>OY744539.1:21556561-21596561 GCA_963556195.1 Sepiola atlantica
AGATATTGTAACAGTAGTTCTGGGCCAGAAATTTAGAACACGATGTTGACTGATGAAGAATATTTGTTTGAACGCACGTGGCTCTCGTAAAATTCAACGTCATATATTCATCAGCTTGGATACAGAAAATAAACATGAATAACTTCTATAGCAATTTTTTAAAACAAACCAATAATGATCTGAGTTGAATTCGAATTACTTTAAGGGAACCTGTGCGTGCTTATCTCTTTCCGACTCAGTTTTATAACTGGGCGATAAGAAAGTGCTGTCGAGGTTTAAAGTTCCTCTTGTTAATTATTACTGAAAAAAAAGCGTTTAGTTCATTTGTTTCGACGCCAGGAGAATCTGCGTGAGTTGAGAATGCGAGTTGCGCCCCCCCTTCTGTTTGTGTAAAGGATGAGATGAAAAAGACGAAAATAGTGATGGATTGTACATTGCTTATGAGAGAGTGGCAAAAACAAAATTAGTTTATAATTTGCCAGTTCCTGAGAAGATGATAATAGTGATACTGAAAATAATAATGATGATGATAATAATAATGAAAATAATAATGATGATGGTAAGAACGAAAACAATGATTTCTACAAATCCACACAACAAACACCTTACTATTTCCTATAGTAACATCAGAGGTCTCAGATCAAACCTTCCTGATGTTCAGTCGTTTCTCTTGGGCAAATCTCCTCACATCCTTGCTCTTTGTGACACTAATCTGGATGCTTCTATTGATAACAGCGATCTACATGTGGATGGTTATTTGCCTCTTGTCCGCTTAAACTCATTTGCATGGTCTTGCTCTTTTTCCTCGCAAAGATCTCCCCATTGCACGTGTCCTTAGTCTTGAATCTCATGGGTGTCTTTTTATCTGTATGAGGTTGTCGTTGCTGCACTCCACTTACTATTTGTTCTTTTTATACCGTTTCCTTTCTGACAATTATTGCTCTATTGTTGATATTATATCCATCAGTATTGATGATGAATTGCAAATTCATCCGTCCAGCTCCATCATTGTTTTTGGTGACTTCCATGCTATTAATTCTGACTGGCCCCTTACTCTAACCGCACAGATCTAGCTGGTGAAATCTGTCTTAACTTTTCTCTGTCTTATGACTTGTCCAAAATTGTCACCTTCCCCACACGTTTCCTGATAATGATGTTCATCAACCATTCTTATCTGCTCTTTTTCTCACTCCTGTTCCTGACTCATTTTATATTTCCTCTTCTCCTCCATTGGGTTCTTCTGAGCATGCAGTTATTGAAGTTGAGGTTAATATTTCGGTTAAGTCTTCTATTCCTCGTCCATTCCATAGGAAGACGTTCAACTACTAGTGGGATGGGGTTCGAAACTGGTTATGTGACGTTCCATGGTGTTCTATCTTTGGTACGTCTTTGAACGATGCTGCTAGGGACGTTACTGACTAGCTTATTGTTGGGATTGACAACTTCATTCCTCATCGTAAGTTTCAAACAAAACCTCATTCTCCTCCATCGTTTTGATCTGTTTATGCTTCTGCCATTACCGATCGTGACCATTACTATAATCAGTAGCTTCAGGATGCTTCTGAGAATTCCAGAGACTCCTACAGAAGAGCTAGCAATGCCTGCAAGAGAGCAATCTCTGAGGCTAAGTCTAGCTACTTTCAAAGGATTTGCGACTCTATCTCATCTCAAAAGCTTGGCCCTCGGGATTTTTGAAGAATCTACAATAATATTATTAATAGTGGCAAGTCTGCTATTCCTACTTTTTAATGGTCTTCCGGTTATTTTATCTTCTAAGGATAAGGCTGATCTCTTTGCTCGTCTTTTTGCTGACAATTCGTTTCTTGATGATTCTGGTGCTGTTCTTCCTGATTTTCCTTTGAAAACTGATCAGTGTCTTGATGCTGTTATTATCACTCCAAATATAGTTGCTAGGGTTCTTTCTGATCTTAACCAGTCTAAGGTTTCCGGTCCTGATTCAATTCCTGTTGCTGTTCTCAAACGTTGTGCTCCTCCATTTTCTTATATCCTCTCTAAATTATTCAATCTCTGTTAGTCTAAGTCCTATTTCCATTCTTGTTGAAAGGCATCCTCTGTTGTCCCTATCTTGAAAAATGCTGGTTATCGGTCGGACCCAACTAAGTATCGTCCGGTTAATTTCCTCTCCGTTATTAGCAAAGTTTTTGAAAGGTTTGTAAATGGAAAGCTTGTTCATTTTTTGGAAAGTCTGTGTCTTTGTAGTAATGTTCAGTATGGCGTTCGTGGTTTTAGTTCAACTGCTGATCGTTGAACTGTTGTAACTGAGCGGATCTCTCAGTTTATGGATAATTCAGGAGAGGGTAGAGCCATTGCGCTTGACATTTCGAAGGTGTTTGGCAGAGTGTGGCTTCAGGGTTATGGTATTGGTGGTGATGTTGTTGACATTATTAGGTATTTTTATTCTGATCGAAGCTTTCGAGCAACTTTGGACGGTGTCTCTTCTGTCTCTTTTCCTATCAATGGTGTTTCCCAGGGCTTTATTCTAGGTCCAACACTGTTTCGTCTCTATATAAATGATATTCCACAGAATATTGTTCAGAAAATAAACATCTATGTTGACGTTACTACTTTCTATTCTGGTGTTGCTGCTCGCCAATCCCCCAAGGATCAGTCGAAATATGCAGCTGATATAGAATTTAACCTGAGTTCAGTTGTGGATTGGGGTACGAAATGGCTTGTTTCATTTAATCGAGTAAAAACTGAGCTCAGGTCTTTCAATAATAGGCGTGTCCCTTTAATCCTGAGATTCTCGTGGATGGCTGTGCTCTTGAGGAGAAATCGACTCTAAAACTTCTTGATCTTTCTCTCTCATCAGATCTTTCTTGGAGTTCATACATTCGATCCATTGCTCTTTCTGCTTCTCGTAAAGTCGGTTCTCTCTCTGGCTCCAAACACTTTATCACACCTGAGTCGTTTCTCCATCTCTACAAATCCACAACCAGACCATGTATGGAGTACCGTTGTCATATTTGGGCTGGTGAATCTCTGCCCAATTTGAGGGTTCTTGATAAGGTGCAGAAACTTATCTATAATTTGAGTGGCCATACTCTTTCTTCTTCTCTACATCCCGTCTTTCACAGACGTGATGTTGCTAGTCTTAGTCTTTTCTATAAATACTATTATGGCATGTGTTCTTCAGAATTATCTGATCTATTCCCTAATAGTCCATCACATCTCAAAGCTCAAATTTGGTAGACTCTTGGAACATTGGTTTTACTATGTAACTCTGAAAGATTAAAATAATTTATTAATTATTTCATAAGCTATTCAAGTTTAAGCGATGACTGTTTTTGTGTCACCCTGTACTTGTAAAACAAGCACAGTGATGCAATATTGCGGCGATAGACTGAGGTACCTATTACAATAAAAGCTTTTTCTTGGACTCTGTCTAAGAGAGAGAGAGAGAGAATTTTTAGAGCACCAGCCGAAATGTGGCAACAATACCCTATGCATGGGTGAATTGTGGCTTTGTAGAGATATAAGATACTGGTAGGCGTGAGAAGTTTTCTAGCACGGTAGAGGGCGTCTAACTTTTTCCCCTTGTAGCAGGGAGATAAGACGTCATAATAAAACAAACAGGAAATAAAAAAACTTCCGAATAGTAGATTTCGCCGTCCAAGCACTTCACAGGGTAAATATAAAGGAGGAATAAAAACTTAGCAATTACATTCGCAGAAAGAACTGAAAGAGATATGGAACATTAAGAAACGTATTCTTATACCAATAATTGTAATAGCGCTAGGAACAGTTCCGAAAAAATTGAAAGAGACTTAGAAAAAATGAGAATCAAAGGTAGAATTGAGACCGTACAACGTATGCCACGAATGAAAACAGCCGAGTATTGAGAAAAAAACCGTCGAGTGAGGAAACTAACCTATATCATTTGATAACGCCAACAGATAAATTTGAATAGAAATCGGAAAAATATGGAAAGAATATTGCACGTTACCAAGGGAACTGAAATCTCCAAATTTGCCCCTCCACCTAATAAAGTGCTAGAACCACCCCCTGTTCATACTATATACTATACAGAATGGTCATCAAGGGTTATCGAAAAGAGGGAGCACCATTGTGAGCTAAACTAGAAGTGCGCGGGAAATACTAGAACATTGGGGAAGTTAATTTTAATTAAAATTTCAGACAAAACCAGCGGTCTTTGTCAGCGAAAGCACAATGGTAAACCGCTGTTTCGATAATGCAATATGATTTTCAATGGGTATCAACATCTTCAGATGGAACGTGTTCTCTCTATTTCCATCTGGATCATTGCTACCATTATATTTTTATAAAGTCCCACTACACCTGCCCTTGTGTCGTGCAATCGTTATGAAGCAAGTAGAAATGGAAATCTCTGACGAAATAAATAGAAGGAGAGAAATCCGAAAGGCCGGACCGGAAGGAAATTCCACACAAACCCAACTGTGGTTCGTCCGTGCTTCAAGTAGCGCTCATTGGAATGGCGGGTCAGAACTTCAAAGAACTTCGTTTTGCGTTAAGGGGGCGGCCAGACGAGTCTGAAGAAGTTCTGCGATGGCTGCTGATTTAGTTCCGGTCATGGCACCCGCAACCAGCAATCGACGCCCGCTCAAAGGTTCGAATTCCACGTCTGACTGTCGTCATCGTCTAGCCCTACCCCTACCCAGAACAGCAGGAACAGGCTTCGATTTTTCAGTAATGACTAGCCGAGAAGAGAGCATTACTCTTTGATCTTTCTGGACAAACTGTTGGAAAGAATATTTCCGGTGATATTTCGCTGTATCATTATCAGGGGAGGGTGGGAGGGTCAAAGGAAAGAGACTTGTTCTTGCATCTCTTTCTCTTCTTTTTCCTCTTCTTTTCTCTCTTTTTCTTATTAGCGAGATTCCTAAGAATTCCACGGTGAATCAACCTGTTATAACCTTTTACCTGGCAACATTCCCATGAAGGAATTTATTATAAAACTAACGGGATCGTGCCCCGGTGTTGTCCAGGAAAGTAGAGTAACACAAGAAAATCCTTGCCCCTAACTGTCAACTATTGAATTATTTGCTGGTTGTTTATGGTTGTCCGACGTGGACGAAAACCCCACAATATTAATGTAAAAGAACAAACCGGAAACGTAACACAAATAAAATCAATGTAAGAAAAATTGCAAATGGTATTGGATTTACCTCCTCTCCAGGAGGTTAGACACAAGGACAAGTATGAGTTTCGAAAAAGTGTTTCTGTGAAACGAACTGGATTCGAACTCGTACACCCAGGTCTTTAGTCCGCGTCGTTAAGCATTTAGCTACCATGCCATTCAAATGGCGTGCAATTGTTGTGTCATTGGCTAAAAGAACTCATTTCTAGTAAGCAATTATCTTGGAATGATTGTTCGTAATTTATATATAGAAAAACGAAAATTCATTGTAGATATTTTTTATGGGAATCGCTCCCGACAAGACATGACGCCACTTGATGTAACGAGCTAACAGGAGAGAAATATGATTATTGCAAAGACAGGAGATGCCTATTGGCCCTTATCTTGAAATGACGTAGGCGATAGGTAGGAGGAATACAGTCAACAGGAAAATAGTTCCACAAGCCTACGGTTCTTGGAAAGAAGCTACTGAAATAGGAAGCTGTGTTTCAATGAGATAACAAAACAGCGAATTGATGAAGACCACTAGACCAACAAGTCAAACGAGCTGGAACAAAAGAAGCAGGGAATAAATCAGACAATTCTGAAGAACACATGCCATAATAGTATTTATCGAAAAGACTGAGACCAGCAACATCACGTCTGTGAGAGAGAGGATGTAAAGAAATAGAAAGGGGGCGGTGGGGCCAATCAAATTACAGATACGTTTCTGAACCATATCAAGCACCCTCAAATTGGACAAAGGTTAATTGACCCAAATATGACAATACGGTACAATCACGTTGACACACCGGTTCCCGTTAGATCACCGAAGTTAAGCGACGTCGAGCCTGGCCAGTATTAAATGGGTGACCATTTGGGACTACCAGGTGCTGTATGTGCTCTCTGTTTATCTCGGCATTGTTTCCAGTCGTCTTGAACTGCTTGCCATTGGAATCAAGCAGTGCCGACTCAGGAGAGGTGTCGTTAGGGATTGCGCAACCCTTGCTTCATAATTACACGCGCAGCCAGCCCCTTATAGGGGTATCCATAGTCTCTCTAGACTGAACGGAGGGCTTAATGACAACAGTACTGGTAGTATATTTGCAGTTCACAGTTATTCTAAATATAAGTAATTGTAAATATAAGTAACACTTAATTTATTTCGTAAATCTATTATTATACTAAAGACGAGTTAATCAAAATTCATTTTCCATAGGCTTTTGTGCCTATAAATTTGGAGAGACATTTTAGTTTTAATGTACTATATTGTACAATGAAATGATTGACCGGTGAACGAATGAGCCGAAATGCATCATGGTGCAATTTAATTGCAAGAGTCTACCAATTTAATTTTGTAAAGAAAATACATTTTTTGGATGGACGAGATACTCACAAGTTTTGCTCGGCTGAGGTTTTTCCGGACACATACTTTTTTGTAATGTAAAACTTAACAAATATATAGAATCGCTGATTTGTGTACAGCTTAAGCGAAATGCATTATGGTGCAATATCGGATAAATAGTAATATAGAAACTGTCATTGAATTAGAACACACAAAAACAAATAGTGAATTAATTGGATGTTATTTTGTAAAGCCTACTCTACATACTGAGTGACACGCTGGGTATATTAGATAATTAAAGTTCCTGTATGTTCTATGTGAAAAAGAGTAGTCACTGCCATTGCGATAAACAACCGAACTAACTAGCAGTACCACTAGCTTCATTGCGAAGAACCAACACGGTGTGTTGTTGTTGATCACTATTCACTGCTTGTTGTAAATACCCACCGACTTGGCATTCACAAAGTAAAATCCCTTCTAATTTCCAATCTAATTGACGGTGGTTGACGGATCGGACTCTTAACTGCGAATCAGTAGCGATTTGTAATCGGAGTTCGCGCCCGCCGACCGTCGTGAATCAACTCCCTACACTGACGATTGCGCAAGCATGAAACATCGATGTCAGTAGGTAATAAATAATTAATATTTTTTTATGAATATTATATATATATATATATTTTAGATACAATATTAATTAAAACATCAGAAGTTTAAAGCAAAGAGCTTCATATCCTTAATCCATGGGTTTTCAAAGAGAAACACTTCTCATAAGAGGATAAAAACTGGTAACGTAACTTTGAATCTTATCGGCAACATTTAACTTTGAAAAACTTATACACAAAAAATAAAAGATAAAACACCTTTGGTTCATAAGAAACGTAAAGTTAGGGTAGTCACCGTCAAAAACAAAGCAGTTGTTATAATGGAAATAAATGTTTGAAAAAGAATACTCAAACTGTTTAGGAGTTCAAATGTTGTTGTTTAGAAGCTGATTATTTGACGGTGCTCAGTTGAGTTTGTGTATCCTGTGCGCGTAGAAGTCTGAGGGTAGAATTATCTAATTCAAAGGATCCAGAATGAAGTGTATGTATATATATATATATATATATATATATATATATATATATATATATATATAGTATTTATATATCTTCGACAGTTGTTCTCATCCCCATCTTAGGGTGCGTTATTTACACAACGTTCCGGCCGTTGTAATGTACAACCTTCTTCACATTCCCCCGGTCGTAGCTTGTGAGTTTCGACCTCGACCCTTCTTTATTTAAACTAGGCACATTACGCGTTCCTTGACTTTTAGAGGTTTAGTATGAGTTTTATTTTTCTTAGTTTCTTTCCCCAGTGATTAAATTAGATGAGGAAAAATTAACTGTAATTCCTTGGATTTTTGGCTAGGAACAAAGTGTAATATCTGTACTGATGTTGCACTTAGTCTGTTTTGTAATCACTAAGTGTGGGAGGGGCTCTTCTGAACTGAAGCAATTTTTATTTTTGTTTTGATCTAAAATACCCCTTTTTTGGGGGGGGGGGAGCTTGCCTTCCTCACATTAAAACCCTCTCTTTGTGCCTAACTCTGCCTTCGTGGGGAGGCAAGTACATAAGAACTCTGGCATATATTTTGACTGTCGTCTGTATCCATGTGGCCATGTATCTAATACTATCACGGTTGTTATTAATAGTAAACATTATTGCACTATTTCGAAACATCTGTTACTAATAGAGAGTTGGTATCTGTATGTCTGAATCCAAAACTATAACATTATTTCTATATCTAAAGTCGAAACAATTAATTTTAATAGATCAACCCACTTTAATATTCTTTTTCAGACTAATGCACTATTGCTCAATGCCCAATTCAGGGGCATGTAGCATTATATGTCCTGTGGTCATGATATGGTCCACCTAAAGATTTTTATTTAGAAGATAGTGTAGTATCTATTCTGTTTTCATGAGACTATGTTTCTAGGTATGACATCTTCATTTAGGGAGTAGTGTAGTATCTGTTGAGTTGTCATACGACCATCTTTCCAGACATTACCTTTTCCTTTTTAGAGGGTAGTGTAGTATATGTTCGTTTGTCATTACATCATTCTCACAGGCTTAAACTTCTACTCTGGAGGGGGCAGTGTAGTTTACGTTCGTTCGTTATATATATATATATATATATATATATATATATATATATATTAGCAGAAAGATGTTACATAAGAGAACATATTAGTGTAGGAGCTAGATTTCCCCACATTAAAACCAACCTTGTACATGACTGTGCTCTTGTGAAGAGGCAAGTAAATCGAGACAATTGTGTTATTGTATTAGCGGCAGTGTGACGACACCCCACTTCAAATGTCAGCCTCGCGACAGTGGACCAACGTGTTTATAAAAGTATCGACAGGGTCAAAGCAGACAAAGTTGACAAGTGCATCGGCTGGGAGAAAGGTCAAATCAACTGTTGGCTAGCGTCGTGGTCTTGTGAATACAATTCAACCCTCTCTCCACTGTTGACTGCGAAAGCGAGATGCAGAATTTAGCAATTAGTAAGTTTTAACCTCGATAAATAAACGCCGACTTTCGAATTTTATAAAATGCTCGGAATTTTATAAAAATAAATTCTTATAAGAAAAACATGTTGTTCGCTTCTTTATAACAAACTGTTCAATTTTCAACTGATGGTCCAACAGCCTAGCTAATAAATTCTCTGGAGAGATTTAATAACGCCAAAAACCCGTCCAACCTTACAACAGGATTAACCTCTTCGTGAAAGGGAATGGGGCTATCATTTACTCCGGGAGCTGGTAGTTCTGTGTCAGGACAATAAGAGGCCTTCTAGAGAACATCCTTTCTGTTCCTAACGGAGTAGTCCATGATTAGTTAGGGAGTGGTAGATCTGTTCGCTCAGTTTCGCCTTTACAATTTTCCATATAGTTGGTAAACAGGTTATTGGCCTGTAGCTACTTTGGATCGTTTCATTTTTCGGTGTCTATTTGTATTAATGTTGTTTTTCGTTGGATCATCCGGTCTTGTGTTAGTTTCGTAGGTACCTCTTTTCAGGTTTTGCATCAGTCTTTCATGTAGGATCGAGTATCATTTGAACCAGTATGCATACATTCCATCGTATCCTGGCGCTTTCTAGTTTGCCATTTTTCTTATGGTTTTCTTGATTGTTTGTTTCATAATTCTGGTTTCTATTCCTTCTTTAATTTCCCGAAGTTCAGCCATTTAGCATTTTTGTTGTGGTCTTATCGCTTTCCTGATATATTGCCTCCAAAATGTTCTGTTTCTGTCTGGTCTGGTTGTTCCGTTCTTGTTCTTCCTCCGTTTACGTTTTGATAAACCTGCCTTTCATTATTTTCTGACGTCTTATGTTGTGTGCACTGTACTGATTTGTATCTTTGTCGTCTAAGTCTTCCCTCTTTTGCTGCTACATTTTGTTTTAGTTCTTCATGTTTCTTATTTAGTTAATCTTCTTTGTGAGTCATATTTCCCCTCTTTCATCGCTTTCTGTTCTCTTTCATCATTTTTACGAGTTAAGCTTCTTTTTGACGTTTGTTGATCTGGATTTCCATCAAGACTTTGTCAATCCATTCTTTTGGTAAGGCTTTGTTTCTACTTTAAGGTTCATGCTTACTGCATTAATTAAGTTTTTCATGTCTGTGATTGTATTTTTTTTTACATGGTTCACCCCAAACAAGGCAGGCCGCCACTGTAGACGTAAGGAGCTACTGAGAAAAAGGAAAAGGGGAGAACGTTGGGGGGGTCAGCCTAAATCCTAGTTCGCGCAGCGAGATGTCTGTTTACATTAATTTTAAATTTATGCATGTCAGTACTATCGGGGAAACAGGGGGCAGGAAGGGAGTTCCAGAGGCCAGCAGCATGAGGAAAGAAGCTATTTTAGTAGAAAGCTCTCCGGCATCTGGGACCTCCACAGTGAATGAATGAGATTTAGTTGATTGTCGAGTTATTCTAGTGAATTTACATCGAGGGGGCACCAGAGTAGCCAATTCATCAGAGCATAATCCATTGAAGTACTTGTAAAAAAAACATAAGGATGCTACATTGCGGCGATGGGACAGGGGCTGGAGCTTGGTTGACAGTGAGGGACCTATTAGGTTGGCGACTCTTTTTTGAACCTTGTCAAGGAGGGAGAGACTAGTAGATGATGCACCAGCCCAGATGTGGCAACAATACTCCATGCATGGGCGGATGGTGGCTTTGTATAGATACAGGATAATGTCAGGTGTGAGGAGTTTACTAGCACGGTAAGGGGAGCCAACCTTTTTTGCGGCAGCCTTGGCAATGTCTTCAATGTATTTGTTCCAATTCATGTTACCTGTGAAGGTTAGGCCGAGGAGTTTGAATGATGAACTCTCAGGTAGGGTGTTATTTGCCATGGCAATCGGTGGTTGGAGAGGCTTCTTGTAGTTGTTGAAGGAAAGGAGCTTTGTCTTTGCGGCATAAAAAGTTACCAACCATTTATGACCCCAATCCACTACAACCTGGAGGTCATTTTCTAAAGATTCAGCCATTGCCTCGGATATGATCGCGTCTGTTTTACCAACATGGCGAGAGTAAAACGTGGTGTCGACAGCAAATAAACCAATCTCCGAATCTATATCATCAGGGAGATCGTTTATGTAGATCAGGAACAACAAAGGTCCAAGGATAGATCCTTGGGGTACACCAGCATTTATGTCATGTTGCTTAGATGAACGGCCATCGAGGACAACCTGGATCTTTCTTTTGTTTAGGAAGGATCTAATTATATTAAATAGTTTCCCAGTAATACCGTATACGCGTATTTTAAGGAGAAGCCCTTTATGCCAAACCTTGTCAAAGGCCTTCGATATATCAAGCGCTACTGCCCTACCCTCACCTGCATTGTCCAGTGTATGATACATACGTTCAGAGATGACCCTTAGGATGTCTGCAGTAGAGTGTGCTTGTCTAAATCCATACTGACGGTCAGATAGAAGTTTAGCATTAACTAAGTTGCGTACTAACGCCAGATTGATTAAGGATTCAAAGATTTTGGCAAAGATCGACAGTAGACTGATTGGGCGGTAGTTCTGAGTGTCGGTTCTATTCCCAGAACTCTTGTAGACAGGTACCACAGAGGCAATTTTCCAGCAATCGGAATGCTTGTTGCCTCTCAGAAATGGCAGCTGCACATTCTGAAGTGAACCATTGAGGAGAGTGGGGCTTGCTAAAGAATTTTCACATGGGGACATGGGCTTCAATGCCTGCTTTGACGCATTCAGTTAATTCGTTTGCACACTGGTTTGCAGGTAGTGAGAAGGTTTCCCTCTGTGGTGCGTCACTGATGTGATCTCTGATTGACTCGAAATCAGCCTACTCATAGTATCTTGTTGTTTTGAGCAACGGTTCATCAGCTTTTGGACGACTTTTTAAGGTGATATGTATCATTAGCACAATGTGATCAGCATTTCTGAGTGGGCTATGAGCTTTCGTCACACAAACCTCGGGCATTGAGGTCAAGAAAAGGTCTAGAAGTGAGGCTTGCTGGTCTACTCGATCGGGGAGGCGGGTCGGAAAATCGACAGTCTGAGAGAGGGAGTGAGCTAGGGAGAAATTATACGTAGAGTCACCGGCTGCGTCAATTTGTTGACACATATTGAAGGAGTCTATTCACTTTTTTCTTTCTAATTTAATTTTCTTCCATTCTTCGTATCTTAAGGAGGGGAGTTTTATTTTGGCCTCGTTCATGACTCGTTTTATGTTTTCATCATATGATGCTTCTTTCTCAGTGAGTTATGTAATTACATACTTATCGGTCTGTTCAGTTTTAGTGTTTATATTTTGCCAATCATCTACCTGTGGTTTTCAATAAGGGCTGTGTCGTGATCTGTTACCCCATTTATGTTTTGTTTTATCTCTATTAGTTCCAGCTTCGATAACCCCTATCCCTTGATCATCTGTCTTGCTTGATCTTATATCCTTTGTTCAGTTGCATGGTGTTCAGTAGACATGTCCCATAGATTTTTCATTCGCTTCGGAAAACCGCTTTTTATGGTTGATACATTCCATCGCCAATCTATTCTCTTTTGTGGTTAGGGTTAGGCTGAGGGTTAGGGTTAAGATTCTTTCTATATCTTTCTGTTTTGTATTTTTTTAATTCCTCTTTTCTTGTGTTTGGTCTGTTTTATTCTCGTACCTGGTATTAGAGAGGTTACTCATTTTTATTGGTCCATGATCGTGTACCTGAAATTAAAGGAGCCAAGGTTCAAAGAATGCCGACCTGGTCCCCCATGTTGTTCAACGAGGAGGCACCTGCCGATCATGCCACTCACATATTTCTTCTGAGTCCCACAGCTTTCAATTTTACTTGACTTCATTTCATGTTTTGGTATATGTTGCAATACCAGGCTCAGGCTTAATTTACCAATGAATGTATCACAGGTGTAGTGTTTATCTCATTTTCGTGAGATATGTGCACTACCACACGTACATACATTTTCACTCACAACATTACATCATCATCATCATCATCATCAATATTATTATTATTATTTATACTCACTAGAAGTTGTCACACAAGTCATTGTCAGTGATTGCTCACCAACATCAATCTGGAGTCTGAGTGACAGCGAGCCTCCCCAGATTTACAGTACTCTCTACCTCTTTTCGATCACCACCGCCAATGACTTTGCGGAATAGCAACAGTCGCCTACCATTGATTTCCCCCTGACAACTACCATTAGTCTCCCCTAGGATTTGGGTGGCAACAAGCCTCCCCAAGGTACCAGCACTCTTCACACTCTTTCAGTGGAGGTCTGTTTAGTGCTTTCTCTCTCCTCAGGCTTCCATTCCTTCTTGACCCTCCGCAACTATGTTGTGTTGTGTCAGACGAGGCCGGTGGCATTATTATTATTATTATTATTATTATTATTATTATTATTATTATTATTATTATTATTATTATTATTATCTACTTGATTCTTCTTCTTTTATAATAGCAAATATAATAATAATAATGATAATAATAATAATTATTATTGTTATTATTGTTTTTTTCTTTTTCCTTTACTTCTTTTTTCTTCTCTTTATTATTATTGTTTTTGTTATTCTTCTTCTTTTTTTTTATTATTATTATTATTATTATTATTATTATTATTATTATTATTATTATTATTATTATTATTATTATTAGTAGTAGTAGTAGTAGTAGTAGTAGTAGTAGTAGTAGTAGTAGTAGTAGCAGTATTCAAACACGCCAGGAATCTCTCTATGTCTGCATTCTACACTCATATTTATCCCCTGGGCCGCAACAGGCTAAAAAATCAACAGCTTGCCATGAAATAAACAAATAAATAAACGAGATACAAATCAATGGACTTCTCGCTGATCTCTTGATAATCATAGAGACTTTTACGTAAACGAGTTTCCTGCCAAAAATGCGCGTTTCCTTCTACTAAAGTGTTTTCCCGCATAAAATACAAAAAAATATTTTCCCGCGCAAAAGTGATTTTTTCCGCTAAATAATGTTTCTCGCCAAAACGTGTTTTTTTCCATGATGCAATAAAACAAAAAAAAGTGAAGGAAAGAAACGCGATCAAAGACATTCATTCATCTTTAATTCATCACATGGTTCAGCCATTTGAAAAGAATTCCTTTGTACATTTCGTTTCCTTCGTCGACGTCTGAGAGCGCAACTGTTATTGATATTGAGATTTCTCGATCGACACGATCCGCCATCTTAAAAAAGACATGAATGGTATACGTTTCTTTGCAAAATCTTCAGCTTTTTATTTTCACAATTACTATTGAATGCATATATGCATGTTGCATTTACTATTGAATGCATATACGCATGTTGTATTTACTATTGGATGCATATATGCATGTTGTATTACAGAATTATGATGCAAATCAGCCCGACAGTGACATTCTTTGCTGTCGGTTTGACGTATGATTCTGTTCAGGACTAGGAGATTCCCCCTTCCACACTTTACCTACTTTCTGAGAAGGGGTTTGTTTATTGCTAATCGCCTAAGGCGCTCCTACCGGGGAATGCTGACGCGCCTGCTCAGACATATTTTGTAGACCAGATTGTGTTTAATAATACTGTGCTGACTTCTAAAAACCACACCTGATCTTGTGTCTACCTTTCTGGCAACGTAGTAAATAATAAATATGCAGATGACAGGTGCTCGACTGAGCTCAAATCTATGTCCCCCCCCCCCCCGCTAAAATATTCACAACTAGAATCCGCCTAGCGACTACCCCTTTCAATGATTTCCCTTTCTCCCTCTGCGTGCCTAAGACGAAATGAAACTTCCATGGGCAGAGTTTCTCTCCTCGAACTGCTCGTCGGTGAAACACAGTGCTGCAAGCCTGCTTCCCAGCCGACTACAATATGTTCGCCTTCAGATCCAATGTAAACAAGTTCTTGTTGAACCGTCGCCGTAAATAATCAATTTCTGCCATGCTACAACTATCGTGTCGGTGATCGCCATGTTGTATCACCGTCCACCAGTCAAACTATCCTCGAGTAGCTTTTGGGCCCTCATACACGGTGACCTGTATTGTAAAAAAACATAATTGTTTTTTTTTTTATTAAGTGATATACGGTATATCGACCCTTTTTCAGGATGTTGATTTTTTTTCTTTCAATATGATTGTGAAAAATAAGGATTAGCTACTTTATTAGACAAAATAATGAGAACTCACTTATTTGATACTTAATAATTAATTGTCTAGGATTAGTTTCTTGTGGTGCACTGTTTCTTACAACCGCTGATTGTTTCCAAAAGGGAACAGAGAGTATAAATAACACTGATGCTATCGAGTCGCTCTCACAAAATGAAGAATCAACTCACCGGTAAGAAATGTTCCTATTTTAAAGGTATAGTAAACAAAAAAGTTAATATTTTTTATTGTTTAGTATAATGTACATTGCTTGTTTTTCATAGTTTCCAACTGTAATAAACGTGTAAATCGCACTTTCGTTCTAATGATAGATATGTTTTTAATATATGTTTAATACATGTGCTATTACATGATATAGCATTACTAATAATACTGGATTTTTTAAACATTTTTCTTCGATATAAAGAGTTTTGTCGATAGTGATTTCAAAAGTAAATTATTAACTAATTATGTTTTATGCTAATAGTGTACTATGTTTTTGGCACGATCAACGTATAGTTTTGAAATTAATAATTTTTATATATATATATATATATATATATATATATATATATATAATGTATCGAAAACCCCCAGATATTCTGTGAAAATATTCAATATTAAGTCGTTTTTCTGTAAATCTAAAGACTCATTTGTCTATAAGATTCACGCTTTGTAATTAGCAATGCTTTGATTGTATTGCTATGAGAAAATATCTGTTATCTTTTAATTAAAACCAATTTTGCTTGATACAAGACCTTGTTTTATTCAAAAATATTTAAAATTATATTTATATATATATATATATATATAATAGTTTTCATATAAATTATATTAGCTCTCACTCTTCTGCGATCGAGCACTTTCTTGATTATTTTCAATATAACCTGACACACACACTATATATATATATATATATATATATATATATATATATATATATATATATATATATATATATAACGACCATGATGAGTGGCATACTTTTGTTTTTTTTTCAAGTATGTGCTGAAGATCACCTGTGTATGCAAATAAGTTAAGTCAAAGGTATGGAGGTTCTCATTTTCAAAGATTATCAGTGAGTAATAGAATGCAACGGACCCCACAGTATTCGAACACGGAACCGCCGTTTCCATAGTCCGAGGTAAGCAGATTTGCTAACGATACCTAACACTGACACCTGGCGGCCATTTATCTCCGTGGCTGCGTTATCTCCACCAGATTGCTCTATTTCAATGCATGTTCACATGTTGTCGCATAAGTATCTGCATTTATAGAACATGATTCATGCGACTTCCTTTCCCGACTCGTGCCCCGACTTTGCCAATCAATGAAATGAGACATTTTGTCCCGAAACGATTGGTTGTTGAACTTTTCAACACTTCTCAGTCGAGGCGGCCATATCTTCCACTCGGTGTGCGCATGCGCAAACAAGCAGATTTGCACATCAACATATCGGCGAAGGGAGACGAAGTCGGGCGGAAAGGATCGCGTGCTGAGAGTATGCGGGAATGTTTGCTGAGGAAAACCTTATTATTATTGTTGTTTTTTTTTCCATATTTATTTTCTATATTTATTTTCTATATTTATTTTGATGAGTTGAGTTGAGGAGAACGAACTTCTGTGACATAGTTCAATAAAAAAAAAAGTACAGCATAAAATTAAGGACATGGCGCGGAAGGATTTGGGTTTGTCTTTTTTAAGCGTATCTTCTTTGCGGGAAGACAGTTTGAAGAAAAGTTAATGTTTAAGTTTGTATTGGTTAATTTAAACTATGAAACAAGATCACGTGTGTCCGTGTGTCTGTGTGTGTGTGTGTGTGTGTATGTTCTCGCCTAATAAAGCTATTTAGTAATTAATAAAATGTAGATTAGAACAGTTGTAACTGCTTACCGTCGCGGGTGTATAACGTCATACATACGTGCATCTTATAATTTTACCCAGGTTTTGTCAAGGCTTGCGCAATTAGATCCCGTTCATAGCTTTTTAAACAAGAACCACGTGCACACCTGTTTAGTTTTAAAGAATTTTTATTTTTTAGCAGGACAAAAGGACAGAAATCAGATGCATGTGTACGAGAGAAAGAGATTTAGAATGAATGGATTGGGGGAGAGATACCATTAACATATACAGACAGGACGACTTTTGGCCACCTGTACTCACCGTACCCGCACCTGTTCCCCACCCCCTTGACAAGCTGATATGAACCACCGCGTTTCACTGTCCGTTCAGGTCAATGTCTGTAGGCGAAAAGACAGAACCGCTCCCCAACGGAAGTGACGTGATTTCTTGACTTCCGCCATTAGCCCCCCTCCTTCGAGGGCGCTCACCCCCAGGGCACCCCCTCACTATCTAACATAACATGCTCCTGTTTATATGGAGTTTTATTTGGATTTAGACTCGGACTCAGACTCGGATATTTACTCGGAGTCTGTCTCTTTGTCTCGATATCTATGTGTGTGTATCTCTCTGTCTATTTATAAAACGAGTCTCCCTCTCTCTCTCTCTCTCTCTCTCTCTCTCTACCTTTCTGTCTCTCTCTCTATCGTTCACAATCATCACTATACGAAATAGCAACTTAGAAATGGTGAGACTATGTCAGAGTGTGTTTAATGGTGAGTGTATAATAGTCTTATTGTAATATTCCAGAAAATACCCGAGTCTTGGTGCAATCATCTACCTAAATAAGAACGAATACTGTTGCCACATCTGAGGAGGTGCCACTCAAAAAACACTTCGTTACCATGATAGAATTCAAAATTGACGTTAACACTAGTGAGGGATCTTCTCTTCCCTTTCTTACAGATGAGACGTTGCTAGTCTCTTTCTACTCAATTGTCATGTCCATGGAAGGTGCTCGACTGAGCTCGAAACGCTGGTTCCTCTCTGTAACACATTCACAGCAAAGACTCGCCATGCCGCTACATCGAAGAACCACTTTTCTTTTCTACGCCAGTGTGCCTAGCGTCAGACGAAATTTCTATGAACTTAGCTTCTTCGAAAAAGTTCCCCGTCTGTAGAAACACATTGACGCGGGACTGCTTCCCCGCAAACTAGAACTTGGGCGTCTTTAAAGCGTTCGTATCTCAACATTGTATATAATGAAAATAAATATATGTTTAGATTTCATCTTGTATTTTCTGCTTGTGCTGTGTGCATTAGCACACTATTACAGCACGAACCGGTAAGCAATTAAAATCAATAACAACAAAAAAACGTTTATTTAGGGACTGATGATGTGGCTTTTTACTTTTAAAATGGCCGACCACTTTGAAGGGTGCGAATTAAGGCTTCGCTGCCGCTGTAGGGGAATGTCGCGTGCATTAAAGAGTGAATGTGTTTCCCTTGCATCGCCAATTGATCAAGAGACGACGCATTCGGGCAAAAGCAACGGATGGACGCCTCAGTAAGTTTTAAATGGCAGACCGTCTGCCACTCGTCATATTTTTAGCCCTCACCATCCAAAACGTTCCCTTTACCGACCTTCCTGGCCCATTGTTGCATGTCCTGTACTCACTCTAGCATTTCTTCTTC
The DNA here is from genome assembly GCA_963556195.1 of Sepiola atlantica. Classification (NCBI taxonomy): domain Eukaryota; kingdom Metazoa; phylum Mollusca; class Cephalopoda; order Sepiida; family Sepiolidae; genus Sepiola; species Sepiola atlantica. Next base: position 21,575,221 of record OY744539.1, read on the forward strand.
TCCCTATTTGAGTCAATATTCATTGATCTCTTGTCAGGGTTGCCAACAGGCGAAACAGCTATTTTGTTTTTGTCTATTTTATCGTATATCGATTTTGTGGGTTACTAGATGCGTCCACACATTCCTATAAGATGCGACGATACTCATACATTTTAATCGTTCGGTCACGCTTAAGTTAAGAAAAAAAAAACATTTTTTTTTAAATGATAAACGGTTTGTATTCTTAAGATGCCTCTAACCATTTATATAAGTTTAAAATAGCATTTTCTTTGCCTTCTCACGCTTAAATTTGAAATAGCATTTTGTTTGCTTTTTCACGCTAAAGTTTGAAATAGTATTCTCTTTGTCTTCTCACGCATAAATTTGATATATCATTTTATGTCTTTTCACGCTTAAGTTTGAAATATCATTTTCTCTTTTCTCACGCTTAAGTTTAAAATAGCATTTTCTTTGTCTTCTCACGCTTAAGTTTGATATATCATTTTTTTGTTTTCTCACGCTTAAGTTTAACATAGCATTTTCTTTGTCTTCTCACGCTTATATTTGAAATATAATTTTATGTCTTCTCATGCTTAAGTTTGAAATATCATTTTCTGTCTTCTCACGCTTAAGTTTAAAATAGCATTTTTTTGGTTTTCTCAGGCTTAAGTTTGATATATCATTTTCTTTGTCTTCTCACGCTTATATTTTAAATATAATTTTATGTATTTTCATGCTTAAGTTTGAAATATCATTTTCTGTCTTCTCACGCTTAAGTTTCAAATAGAATGGTCTGTTTTCTCACGCGAAAGTTCGAAATACCATTTTCTGTCTACTCACGCTTAAGTTTGAAAATCAAAAACATTAAAATTGGAAAAAGATCGCTTATTAGTGTTAGCGTAGTTAAACATTTACATCAAACCTACTGCTCACCCTCTGTCAAACATAACTGAAAAAAGGTATGCTTCACCAGTGTTCGATCTCGTTATTATCTATATATATTACTAAAACATTCATGTAAAATAGTAGAATTAAGACAGCAATTTAATGTTATCATATATGAATTATTATTATCATTCCTGCTGACCAAAAGTAAAAAAACACTCACCGTTAACTTTTCATTATAGAGTAAGGGATTTCTTTCTTAATTGATTTCAGGAGACGACATAGATAGTCTGGTGTGGTTTTCGGACTTTCTGTTTGTTTTTCCCATTCCTCTCACTATTTTAAATGGTTTCATCCGGAAGCTAGAAAATTGTACATGTTTTACTCGCTAACTTTTGCGTTACGTGATAGAAGTATATATATATATATATATATATATATATATATATATATATATATATATATATATATATGAGAAAAGAAGGATGAGAGTAATCCGACGTAATGAAAAATGAAACAGGAAAAACCAAGAGATATTTATTTTATATATATTCGTCATGAATATATTGATGAATATATAAAAAATTATCTCTTGGTTAGTTCCTTTTTCATTTTTCATATTCACTATATATATATATATATATATATATATATATATATATGTATAGTGAATGCTTTTATTCAAACATGTACAAGGTCTGCTACACTGGTATGTCGATGTTATCGATCTACAGCTCTCAAGAGCTGAGGTCTCATCAGGCAGAAAATTGTTTTTGATTCAAACTGGTTGCTGAATTCCAGGGAGAATTTCTACCCTGTGGATTTTTACCCTACCTGGATTACTATATATATATATATATATATATATATATATATATATATATATATATATATATATATATATATATATATATTAGCATTATTGATCTTATAAATAGAGTAGTATAGAATTATATGAGAAGATGTTTGTTTCTTATATAAACTGGGTATATGTTTGTTTCTTATATAAACTGGGTATATGTTTGTTTGATAATACTAGAATTTGCTGTTTTTTCTTGCTTGACTTTCTAGATGCGATGTTATGACAGTCAGCGATGAAGATACTTTTGGAAACATCTAAAGTGCAATGCCACATAAAATAGTTCAAATCGTTTTAGAAACGATGGTACACCAAATATTGGTTGTTTCTGAATTTTCTGAATTGATATAAATAATGTGCTAATTTTGTTTATCTCAACTTACTCTCTCTCTCTCTCTCTCTCTCTCTCTCTCTCTCTCTCTATATATATATATATATATATATATATATATATATATAGATATATATGTAAATAAGTAAGTCTACCAACTTTTGTAAAAAGTTTTGTTCAACATTTATTTATTATTTTGTTATTTTATTATTTTATAATGTTATATAACGCGTTTCAAGCGGTGGTCCGCCATCATCAGATATGTAAATCCATTTGAAGAAATTTATTTCGATTTGATATATATATATATACATATATATATATATATATATATATATATATATATATATATATATATATGTGTGTGTGTGTGTGTGTGTGCGTGTGTGTGTGTGTCTGTGTGTGTGTGTGTAAATATACGCATAAATGCACATTGATCTTCATTATAGTGGGGGACGTGATGAATGTAAAAATGGGACTCCAACCCTAACCCCAACCATAACCCTTAACAAGAAAGGGGATGTTTTAAAGAGTATTAAATAAAAGATAAATTTTTTTTTTTTTAATATAAAATCGACCACTTAAGCGTTTTTTTCAAACCAAAACTTCCTTTCAACCCCATGACTAACATCAACTGTAATTTCCATGAAAAGAGATACTTTCCCAACACTCCCATCTTTTGTGGTGGGTTACAACATGGTCGTCTTCACATCCCATGTCAACAGATACTTGTCATAAAACGTCTTCATAAGTCATCAAATTGTATTAATTTCTTTCATCAGTTTCAATCTCCTCATCATATTGTCATGTTATAATTAAACATATATATATTAAATAAACATATATATATATTAATTAAACATATATATATTAAATGAACATATATATATTAAATAAACATATATATATTAAATAAACATATATATATTAAATAAACATATATATATATTAAATAAACATATATATATTAAATAAACATATATATATTAAATAAACATATATATATTAAATAAATAAACATATATATATTAAATAAACATATATATATTAAATAAACATATATATATTACATAAACGTAATGATATTAAATAAACATATATATATTAAATAAACATATATATATTAAATAAACATATATATATTAAATAAACGTAATGATATTAAATAAACATATATATATTAAATAAACATATATATTAAATAAATAAACATATATATATATTAAATAAACATATATATATTAAATAAACATATATATATTAAATAAACGTAATGATATTAAATAAACATATATATATTAAATAAACATATATATATTAAATAAACATATATATATTAAATAAACGTAATGATATTAAATAAACATATATATATTAAATAAACATATATATATTAAATAAACATATATATATTAAATAAACATATATATATTAAATAAACGTAATTATATTAAATAAACATATATATATTAAATACACATATATATATTAAATAAACATATATATATTAAATAAACGTAATGATATTAAATAAACATATATATATTAAATAAACGTAATGATATTAAATAAACATATATATATTACATAAACATATATATATTAAATAAACATATATATATTAAATAAACATATATATATTAAATAAACATATATATATATCAAATAAACATATATATATTAAATAAACATATATATATTAAATAAACATATATATATATTAAATAAACATATATATATTAAATAAACATATATATATTAAATAAACATATATATATTAAATAAACATATATATATTAAATAAACATATATATATATTAAATAAACGTAATGATATTAAATAAACATATATATATTAAATAAACATATATATATTAAATAAACATATATATATTAAATAAACATATATATATATTAATTAAACATATATATATTAAATAAACATATATATATATTAAATAAACATATATATATATTAAATAAACATATATATATTAAATAAACATATATATATTAAATAAACATATATATATATTAAATAAACATGTATATATATTAAATAAACATATATATATTAAATAAACATATATATATTAAATAAACATATATATATTAAATAAACATATATATATTAAATAAACGTAATGATATAACGATGCTATAACCTACCCAATTCATAGAACCCCGATTTAAAAAAAAGAAGAAAAAAACTAGTATGCAACAGGGTTTTTTTTATAATATATTATTTCGTACAATGTTTATTTCCTCGTTAAAAGAAGAAACAAACATAGGAAGTATTTATGGGATTACAATTTTAATATTTACTAAGGCGTCCTATGAATTTTATTGCAAAACTTTTTTTTAAAATTACATATATACTTTCATTTAATTATCTTTCAAAAACCGTTAATGTTTTCTTAAAAAAGTCAATTAAGTGAAAAGGCAACGGGTAGGAGTCAATTAGCAAACCAAAAATGAAAGTAAAAAGACACCCGGGAAACGTCGGGTAGATTGAGCTCGTATTTAATGAAAGAGAACTGCGCATCTTTATTTTTTTACGCAATGAGATGAAATCTTTTCTGAATAGCTATGTTTATCGTACATAAGATGGCTTTTTAAAAGGCGTAGTTCTGTGACGTCCCTGAAGTAGACTGTGGACATTTTTACCCCCGTTTTAAAAGATAAACATGTACAAGTAGAGTCCGTATGTTTTAGATGTGTCCTCGCAATTCTATGTGAGGCTCTGTCTATCAGCCTGGTCGTCTGCTTAGCTTCAGTTCTAAATAGAATTTTTATCGCCAAACGTGCAGATTGAATGGACGTATCTCTACAAAAGCCCCAAACCTTGGTACATTCTGTCACTTTTATATTTGAAATAGCATTTCGTTGGTCTGTCAAGCTTGCATTTGAAATAACATTTTATTTAGTCCGCTAATAATATTTAAAAGAACATTTTTGCTGGTTTGTCACTTTTATATTTTAATAGCATTTTCTGTTGGTCTGTCAAACTTATAGTAAAAATAGCATTTTCATTGGTCTCCCACGTTTATATTTTAATAGCATTTTCGTTAGTCTCTCAAGCTTATATTATAAATATCATTTTCGTTGGTCTGTCACTTTTATATTTTAATAGCATTTTCGTTAGTCTCTCAAGCTTATATTTGAAATAGCATTTTCGCTGGTCTGTAAAACTTATATTTGAAATACATTTTTGTTGGTCTGTCACATTTATATGTTAATAGCATTTTCGTTGGTATGTCACGTTTATATTTTAATAGCATTTTCGTTGGTATGTCACGTTTATATTTTAATAGCATTTTCGTTGGTATGTCACGTTTATATTTTAATAGCATTTTCGTTTGTATTTCACGTTTATATTTTAATAGCATTTTCGTTGGTATGTCACGTTTATATTTTAATAGAATTTCCGTCGATCTGTCACGCTAAAACTTTTAATAGCATTTTTTTCCCGTGTCACTATTAAGTTTTAAAATTGTTTCCGACAATCTTGGACATCTTGCAACTGGACTTAAGCAGTTCCGATTCAGAAGTGGTGTGATTAGAAATCGCGCAATCCTTGTTCTTCTATAAACTCGTAGCGCAAAAATCCTTACAAGAGGTAGCCATTGTTTCTTGAAACAAAAGTAGGCCTTGGAATTAAACCTCTATTGTCACTCAGTTTTCACCATGAATATGTGTTTTTCATCGCTTTGAATTTTTTTTCATCGCTAAACGCACACATTTAATAGTCGCATCGAAAGATGCAGTCAAGAATGTCTACAAAAAGCTCTGTCTATAGGTAGGTATGTCAAGATTAACGTTTTTTTGGTCTCTCCCGTTTAAGTTTAACTGGAATTTAAAAGGCTCATCTTAGATTGGTTCAAGCATTTTTATAAAAAGTTCTGTTCATCGGTTGGTCTATCCGGCTTAAGAATGAAATAGCTTTCCTTTGGTCTGTCAGACGTAAGTTTAAAAAAGTATCTTTATAAAAATATATATCCGTACATCAGTCTGTCACACCTAAGTATAAAATAGCATTTCCATTGGTCTGTCATGCTGAAGTATGAAATAACATTTCCATTTGGTCTGCCACACTTAAAAAATATAATTTTCCTTGGTTTGTCATGCTTTAGATTTAAATAGCATTTTCATCGTTTTACGTTTAGATGCATCCATCTTCATGAAGGTCTCTGTCTGTCGGTCAGTCTGTCATGCTTAATTATGAAATCGCATTTTCTTATGTCTGGCATGCTTAACTTTGAAATAGCCCTTTAATAAAAGGTATATCCGTCAATCAGTCTGTATGAAATAGCATTTCTTTGGTCTGTCATACTACTTTTATTGTTTCATGTTTGAAATAGTGTTTGCATCGTTAAAACACGCCGATTAAACAGACACATTTTAGGAACATCCGATTTCCTTTTTTTTTCTTTGGCTGATCAACCTTGTCGGTAAGAATCCTGGCGGTTTCAGCTCGGCTGGCCAGACGTGTGACGGAGCCAGCACAAATTACAAATCATGGCTAAGCGAACAAGACAAGAGAAAAACATTGAACGCATAACTGTAATAACAACCACTTTCTGGATTCCTGTTTCGTTCTCTTTGTTCGGCATAGTTACCATTCTTCGAGAGAAAGAAAGCAGCGCGAAATTCCTTGATTGGTTCTTCCTTCCATTGGGTTGTCTTTAAAACTCAAAATTCTTGTCTAACCAGTGTGAATCGAGTATGTAAGGGCGCCGTCTCATTTTTCAAGTCGTTCAGCTGACCATTCCACACTCTGGATGTAAATACATGGGATCTCGACTATACGGTTTAATCGCGTTGACACACCGGTTCTTGTTAGATAATCGAAGTTAAGCGACGTGGAGACTGACCGGTGCCAGATGGGTGCCCATTTGGGAATGCTAGACGCTGTATGTCATCTTCCCATGACCGGGATATATATATATACGGCTGGGGACCGCTTGTGAATTTTATATTTCCTATAAACTTCCTCCTTTGGAAGAAACCGGGATAGCCCGCCGAGGGCTAATACCACACCAGGTCTTACCGGTTCGATCTTGAGTCCAAAAAGCTGGAATTAGAATAAAGTAAAGAAGGAAAATATCAATGTCGGAATAATGGTCATCTATGTTTAAGAATTCTTTAGATAAGGAAATATAATTTGTATTATTTAGATTATTCGGACTACTATTCACATCTTTGTTGCTATATTAACAACGTTTCCGCTGATGTAACGTCCGATCTGATTCATGTGCATGTGTTCAAACTTTGGAATCTTAATGTCGAACTCGAGAATCAATATAGACATATGGCATAACAGGTAGCGGCGTTGGTTTACAGTCAGTTCTTATTGACAATGTTTTGGAACTTCTACCCGATCATGGCTGACTGGATGAATAAATCTATCTCCGTGGATTAAATAAAGGGCTCAGTTCGGAAGTCTTTATAGGTTCTTAAGTTTAACATCAAGATTTGAAAGTTCGAACATATGCACATGAAGAACGTCGGAGTTTACATCGGCTGAAATGTTGTGAATATTACAACAATGATGAGGATAATAGTTAAAATAATCCGAATAACACAAAGCGGTCATCTATATATAAATAAAAAGCATTAGTCTGTCTGTATGTGCCCAGCTTGAATATATAAATATATATATATATATATATATATATATATATATATTATTAGTATTTCATGTATCCACGTAACATTTTAAAAGGAGATATACTTTTTTATGTATCAATTTTCAGTATTTACTTCAACAGTGCTCGATATGTAAGTAGAGCTAGGTAGTAAGCTATGGATATAGGTTAATCTATAGAAAACAGAACAATAGAACATGATATAAGTAAAGTAACACCAACAAGACCTTTGTTCGCGGGAAGCCCAACGATTTGCTGAGAGAACAACAAAGAATCTGATTAGTTAACTAGCTAGCCGTGTATATAAAAACACCCAGCAAAAATAACTCCATACATTTTAGCTTGAATATTCCGAGCCTCTGTGTAGCTTAATTGCCATGAATATATTTTCATAGCTTACTATATATATATATATATAGGTTTGTCAAAATAATAATTATATGACATAAAAAGGGTCGACATGCCGTCAAACCGACCAAACCAAAGCCATGGAAACCTGGCTATACTATTGTATGTATGATGTAACATCATTAGAGACACGTAAATGTAGTGAAAATTATTTATTCTTAACCAAAATATGAATTATATGTGAGAAGATAGATTTAAATTTAAAAATAATATGTAACAATAACATTAGTAATAAACAACAAATATGGCGACATGATGTCAGCATTTAAAAAATTACGGTAGACGGATACAAAAGGAATAGTTTATATTTTTTAATTCCGAATTTGTATATTGTTGATGCTATTTTCATCAAAAAGATGTGAAATATATTTATTTTAATAAATTACTCGACTACCGTTATTTATTCAAACCGTGCAACGCTGGGTTGCCTACTTAATGATAATAATGTGACATGATGTATTTTTCCTTTTTCTTATTTCTTTATTGCCCATTGATTTGGAAAATAGAAGATTTTAAAACGTATTTACCGACGATAGTGAAATTTATTTCAAGTTCACTGGAAATTGTTTTACGGCTACTCGTGTAACATATTGGTTGAGTACACCCACTAGTATATACATTGGTTAGTTGAAAATAACAAGAAGTTAAATTACAGTCGGTATCAACTTGCTGAAGTCGAGGTTAGTTTTTACTTGGAATTGATAGAAACGGATATGACGTCAATTGATAGAGGTTAGTTTTTACTGACAATTGATAGAAACGGAAGTGACGTCAATTGATAGAGGATTGTTTTTACTGAGAATTGATAGAAACAGAAGTGACGTCAATTGATAGAGGTTAGTTTTTACTGAGAATTGATAGAAACGGATATGACATCAATTGATAGAGGTTAGTTTTTACTGAGAATTGATAGAAACGGATGTGACGTCAATTGATAGAGGTTAGTTTTTACTGAGAATTGATAGAAACGGATATGACATCAATTGATAGTGGTTAGTTTTTACTGAGAATTGATAGAAACGGATATGACATCAATTGATAGAGGTTAGTTTTTACTGAAAATTGATAGAAACGGATGTGACGTCAGTTGGTAGGATAACACAACACACATGCAAGTATAAGGAAGCCCCAGAAAAAGAGAAATAATTTATACTTGCTTAAAATGCACATGAATAACTAAATAAACACAGAGGTGTGACAAATAGGCGGGACACAGCAAAGATTTGCAAAACACCGGTACACTATTATATATTTGTGACGCACATGGGGTACGACAAGACAACGAAGCAGAGTCTAAAAGATAAAACTCACTGGTAAAAATATTGTTTTGATTTTTCAGAAATAATGTTTTTTTCTTTTTCAAGGGTTAATGCAGCGTGTGATAGGGTTAACCGCTGTTATCAGCTGTCATTGGTCTAAGGGTGACGAGTTCAGACAAATGCTTAAACTAAGGAAATAAATAAATGTATGCATACGTGTGACAAAGAGGCGGGGTCCAGCGGAGAATTGCGAAAGACCGGTACACTAGTATATATTTGGGATCCACGCAGCGTACGACGAAACAATGAATCAGAGTGTAAAAGACAAAACGAACTGGTAAAATATTGTTTTCAGTTTTTAAAAAATAATTGTTATTCCCTTTTCAAGTGTTAAGCGACAAAGCGAGCGATAGTTGAAGGTCAGGGGCTAACTGTTGTTGCCATCTGCCATTGCTCTACTGGCGATTTAGAATACTAATAACGTTATAATTTAGGAAGCCATTTTTAACATGGGGAGGTGAAGGGGTTTAGTAACGATTTTTATACTTTCACCTAACAATTTAATAAACAAAATTATTGATCACCCCCTCCTCACTTCCCATGTTTAGAATGGCTTTCTAAATTATAATGTTATTATTTCAGCCCGGTTCGTAAACTGCATAAGTACCCTTTTGTAAAATTATTTTCTTATTAATTCTCTGGATTTTCCTTATGGGTTAGGTTACAACAACAAAAAAAACGACAGTCTGAATTATCTCCCCTTTCAACTGACTCTTCTAAATCAAAGAGGAAAATAATACAGAAACACCGATAATTGAAATAGATGATAATAATAATAACAATAATAATAATATTAAGAAGAAGAAGAATATCAAGAAGAAGAAGTAAATGATGATGATGATGATGATGATGATGATGATGATGATGATGATGATGATGATGATGATGATGATGATGAAACATAATTATTTAAATGTTGTCTATTTTATTTCAGAGTAAGACATATGTAATCAATAATTAGTATATTTGGATCACATGGATTAGATGCACCCCAGAATGAGCAACGGTCAAAAGGATACATTTTGCTCTGATACCGAGTTTTTAAACGCATATTTTTTAAAGGTTTTATTTACAAAACGTTTTACTATTAAAAAAATGTATTTACATAATGTTTTTCTAATCGCCTGAAAGCACATTAATTTTAGTCACAAGCACGTTTTGTTATACGCACATTTTTAATTAAAATAGAGTTTTTATGAGCAAAACGTTATTTGGTGAATCCAAACAATAACGTCCATACATAGACACTAAAAGAAGTTATTGGAATCGCCATAAATGGTGTATTACAGTAATGCTCGGTTGTACAGGGTGTCCCAAAAGTCAGTGACACTTGAAAAAAATCATCACGTTATCATGAGCAAATACAGCATTGAAGAACGAACCCAAATTGTACAATGGTACTTTGAGTATTTATTTACCTCCTCTCCAGGAGGTTAGGCACAAGGCCAGTTTCATCTTACTCCCACAAGTAAGATGTGACCCAAGGTCGGGTCGGGAAAGTGGAGTTTGAAAAGCCAGCGCCCGAGAGAGTGAGCACTCTGGCCATAAAAATTGCATGGGCAGCCCCGTCGGCATTCCCGATAGGGGCGCCTCAAGCAGTAAGCAATAAACTCACTCCTCCCCAAAGAGGGGAGGGAAAGCCTGTGAGGGTGGACCTCCTAGAACTGCACAGAACCGACCAATAGACCGGCATAAATGAAGCCCCGAAGGCCAAGACAATACCAGTCTATGGGGTGTAGTATCCACCGGAACAGATACTACACTTTGATCTTAGCCAACATGGGTCAAATTCAGACGACATTTTAACACTAGAAATGCACCAGGTGTAAATGCTATTAAAGCCATAATAAGCCGTTTTCAAAAAACAAGGTGCTGTATGCAACCTCTCGAGATCCGGAAAGTCTCGTTCGGTAAGAACTGAAGATAATCGAGAAGAATTGGAGCGAAGTCTGGAAGAAGATCCAACAGTTTCAATCAGAAGAAGATCCCGACAGTTGGGAGTTTCCTTACATAGGATGTTGCATGACATGGACATGCTTACATACAACATTCAGCTGGTCCAGCAGCTTTAGTCTCAGGATTATGAGCAAAGACTGTAATTTGCTACAAGTGTCAGTGATTTTTGGGACACCCTGTAGAAGATCTCACATGGATTCTTACATGAAGGAATTATTGTAGCATTAACGGCTCACCGGAAGTACCTTTTTTTGTAAATTGTGTGACACCATCTCTTAACCACTTCCTTTTATTAAATGTTTTCTCAATTTGTTTGTTTTGTTTGTTGATACCTTTTGTTTAATAAAAAGCTTTTATATATTTAACAATTTTCTTTATGAATCTTCAAAGTTCACGAAACAAAAATAAACCTGTTTTTTAATAAACACAATTTTGTAGAACCAAACGTGTTTGTAAATAAAACCATGTATTTTTCAAGTTATTAGTAAAACGTTTTGTATAATAACCCATTTGTTGGTAAACCAAAAACCCTTTTATTCCAAAAATATCGTCGATTGAAATGTTATAAATATTTGTACTGTTTTGTTTAATCGGAATTCTAAAAAAGATCGGTGTTTAAGCAAAATGTATCCTTTTGTCGTAGCTCACTCTGGAGTGCTTCAAGTACATTTTATCCGTAAATTCATATATTATTGTAATCAACTATGATGATTGTATTGATGTTTTTGTAGCTATAGATCTGATATTGTGTCAGCTACGATATTTCATAATTCGCGAAATTCGTAAAACAAAGAGGAACCGGTGCTTAACAAGTTATGTGTCCGATTAAATTTATAACGTTGTGAATATGAGTGGTGTGAGAGAATTTCCAGTGAGAGGATAAATCCCCCCCCCCCCGCCTGTCTTGTAAATTTAACTAATTAATAAATTAAATATACAATTGTCAAAATCGATGACGTCAAAGAATGACGAAATGAATTATTTATCTCGGTTTTGTTTATTAACAAATTGTGGTCGTTGAAATTTCTATTTACTTTATATTAAACAAGATTAAATGTTTCCGAATTCTTGAGATGAGGATTGATAATTTGTATACTTTCGATTATTCCGACTACTGTCCTCATCTTGAGTGTTATCATCACAACGTTTCGGCCGCTGTCACCTTCGCCCTTCTTAAGGTGTATATTTTTGAACTCGGGAATATTTCTGTCGAACTCGGGAATCTGGACGGAATTTCGAACGAAACCCTTTTATTTAATCAACGGAGGTAGCATGCTCTCGTTCCGTCAGTCATGGCTGGGATAAGTCTTCAGTCATTCGCAATTCTTTGCATCACCCGCACCGATGATTGAACCTTCAACCTTCAGATGATTATCATTTAGAACTGCATTTTTACTTTGTACCATATCCCCTGGTTGACGGGCCCTTGCGAACCCGTGGCGCGGTGGATATGGTACTAAGTGGATATGGTACTAAGTAAAATTCAGTTCCAAGTGATATTCATCTGAATGTTGAAGGTTCAAGCATTGTGATGATAACACTCAAGATGAGAACAGTAGTCCGAATAATCGAAATTATACAAAAAATATAAAGTTTGATATGGCGTAAAACATACAAAACAAAAACGGATTATACTATTGTTCCGGGCCCCGCCGGTTAGACATTTTGGTCACTTCCAACCACAGACATTCCTAACGATATTTGAGATAGATATTGGGAGACGTGTGATAGATTGGAGTCTGTATCTTCCGGAAGTGAAAGAGGATCGTTTTGTGAATTACGAACGCTGAATGACCAATATTGCTTAATGTATAAAAACAACATCGGCCGGGAAGAGATTTATCGTTATTTATTTCCGATTCATTATGTTTTACTTGTTTTATATGTTTTTTTTTCTGTTTTCTTTTTTTACCCCCTCCCCTCCCAGATTGAGAAACACAAGTGAATCATTTCTTAGTCATGTTTGATTCGTCCAATAAGATGAAATATTACTCGCTAATAACATTAAGCGAAACTCTACTTTTTTTCTACGGAATAAAGCGATACTCTTTCGATTTTTCTCATCGATGTTGTCGACAGTTTTGTCCTCCTCCCCATCCTCCTCTTTTACACTCTTCCCCTTTCTTCTTTTTTTCCACCTGCTCCCCTTCTTTTTTTTACTCCTTTTTCTTATTCTTTTTTCTTTGCTTTCTTCATTGCATCTTCGTTTTTCTATTCTTTGCTTTCTTTTGTTCATTTTCCTCACATATTTCTTTCTCACTTTATTCATTGCTTCTTCCTTATTCACTTTCTTGTTGTTATTCTTCTAATCCTGTTATTTTTTGCATCCTCCCCATCCTCCTCCTCTTCATCCTTCTTCTTTTTTCCACCTGTTCTTTCTTCTTCATCTTCTCCCTTTTTCTTCTACTTTTTCTTATTCTTTTATCTTTGCGTTCTTCATTGTTTCTTGGTGGTTTTCATATTCTTTTCTTTTTTTCTTATAAATTTTTAGCACTTGATTTTTCTTCAATTTCTTCTTCACTTTGTTGCGTTTACTTCATCGCCTTTCTCTGTTTCGTTTTCTCATTCTTTTCTTTCTTCTTTAGTTTCTTTTTTTATTTAATTTACATCATGTTGCTTGCTTCCTCTTCTTCTTCTTCTTCTTCTTCTTCTTCTTCTCCTTCTTTCCCTTCTTCTGCTTCACTTTCTTTTTTTTGTGTTATTATTATTTGTCTTCATATTCTTCGCTTTCTTTTTTTACTCCTCCTTTGTTTTCTTATTTTTTGCTTTCATCTAAACTTTCTTCTTCTTATTACTTTCCTTCATTTTCTTTTTTTGTGTTTTCTGCATCTGATCACTTTCTTTTTATCATCGTTCTTGTCGTTCTTCTTTTTTCTTCTCTTTTCTCTCCCTTTTTCATCTTTTTCTTTTAATTTAAACTCTTCCTCCCTATTATAATCACCATCATAATTCAATTCATATTTTTCTACGTAATATTCATCATATTTTCCCTTATTTCTTTTTCGTTTCGTCTTCTCTTAATCTTCTCCCCCCTCTTCTTCTCCTTCTTTGCCTTCCTCTTTTTCTTCACCAACTTCTTCCACTTATTCTTCACATTTAAAAAAAAATATCTTCTTCTACATCTATTTCTTTTTCATCTTCCTCGTCCTTCTACTCATTATATTGTCTTCTTTTTCTTCTAGTTTTCTTTCCCCACTTCTTTTTTTTTTCATCTTCATCTTCTTTTTCTTGCTCTTCATAATCTTCCGTCGATCCTCTTACACCTCTTCATTATCTTCTTCTACTTTTTCTTATTCTCATTCTTGCAGCATCATCATCATCATCATCATCATCATCATCATCATCATCATCATCATCATCATCATCATCATCATCATCATCATCATCATCATCATCATCATCATCATCATCATCATCATTTATTTTTTATCATAGTTCACCCCAAACAAGGCAGGCCGCCACTGTAGGTGTAAGGGGCTACTGAGAAAGAACAAAAGGGGGGATTCAACTTAAATTAGGAGTATGTCAGTATGTCAGTAGCGTCAGGAAAGCAGGAAGCAGGGAGGGAGTTCCAGAGTCTAGCAGCACGAGGAGAGAAGCGTTTGAAGTAGAAAGCTCTACAGCATCTGGGGACATCCACAGTGTATGGATGGGATTTGGCAGATTGTCGGGTTGGTTTAGTGAATTTACGTCATGGGGGCACCAGAGCAGCAAGCTAATCAGAACACAATCCATTGAAGTACTGGTAAAACAGGCACAAGGAAGCAACATTGTGGCGATGGGACAGAAGCTGGAGCTTGGTGGAAAGTGAAGGACCTATCAAGTTGGCAACTCTTTTTTGGACCTTGTCTAAGGGGGAGAGACTAGCGGATGATGAACCAGCCCAGATGTGGCAACAATACTCCATGCATGGGCGGATGGTGGCTTTGTAGAGATATAGGATAATGTCAGGTGTGAGAAGTTTACTGGCACGGTATAGAGAGCCCACCTTCTTTGCAGCAGCCTTGGCAATGTTTTCGATGTATTTATTCCAATTCATGCTATCTTTGAACGTTAGGCCGAGGAGTTTGAATGATGAACTCTTAGGTAGGGTGTTATTTGCCATGACAATCGATGGTTGAAGAGGTTTTTTGTAGTTATTGAAGGAAAGTAGCTTTCTCTTTGCGGCATTAAAAGTTACCATCCATTTTTACCCCATTCCACTACAGACTGGAGGTCATTTTCTAATGATTCAGCCATTGCCTCAGATATGTGCGCGTCGTTTTGCCCACATGACGTGAGTAGAGAGTCGTGTCGTCAGCAAATATTCCTATCTCAGTCGCAATGGCATCAGGGAGGTAATTTATAAAAATTAGGAACAGTAGAGGTCCAAGAATAGATCTCTGGGGCACACCAGCATTTATGCCATGTTGCTTAGAAGAACGGACATCGAGTACAACCTGAATCTTTCGTTTTGTTAGGAAGGATTTAATTATATTAAATATTTGTCCAGTAATACCATGCGAGTGCAGTTTATCATTATTTACCCACTAGGAGTTCTCACACAGATCTTCATCAGTGATTGCTTACTGATAATAATCGGTGGTGTTACCTGGAATCATAATAATAATAATAATAATAATAATAATAATAATTGGTGGCAGAGTTTTACTACTAATTTTAAAGCCTACTTTTCATCTGAATAAATAAATGAATGAATTGAATAAAAACTAATTTACATTAAAAAAATAAGCAAAAAAATCTGAAGATGTTCTCGCATGCGACATTCAAATAATCTCTCACTTGTTAAAACAGGTGGTGTTAGGTTTAGGGTTAGGGTTAGGGTTTGCTGAAGTCTGAGTTACAACAAGTATCTCCATATTTCTAGTACGCTCCGCTTCTTTCAGGAAACATTGCGAATCGAATGGTGTTCTCATACCAGCCGTTTACCAGTGAGTTCTCGCTGACAACAACCGGTGTATTTCTTCAGAGGTTTAGTGAAGTAAGTAACTAACTTCGCATTAATCAGCATGATTCTTTTGTTGCCATCCGCTTTCAAGATTCTTTCTAGAAAGCGTCGGGTACTTATAGGAGGCACCACGTGAAGGTTGCCAACATCTATAAGTGAATGTGGATTCGAAACTTGGTAAATCTGAATCGTTAGTCCGCGTCGTTATCCAATTAACCACTGTCACATTGAGTGAAGATAAGCTTTTCTTTCTTTCTGTACCCTTTCCTTTTCTTTCTTTCTTTCTTTCTTTCTTTCTTTCTTTTATTTCTCCTCCTCTTTTACATTTTTTCTTTCTTTCCACGGCATTTGCATTTAAGAATTTTTAGATGATAATTGATAATTTGTATTATTTGGATTATTCGGACTACTGCTCTCATCTTGGATGCTATTCACAACGTTTTGGCCGATGTAACCTACTACCTTCTTAAGGTGCGTCTTATCGAACTCGGGGATTGTTATACCGAACTCGGAAATCTGTACTGAATTTCGAATGGAACCCCTTATTTAGTTCAAGGGGGTAGTTTGCTCTTGTTCCGTCAGCCATGACCGGATAGAAGTATTTAGTAATTCGTAATTAGTATCGCTCGTCCTGGGGATTGAACCTTCAACCTCCAGAATACTGTTACCTAGACATGATAAACACTTATTACTTTATCCGTTGCGCCACGGTCGTAGCTGATGAAACGATAACAATTTTCTCTTGTGGTTCCGTTTAACATTTCCTACACATTCCTGAGTTCGACATAAGGATTCCCGAGTTTTCCAGGCCACTCCTCGAGGGTGGCGGAAGTTACATCGGCCGAAACGTTGTGAAAATAACATCCAAAATAAGAACAGTAGTCCGAATAATCTACATTATACAAGGCATTTGCACATTTCAACATTTTTTCTTTCTTCTTTTTTCTTTTTTTCCTTTTCCTTTTTTATCTTTCTTCCTTGTTTCTTTCTGTTTTTTTCTATTTCATTTTTTTCTTTTTTCTATTTTTTCTTTTTTTCTTTCTTTCTTTTAGTTTTCCGCTTTCCACTGTAATTTTTTCTTTCTTTCTGTTTTTTCCTTTGCTTCTTCTTATTACTTTTCTTCTTTCTTTTTACATTCTTTCTTCTTTTGTCTTTTTTTCTTTTTTTTCTTTCTTCTTTTTAGTTTTCCGCTTTCCACTGTTTTTCTTGCAAGGTATTTGGATATTTATACATTTCTCTTCTCACTTCTTTCTTGTACATTTTTCTTTTTCTTGTTTCTTTTCTGTTTTTCTTTTCTTTCGTTCTTTCTTCCTTCTAGATTTTCTTTGTTTATTTTCAAATTTTTTTTTCTTGGTATTTCATCATATCTATTTTCTGTTGTTCCTTTTTTCTTCTTTTCCCTTTTCTATAATTTGGTCTGTCTGTCTGTTCTTTTTTTCTTCACTTTCTTTCCTCTACTTGACAGACACTCCATAAAAGGATGTGTCAATCAGTTCATCGGTCCGCGGACTAAAGTTTAAAATGCCATTTTCGTTGGTTTGTGACACTTAAGTTTAAAATAGCATTTTTGTTCGGCTGTGACGCTTAAGTTTAGAATAGTGCTTTCATTGGTCTGTGACGCTTAAGTTTGAAATAGCATTTTCGTTGGTCTATTACGCTTAAGTTTGAAATAGTGCTTTCATTGGTCTGTGACACTTAAGTTTAAAATAGTGCTTTCATTGGTCTGTGACGCTTAAGTTTGAAATAGTATTTTCGTTAGTCTGTTACGCTAAAGTTTGAAATAGTGCTTTCATTGGTCTGTGACACTTAAGTTTAAAATAGTGCTTTCATTGGTCTGTGACGCTTAAGTTTGAAATAGCATTTTCGTTGGTCTATTACGCTTAAGTTTGAAATAGTGCTTTCATTGGTCTGTGACACTTAAGTTTAAAATAGTGCTTTCATTGGTCTGTGACGCTTAAGTTTGAAATAGTATTTTCGTTAGTCTGTTACGCTAAAGTTTGAAATAGTGCTTTCATTGGTCTGTGACACTTAAGTTTAAAATAGTGCTTTCATTGGTCAGTGACGCTTAAGTTTGAACTAGTGCGTCCATTTGGTCTGTTACGCTTAAGTTTGAAATAGCATTTTCGTTGGTCTGTGACGCTTAAGTTTGAAATAGCGCTTTCATTAGTCTGTGACGCTTAAGTTTAAAATAGAATTTTCTTGGTATGTTACGCTTAAGTTTGAAATAGCGCTTTCATTAGTCTGTGACGCTTAAGTTTGAAATAGCATTTTCTTTGGACTGTGACGCTTAAGTTTGAAATAGTGCTTTCATTGGTCTGTGACGCTTAAGTTTGAAATAGCATTTTTTTTGTCTGTGACGCTTAAGTTTCAAATAGCGCTTTCATTGGTTTGTGACGCTTAAGTTTGAAATAGCATTTTCGTTGGTCTGTCACGCTTAAGTTTGAAATAGCATTTTCGTTGGTCTGTCACGCTAAAGTTTTAAATAGCATTTTTGTTGGTCTGTCACGCTTTAGATTGAAATAGCATTTTTATTGCGAAACACAGATTTAATGGACGACTATTTCTTTCTTTTTTAAAATTATATTCACCCAAAATAAGGCACATTTTCACTAAGATGTTAAAAGCTACTGGGCCAGATTAATAGGAGCATGCTAAGTGGGAAGTTGTGAAACGAGATATTTGTTCATATTACATTTAAATGTCTGCATGTTGGTACAGTCGGGGAAACAGGAAGCAGGGAGAGAATTCCAAAAGCAAGCAATTTAAAGAGAGAAGCTACTCGAGTCGAAAGCTATTCGGCATCTGGGGATCTCTACAGTGAAGAGATCGGATTTGGCTGATTGTTGGTTTGTCAGAGATATTTACGTTAAGGGAGCGCAGGTGCAGCAAGTTCGTCGGAGCACATTTCATTGAAATACTTTAGAACAAGACAGGATAGCTACATTGCGGCGATTGGACAGAGGCGTAATCTTTGTACACAGTGTGGGACCCATTAGATTATAGGCTCTTATTTGGACCCTGTCTAAGAGGGAGAGATTAGGAGTCGGTGCACCAGCCCAGATATGGCAACACTACCTCATGCATGGGTGAATGGTGTCTTTGAAGAGATATAGGATACGGATAGATGAGGGAAGTTTTCTAGCCCGGTTAAGGTAGGCTACCTTCTTTGCAGCAGATTTGGCAGTATATTCTATGTATTTGTTCCAATTTATGTTACCTGTGAATGTTAGACCAGTAATTTGAATAGTTGACCCTTAGACATGCTGCTATTAGGCTTTTAAGAATAGCCGTCCTTTCATGTTATACAATCTCATTCTTAACACATTTTTTCTTTTGTTCTTCTTTCACCTTCCTTCTTGTCGCTCTCCTTTTTATTTAAATATTATTGTAAGCAATGATAATTTTCTTAGTTTCTGTCGTCCTTTTCTGTTCTTACTTTTTATACGATTGCTTTCTTTGTCGTTATTTTTTTTTCTGAAGGGGGTGGCTGAGAATATTCTGTTTTTTCCTGACAGAGTACAACATCGACTTCGCAATCTAGTGGGAGATAATCCATTCGTCTCTCTACAGACCCTGTATAACATAATAGATGTTGCTAGTTTTTCTCTACGCTATCGTTATTTCCATGGTAGATGTCGACTGAGCTCCAATCTCTGGTGAATCCTTGTAAGTCATTTTCTTTCTGACACAACTGAAAAGAACTTCCTTACTTTCCCTCGTGTTCCACACGCTAAGCGAGATTTCCGTAGACCGAATTTCTTTACAAGAACTTCCCACATGTATAGCGCATTACGACGGAACTGCTTTTCTATGCAGAGTACAACATGGCCATCTTCGAATTCAATGTCAGCAAATATTTGTCATAATACATTTTCATATATAACCAAATTTTGTTCATTCCTCTAATAACACAACGTAACGATTTTTTACAAAGGTTTTGTTTATTGTATTTTCTTACTGTTTTTTAATCAATTTTCTCTGCTGATTCCAAAAACGTGATTATTATTTCTGTATCATCGACCGTTATACAAATACATCGCTTTTCAATGTCATCGTATATTGGAAAATGCTATATGTTCCGCTATTAAATGTATATCTAATTTTCTCTTTCATATCAATTACTAAGTTCTGTTCTTATTAAGATGGCTACTAGAGGATGTAAAAATTCTCCAGATACATTTTGCTATGTGTGTGGTTATTATATTGAAAAAAAAAGCAGGTCCAAATTGTGGATAGCATACAGACTCTATTTTCGGTGACCGAGATGTCATGCTACAATTTCTATGATAACTGTCACTCGACTGAGTGGCACTCGACTGAGTAGCACTCCATTGAGTGGCACTCCACTAGGATTAGTAAAATAGTTTGTGAAGGCCTTAGATTTTGGAGGAGAAGCTTTTCAAGAAATTCGTCTCATGTTTCCAAAGCTATCAGATGCTAAGATCAAAGGTGGTCCATTTGTTGGACCCAAAGTAAATGCAATGTTGAAGTCGGAGAAACTTGAAAGAGCGATGACAAAAGTTGAAAAAGAAGCTTGGTGCGCATTTCGTGATGTAGTTCGTGGATTCTTAGGAAATCACAAGGATCCTAATTACAAACAACTGGTATCAAAGCTTATTGAGAATTTCAGGAAACTGGGTTGTCGTATGAGAATGAGATGAGAATGAGATGAGAATGCAAAAAGAACCTTTAAGTTCATTTTTTGCATTCTCATGTAGATTTCTTCCCCGAGAACTTGGTTGATATCAGTGAAGAACATTTCATCAGGACATCGCTTCAATGGAAAGAAGATATCAAGGACGATGGGCTACTGCGACGATGGGAGATCATATATGGTCTCTTGTCAGAAAAGATGAAAATGTGCACTTTAGAAAATCTTGATCGCCAAAGTACTTCTAAGTTTAAGAAAAGAGTTATCAAAGCATTTACATTGCAAAATTGTATGGTTTGTTTTGTTCTAACTAACATTGTATTTACTAAATACCATTCAATATATGAAAAAAGTACT
>OY744539.1:21601561-21629061 GCA_963556195.1 Sepiola atlantica
CTGAACGAGGAAGTTAGGGTTAGGAGTGTGTACCTTCTATGACGGAGTCGAAACATACCTCATTCCGGCTAGGAAGGGTCTTTTTTAACTCAGAAGCCACTTGAAGATCAGGGTTAAAGAAATCGTTAATTGGACGATCATCGCATCCACAAGAGAGCCGGAAACAATGAGTAGGATAGGAAGGACGTTACTTAAGAGGAATTTGATTATCCAAGAGGGCGGTTCAACAAGTGTTGTTTACATTAGACTTGAAGACGACCATGCTGCAGTTAGCTGGGAAGCAGGCTTGTGATATCTTGTTTCACAGGCGGAATGTTCTAGGAACGAAATTGCGCTCATGGAAGTTTCCTTTGGTTTTTTGTAAGGACGGACAAAAGGGAAAGTTCTCTGTTGTGGTTTTAAGTAGACGAGTTCTTGCTGTGAATGTTATAGAGAAGGGGCCCAGAATTGGATATCATCAACCATGAACATAACAATACAAGGGATGCAAAATCTGTGTGAAAGAGGCTGTAGGGACGAGAAGACAAGATCCCTTACTAGATTGCGGAGTCGATTTTATACTCTGTCAAGGTAGAAAAGAGTGCTCCGAGCGGCACCTGCCCAGGTGTGACAGAAGTAGTCCATCTTGTAGCGTATCTGTCACTTATACAGGAGGAAGATTGCGCTTTATGGTTCAAATTAGCGTCTAGATTACCAGAATGATAGCAAGGCGAATCAAGACTCGTATGACAACTGGCGAATATGCAATCATTCAATATGTCCCAATTTTACGAAACTAAAAATTGTAGAGGAAACGGAAGTTCGGTTTCGTTTCACAGTACTTACAAAACATTATTTTGTACGTAACATAGGTTA
Organism: Sepiola atlantica; assembly: GCA_963556195.1. Classification (NCBI taxonomy): domain Eukaryota; kingdom Metazoa; phylum Mollusca; class Cephalopoda; order Sepiida; family Sepiolidae; genus Sepiola; species Sepiola atlantica. Next base: position 21,602,417 of record OY744539.1, read on the forward strand.
AATTTGTAGAAGTAAAATATGTTAATGTGTATAGATCCGTTTCATAAGCAATATCGTAGCGATCATCAGACGCAGCCAATTCGAAGTATTAGTTTTGTTTATTAGTATTTCCTTTTGTGACGTTGATTATAAAGGTAACAGGTACATTGCGAAGCAATATAAACAGGTATTCCGTCATTTATTGACGGAAAGGGGACACGTGTTATTGATAAATAAAAAAATTGATTTACATGATGCAAACTGGTATTCTTATGGTGCTTGTTATTCTCAGAACGTTCCGGCCATCTGCGGCTTTCTTTAATTAATATAAGGCTCAGGTCAAAACAATCGCCTGTATACAATAACATCTAATCTCATGGTCAACTGAAAATTGTCGTTTCATTTGATAACCTTGGTTAGTTCGTCTGTTGGTTGGTTATTGAGGTTTTTAGAAAGGCGGATGGAAAAGAAGAAGGGGAGTGGTGTTAGCAGAAGCGTAAAAGAAAAAAGAATAAGAAGACGAGGTAAATAAATAAATTATCTAAGTAAAGAAAAAAGGAGAATAATAGATAATAATAATAATAATAATAATAATAATAATAATTATTATTATTATTATTATTATTAGTAGTAGTAGTAGTAGTAGTAGTAGTAGTAGTAGTAGTAAGCAAGGAAGAAAAGAAGAAAAGAAGCAGAAGATGGAGAATAAGAGGAGGAAGGAGCAAAAAAAAACACAGCTGAAATGAAGAAAACAAAGAAGATGAAAACGAATGGAAAAGAATAAAAGTGAGGAAGAAGAAAGCGACTGAAGAGGGGGTGTGAGGGGGAGAAAAGAAGAACTCGAAAACGGAGAAAAGAAAAGAAAAAAAGAAACTAGAAAGAAAGACATGACGAAAGCGAAGAAGAAGAAGAAGAAGAAGAAGAAGGAAGAGAATGAAAAAAATAAAAATTTAAAAAACAAATAAAAATAAAAGAAAAAGAAAAAGAAGAAAAAGAAGAAAAAGAAAAAGAAGAAAAAGAAGAAAAAAGCAAAAGGAGAAGACAGCAACAAGAAAAAAAACGAAAGTGAAAACGCGAGAAAAAGAAACAAAATAAAGAAACTTAAAGAAAGTATGAAAAAAGCAACGAAGACAACGTATGAGAAGAAAAAAAAAGAAGCAATGACGAAGGAGAAAGCAAAGAAGAAAAAGAATATGAATAAAAAAGAAATAATGTAAAAGACAAGAAAGTAAGGAAGACGATTAAATAAAACAAAGAAAAAAAAAGAATGGATCGTCCAATACAAAGGAAATAATGATTGAAAACTTTCATCTAAAAATCTGACAAGACACGAACAAGACGAAAAGAAAAGTAAGCAAATCTCCATTGCAAAACTGGCAGTGTGTAGAGAAAGAGAAGGATATAAAATCAATGATGGTCGGCCCGAAGACTGAGAAATTTGCCGGTCGGCTGGGTCGGCTTGCTATGTTCACTTTGGGCGGAATCAACTCGTTTATGTGGTTACTTTAATGCTAAAACACAACACACATTGTAAACGATTCATTGTAAACGATTCATTGAACAATAGTTACTATTTTTACCTATAGCTTGAGATACATTTTAGAGTTCATAGTACATGTGTATATACCAGTATATATGGACCGAATTGCATATTGTATCCACGTGTATTCCTAGCGATATATATATATATATATATATATATATATATATATATATATATATATATATATATATATATATATATATATATAAAGATAGATGGTCGAAGAGTGATAAACACGCACGAATGTCCAAATTTATATCAAACTTCGACTGTTCAATGCAAGGTATATTCTGTAATAAAATTATGTTTATTATTCTTTCCTTAAGCCAAGGTTTTTCAAAGATCGAGATCTTATCATCAGAGGAATTATACAGATAGATAAGTTGGCAATAGAAAAGCCAAAATATAACATTTATTCGGCGGCTAATTTACACGAGTGATCAACAAACTGTATTTGAATATATATATGTATGTACATCTAAATGAATAAATGCGAAAGTCCTTCCATCTATTCTAACTATATTAACATTTAAACACGTTAGGATTATTTAATTCTAATGCTATAAGAATATATTGAAATACCTTATATATAGGCATCTCCAACTCACTCAAACAAATCTCGATTTTGCTCATTTGCATATTTATTTATTTTTAAGTTTTTAATAAATTAATATTTAATAAATTAATATTCTGTCTACTTTGTATTGTCAAATTTTTTTCTACGTACGCAATCGTTTAATCGATAGTACTACTATTATAATAATAAATAAAATAGGATAAAGAGATTTTATAAAAAAATGATAGCGATTAAAAACTTATTTAGAATTTCATTTTCAAGGGAGATAATTTACTTCCGGCTTTAGTAAAGTGTCAAATATCGCTTTGATCTGAGCCATCAGGCCACGGACCATAAATAATACTTTTTGTGACTAGGCATTTTTAAATTAAAAAAAAACAATGATTAAATTGGAATATTTTTTAATGAGCGGTGTAGTGTTGTATCGGTTCTGTTGTCATAATACTGTTCACTCAGGAATTACCTCAGGAATGAAATATATATATATATATAGAAATTTATTACCTGCAGTAATGTAATTGCGGTAATGGCCCTCTGAGGAGAAGATTTTCTTTGACAACTCATGAGTTAAGGACTTTAAGATACTTTGCTTGAACTTTGAATTGTAATAAAATTTGATTCGCACCTTATTTTATTATTTCACTTTATCTAGTGCTATTAATGCTCTATCCAGTATATTGAGCTTCAGTTTTATCCGGATGGTCACTAATTAAAGATATTAGTTGCCTCTTATATCTTTTGTTGTATTAACCTTATATATATATATATATATATATATATATATATATATATATATATACACAGGGTGACCCCCCCCCCAAAAAAAACGAGCCCCAACTCTAATTAGGCTCTGTTACTTAGTGTTTCGTCCGAATGAAATAAATTTTTGGTCATAACTAGTTTATTATATTCAAAACCTCACATCAAAACACTAGGGTATTTGGCCTTTTTTCTCCGTTCTACAGTATGTGTTCTAGATGGCCTCCATTTAGAACGAAGTTGTCCATGACGTTTTTACAGACTAAATTGGGAATGGCTCTCATCTCCTCCCTGATGGCTTCCTTGAGTTCCGTGATGGTTCTGAGTTTCCCTGCGTACACTCTGTCCTTAAGATAGCTCCAAAGGAAAAAAATCTGGGGGGGGTTAGGTCCAGGCTATAGGGTGGCCACTCAAAATTAGTCTTGAGACTGATCACTCGGCCTTCGAAGTTCTTTCAGCCAATCTCGGGACAGGTTTGAGGTGTGAAAACTTGCTCCATCTTACTGGAACCAGAACTTGCTCATGAGCGACGGGTAGAGGGTCTGGAGCTCACTCTTGAAGGTTTTGAGAACCTCCACATACCGCTCCTTGGTGACTGTCACTGCTGCGCCAGATTCTTCGATGAAGATTGGTCCGATGATGCCTCTGACCGAGATTGCCGCCCACACCGTGCACTTAGGAGAGTACATGGACTTGGTAGTTACTTCATTGGGTCTGGAGGACCCCCCAGAAGACATTTGTCTTGGAGTTCGCCATTGCGTCAAGATGGAAGTGGGCTTCATCTGAGGTCCAAAGGAGGTTAAGGAAATCTGGTGTCTCTTCGATCTTATCGAGCATCTTGACTGCCATAGCGCTCCTCTACTTTTTGTCTGAGGGGATAATAGTATCGTTCACCAGCACTCTCCTGCAAGTCTTATGGGAGATACCAAGGGACTGACTTCGCTTACGCACAAAGCGTTTCGGACTCTCTTGGAGAGACTCTCTCACATTTTCGACCAGCTCGGCTGTCCGCTTCTTGGGACGTCCCGAGTGGCTTGGACAGTTCTCACTGGCAGCGTTGAGATTCTCCACGGTCCCATACTTCTCGAAGTGGTCCACCCAGTTCTGAATTCTGCTTTTGGATGGAGCCTTTTCACATTCGAACTGATGCATGAAACTGTCCTGGGTTTTCTTAAACGAGCCTGTCTTTTATTAAAATTTAACGCAGTGTACTCTTTGTCCCAGCTCCCACTGAGGTCTCGGTGTACTCACGGTCGTTGATTCTGCCATGTCCTGTAAAATAAGGGCAATCGGTGAATAAATAAAGGAGATATCACATAAAGTGTACACGAGGCCCGTTTCGTTGGGGTTACCATATATTTCATTCTTTTCCTTATATATATATATATATATATATATATATATATATATATATATATATATATATATATATATATATATTCTTCCCTAACCCTTCGCTAGTATTAATTTCGCTCCACTGCTCTAAACAGTTTTCATGTTTGATGACTCAATGAGATACACATTAAGCCATAACTGCTATGAGACCCACCAATCCAACAATATCACACCTCTACCCACGATGCCCCCATCTCTCTCTCTCTCTCTTTCTCCGTCTCTCTCTCTCATTCACACACACACACATATATATATATACATACATACATATATATATATATATATATATATATATATATATATATATATATATATATATATATATATATATATATATATATATATATATATATACACATTTGCCTGAGTGAACTTCCGCGGGAACACTGTTTACGCTTGGTCTGACATACAATTTAATGAGGCAATGCGACGATCAATTTAAACTCATAAGCACAAGTAATCAAGCAGATACTTTGTATGTATATACTGTTTCATTCCCAAAGGACATCCACAGGATAAAAGCATGAGTTTACATTTTAAGTTACTTTTTATAGTAAAGTAGCGTCCATTTTTAAGGAAGCGCGGAAAATATAGCTCGCCCACTGACTGTTTCGTCTTCCAACCAATTTCAGTGGAAACATCGGGTGTGCTTGGCCCCGAGACTGTTAAATCTTTTCAGGACATTGGACGGAGGATTTCAACGTCTAGGCACGAGCCCGATGAGTCAGCCTGTTTGTTCCAACGCATCTCCCTGGCTATCGTTCGCGGCAACGCTTCGTCAGTAACGGCGGCGTCACTTACGTTCTAATCGTCATCTGTTAACTCTCTCTTTCTTTCTCTGACAATTGTTTCAAGCTTTTTAATCTTCATCTAATTAGAGTCCTTGATTTTCTCCCATTTCAACGGCATACCATATTCGTTTATATCAACCAATGTAATTTCTATCCCTTGGTTTAAAAAGGTTTATGGGGCTTTTATCTGCACTTTAGTCATGTATTGAGCACTGACAAACTAAAACGAATAATATACAAGTTGTTTGGAACATCGATGGAATAATTTCGGGATTATGTTCTATATGTATAAAATAACCCGTTTGTGTTGGGGTTGCTTTTGTTTTAGTACTTCATTACTAATCGATTGGGTTTGCCTAAAAGTTGCTTCGTTTTTTGAATGTCATATCTCCGTCCTACTAAAGATCGTTTTATATTCCTATTGTTCAAATCTTGTATTTTGTGTAGCAAGTATGTTGACGTCAATGTGTAATAAGCCACCGACCAGAGGAGTTCTGACCTTTTTGCTTGTATTTCAGGCTTTGAAATAGAAGATCAAGTAGAGCGTTACTGACATCTGATGCTTTTTTGTACTACATAAAATGAGAGAAGGCTACAGACACCTGCATAAATATATGGCATGTGTATGATGAAAAATATTGATGCCCCAGAAATGGTTTGCTCGATTCCGAAAAGGACATTTTTTCACTGAGAAATGCTTCTCGCTCTGGCGAGCCAAAGATGATCGACAGTGACCAAATGAAAGCCGTAGTTGAACAAGATTGCCGTTTGACAACCAGATAAATCGCAGACGTTCTCAAGATTACCAAATTGAGCGAGCAAAATAAATTGCATTACTATATAGTTAAACAAAAACGAACGAACTTTTTGGCCAACCCAATCATTTTCTTTTTAATATATTTCTTCCTGTGCATGGTTTTTGATCATATTTATTCTTTGATCATATTTATTTAACTGTTTTTCATATGTGGTATATTTTTACCTGAAATCAGAAGGGCTAATATTCGTAGGCGGCACAAGGTCAAGACTTATTTGACCTGTGATCGTGTCACGGGGATAGTGTTTATCTATTCAATATATAGAAATAACGGTGTCCAATCACACGCATTGTATTTGTTAGATGTTGATACTAAATAATGTTGATCAGCATTTGTTTCGATGGTCTATAACCTGGAAATCAAACGTTTCCGCTCGTATATAAAAACATAAAACATGATCCGAAAGTTATACCGTAAATTTTCCACAGGCCTTGTATATCTCTGCTATATGCAAATTGAAACACCGGTTCACCGAAATTAAGCAACGTGTAACGTGGTCAATACAGAGATGGGTGACCATTGGCGAATACCCGATAACCTACAATTAAAAGTGGCAGTTCATGTAAAGTCATATTCCCTAGAATCTTTTGGATCGATTTACATCCAAGTTCTGTTCTCCTAGCAATACATTAAATAGTAGGGTAGGCTAGACTATGCAGGGCAACTAATTTAGGAGAAGGAAATCTCTGAAATAAGATACCTATTTCTGCTTACACGAGAACTGTTTCGAGTCGTGTTCTGTTTCGCTTTAACACTGGATTTAATGAATGTCGAATGGGTTAGGGTTAGAGTTAGGTTTAGATTTAGGGTTAGGGTTAAGGTTAGGGTTAGGGTTTGGAAATTGAACAACAATTGTTTAACTATGCATTCATACACGCACAGATTTCCTTTCAGATAACATCATTAGTATTAGAGAAAAAATGATTACAGTCCCTTATGTATTTTCATGCCCACGTTACTTATTATATCTTAAATCCTTTCATAGTATTGTTCTTCATCCAATTGACAATCTCATTAACACTTATCCTCTAGTGGCTTTTAGGCCTTGATAAATGGTTACTCATTAGTATGAAACTAACTGAAGGCGGTATTTCATTATTTAATCTCCGATGCAGATGACTCGTATGATGTGTTTCTATCCGTAAGCCTCAGACGATCTCCACAAATGCATTTGTGTTTTCCACGTGGATCATACATTGTGAAAATACGATCCACCCCTTTTCGCAGGAAAATCTTTTGAGTCTTCCTTCTCCTAGATCAGTTGCCTTACTAAGAGTGAATCTAATCTACCCTACTATTATACGTAGTGATCTAAGAAGAAATAGGGATTAATATCATTCCCTAAAGACATTACTGCAATTAACTACAGAGACAGATGCAAAGAGATAGATGCACGAAATGTATAGTATGAACTAGCTCTTCCTTTCCGGCGTTGCCCGGTAATATTTCTATTTTCATTGCGTGACTGAAATAGGATTTCTTCTTCTGCAACAAAAAAACAAATTTGGGTTTTAAATAAATTAAGAAAACATCATTTTGCATCTCTTTTATAAAAGTAAAACGCCAACCATTTAGTTTTTTCCCTCTCACTCCACCAATTAATCGCAATTAAACAATAAGAATAAATATAAAAAATAACTTGCAACCTAAGACAAGATTCGAACTCAGAATCGCGTCTTAGCATGGTAATATGTCAACAATTTCCCCACCACTCCAGTGTTATTATATACATATTAAAACACATCCTATGGAAACGTTATTGTGTAAACAGGATAAATTAGGGTCAACTGAGAAAAACTCGCCTAAAAAAGTGTGAAGAAAGGGTATCAGCGGTGAAATTCGGAAAATTGACTTCAATAAGATTTTTCTCGGTGTCATTGGTGACAAGAAGGGGACTTAGGACTCTATGAGGGTTATCTCCTCCCACTCATTCTAGGATATTAGTAATTAAACAAAAACTGTTTATCGGATTAAATATGAAATTCCATGAAATCGACCTGACATTTACTTTTTTATTTTAAGAACACATACCAATATATAGTTTATATGACTGATTGAACAGAATTAAGTACGTACTCTTTGTTAACAAAGCTATTACCGCCAGAGAAGTAGGGGCACTATCGTTACTGTATATGTAATATTATATGTCTGTATCCCTATTGTCACTGCTGTTGTTATCTATTGTACTGGACTAGCGTTCAGAAGATTTCGGAGAAATCGTGGATCATTCGGACCATCCGTAAATATACAAGTTTAATTTTCATGGATAAATGCTCGTATGGATATATGATTGCGTCCCACTGGCTTTTATGCACGCACGGACGAACACGCAACCACATTTGTATTTTTATAGCGCGAGAATAAACCATGGGTAGATCAAAGGCATTTACAAATGGAATAGCTGAATGAACACACTGAGTCATACGGCGAAGCGTATTCAACAGAAACGGCCAGGCGAGAGAATTAACAGTATTTCAATGTTTTTTTTTTTTCTTTAAAAAAAAAACAACTTCGCATTTAAACGTATATTATGTAAGAGCTTAGCCAAACAATAAATTATATATTTGTGGTGTAATAAAAATAAAACAAGCTGTTGGGTTATTATGTTATTTATTTATTTATTTAATAGAAGGCAATCTCGGAGTTTCTCGGGAGTGAAGTAAGACTCGTGTATTTCCGTATACTGCCAACGCCGAATCTTATATCAGTATTTTATTCGTATTTATAATTTCCATACTTTTCAAGTTTCAAGTTAGAAATCTCTATAATATAGAAAACCATCGTATAATTTTAATTATTCTGACTACTGTTCTCATCTAGAGTTTTTTTTCTCACAACGTGTCAGCTGATGTAACCTCCGAACTATTTCAGATATATTTTGTCGAACTCGGGAATCTGTACGGAATTTCAAACGGAACCCTTTTTTTTAATCCACGGGAGTAGCATGCTCCCGTTATGTCAACCATGACCGGGTAGAAGTCTTCAGTAATTCGGAATCTCTAGTATCGCCCGCACTGAGGATTGAACCGGCGGCGTAACGGATACAGTACCAAGTAAAATGTCAGCAAAGGATATCTGGCGTAACGGATAAAGTACTAAGTAAATATTCAGTTCTAGGTGCCGTCTTCTGAAGGTTGAAGGTTCAATCCTCTGTGCGGGCGATACTAGAAAGCAAGACTGAACGCTTGCATGCGAAGTCGGGGAAGGTTTGGCTGAGAAAACACAAAAGAATGCCGCAGAAGGAACATTGACACTTGCACTCCATTAATTTACGGATCTGCAATTGACACGTCTTTGCTTGCAACACGCAGAGGCAAAGATGACCAGAAGACGACGGATCCTGATGCCGACCCGTCTTGGATTTAGTAAATGTACAAAAGCAGCTAATAAAGAAATACTTTTATTTTTTTCATAAATATGTATTGTGACTGTTTCTTCCTTACCAATAAACTTCCTTATAAACCCTTTCTCACAGAAGAAACGTGGCTAGTTTTTTTTCCTACTCTATCGTTATTTTCATAGTAGGGGCTCGACTGAGCTCCAATCTTTGGTTCTTTCTTATCAAACATTCACAGCATGGACTTATAAAATTACCACCACTGCAAAATACACATTTATTTCTACCTGTGTATCTAAATCCAAACGGAATTTCTATGAACAGAGTTTATTTCCAATAAATTCCTATCTGTGGAACACATTACCAAGAGACTGCTTCGCTGCAGACTATATGCTCATCTTTAAGTCCACTGTCAACAAATGCTTGTCGACCCGTCCTCTTAAGTAATCAACATTTGCCAGTTTGATTTATAACTTCCAATCCTCTCATAGTATTGATAATCATATTACTGCCAATCTCATTGACCCTTATCCTCGAGTGGCCTTTAGACTTGGTAGTGGTGACTCATTAGTATAAAACAGATTGGTTCACGGGAATTCAGACTAGAATCACCTGAACTTTATATACGATTGTCTTTCATGAGAGTTGAATCAGTGCATAGATTTTCAAAAGGCAAAATAATCTACCGTCCACCGGAAGTGAATTAACTCGCACATGCGTTAACAAGTCATCAAAATGGAAGAAGAGAAGCAGATAAAAATACAGATCAAAATCATTGAATAAAAAATCTATAGTTAGATTTACACTTCTATTTATTTCATCGAGTGAGTTAAAGAAACACAAAACGCGCAAACAGTTTAAAGAAAATAAATTAAAATACCTAAAGACGTATTCGTTTATCAAAACAAAAGATTATCGTATGCCACTTTGGAAACAAAAACCTACAATCGGATTGTGACAAAAGGTCATACGTCATACAGGATATTAAACAATATGTCCGCCAATCATTATGTCCGATTTATGTGGATTTTCTTTTTATAGTTTTCCTGTTAGTCATACGTAGCGATTTGTGTTTACTGCCTATTATATAATCTCCTCTCTTTGTAATCATTACATTTCTAATGATTTAAGATGTGAATCAGATATGTTCAGATACACATGGATAATATACGTTAGTACATATCTATCTATCTATATATCTATCTATCTATCTATCTATCTATCTATCTATCTATCTATCTATCTATCTCTCTCTCTATCTATCTATCTATCTCTCTCTCTCTCTCTCTCTCTCTATATATATATATATATATATATATATATATATATATATATATATATATATATATATGGAAAAATGAAAAAGGAAAACCAAAAAATGGATGTTTTTTATGTGTACATCAACGTTTCGTCTTTATTTATAAGACTTCATCAGGATGATAAAATAGAGAAAAAAAATGTCATGCAAGTACAGATACATGTAGGGTAGACATATTGGGAGGAAAAATAAAATGAAATAATAGCCCCTACTGGGTGGACGTCCGTACTTGTTGGAGAAATAGAAAAGAATCTTTCTTTTCTATTTCTCCAACAAGTACGGACGTCCACCCAGTAGGGGCTATTATTTCATTTTATTTTTCCTCCCAATATGTCTACCCTACATGTATCTGTACTTGCATGACATTTTTTTTCTCTATTTTATCATCCTGATGAAGTCTTATAAATAAAGACGAAACGTTGATGTACACATAAAAAACATCCATTTTTTGGTTTTCCTTTTTCATTTTTCCATATATATATATATATATATATATATATATATATATATATATATATATATATATATATATATATATCTCGAAATATCGTATTTCTTAATGGACATAAATCTATCAAAAGTTGTAAATATATATATACACATGGAATAATACTACAAACCAGATTTGTATTTATCTACATAAGGCATAACTAAAAAGTTATTTCATGGTCTGGTTTTGGGGAAAAGATAAATAAGTAAAATGAAAAAAACACTTTGATGTATACGGTTATATTTTTCTTTATTTGTATGAAAAATTCAGAAAACCTTTTGAAAACACCTCGATTTATTATCAAGAGAAAATATATGTTATGAAAATGGGCAGAAACAATTGTATGAACATAAAATACTTTTGAAACAAGTTCGGAATATTTTCACTTCGATTGTTCAATGAAAGGTGTGCTCGATAAAAACAAATATTTTTATCGAGTACACCTTGCACTGAGCAATCGAAGTTGAAATAGATTTGTCATTCGTACATCTTTATCTCCCTATCTTCATTTATCTTCATATATATATATATATATATATATATATATATATATATATATATATATATATATATATATATATATATAACTACCTTTATTTATATGAACGTCATTGGCTATATATTCGCATACATGTTTACACTGCGATCTCCTTTGAAATCCAGCTTCCTCGAGCCTTTTTACAAACCTTTTTCGATCGCAGTTTAAACATGTATGCACTTATGTAGGCAATAATGTTTGGAAAAATAAAGGAATTTATACTATTATACTGTAATATCTATTATTGAACATTATTTTATAAGTACTTGAGTTCTATTGTATTAACATCTCGGAAACAACAAAAATACAATCACTATATATATATATATATACATATATATATATATATATATATATATATATATATATATGTATATATATATATATGCATACAATAAATACTTTTTTAATATTAAAGTGTTTTTCACCTACAGACGACGTCGTTCCGTGCTCAGGACCACACGGCCGCGATAAAACAACATAGACAGTAATTAGAAGTAAGGTACACTTACCCAGTAAATTTCGCGTACAGCAAAATCGTAGGATAAATTTCAGAGGAAACATTTTTTTTAATCAATGAAACAAGCGGGTGGAAAAAAAAAGAAAAAGAAAATTGCTAAAATTTCCTTAAGGCCTTATCGTCTGACCCTCTAAGAGGAAACGTCAGAATGATAAATTAAAAACTAAGAAACTCGAATGAGATATGAGGGGAAAAATTGTTTCAGTTGGAGAAAACGAGTGAGAGAGGAAAAAAAAGTAAATCTCTCAACGTTATGGTGGCTTTGAATCATTAAAGATCTCCAACTGATGCTTCAAAATCTTTTGTCTACACAGGCTAGGTCAAGAATTGTTAATAACTAACGCCTCAATAAGATTGAGAAGGTTGATTGACCTGGCACTGTGTAAAACAGAAAACCACCCATCGGAATAGTTGTCAGAACAACTATTTGTACTAACGTGGTGATTACCGATGGCTGATTCCTGTGCCTGAAAGTTCCCGGATGATCTCGAAACCTTGTGTAAGCGAATCTCACGTGGTATGTGTTGGGATATTCTGAATTCTAATCTTTGGGATGTCTTGCCAACGTAGTCAGCTGCACACTGACACATGAATTTATAAACAACTGAATTCTTTTGAATGGCTGGCAAAACATCCTTACGAAAAAAAGAGAAAAAGGTTCGAGTCCTGTAAACTACTCTCAGCATAGTTGCTGGAAAACAACGTTGAGTAGTAGAAGAAATCCTTTCGACAATGTCAAGGCCATCAGCACATAACCATGGAAGTTTCAAATAAATAGGGCAACATGACGGGACAATAAATATGTAAATACAAGTATGATTTTTTTTAGGACAACTGTAGACAATCTTCCGAAGCAAAGAGAATGAACATATATGAAAAAGTTAACCGTTAAAAGCGTCACGAAAACTGCAGCAGTTGGTTCGAAAGTAGCAGATCCAAAATAGATGAGTGTTTAAAAGGTGCAAAATCCGATGAACTTTGAGGAGTCAAACCAACAAAGGCACAAATAATCCGGTTGTAAAAAAGTGTAAAAAATCCGATGAACTTTGAGGAGTCAAACCAACAAAGGCACAAAAATTCCAGTTGTAAAAAAGTGTAAAAAATCCGATGAACTTTGAGGAGTCAAACCAACAAAGGCACAAATAATCCGGTTGTAAAAAAGTGTAAAAAATCCGATGAACTTTGAGGAGTCAAACTAACAAAGGCACACAAAATCCAGTTGTAAAAAAGTGTAAAAAATACGATGAACTTTCAGGAGTCAACCCAACAAAGGCACAAATAATCCGGTAGTAAAAAAGTGTAAAAAATCCGATGAACTTTGAGGAGTCAAACCAACAAAGGCACAAATAATTCGGTTGTAAGAAGTGAAAAAAATCCGATGAACTTTGAGGAGTCAAACCAACAAAGGCACAAATAATTCGGTTGTAAGAAGTGTAAAAAATACGATGAACTTTGAGGAGTCAAACCAACAAAGGCACAAATAATCCGGTTGTAAAAAAGTGTAAAAAATCCGATGAACTTTGAGGAGTCAGACCAACAAAGGCACAAATAATTCGGTTGTAAAAAAGTGTAAAAAATCCGATGAACTTTGAGGAGTCAAACCAACAAATGCACAAATAATCCGGTTGTAAAAAAATGTAAAAAATCCGATGAACTTTGAGGAGTCCAACCAACAAAGGCAAAAATAATCCGGTTGTAAAAAAGTGTAAAAAATCCGATGAACTTTAAGGAGTAAAACCAACAAAGGCACAAATAATCCGGTTGTAAAAAAGTGTAAAAAATCCGATGACCTTTGAGGAGTCAAACCAACAAAGGCACAAATAATCCGGTTGTAAAAAAGTGTAAAAAATCCGATGAACTTTAGGGAGTCAAACCAACAAAGGCACAAATAATTCGGTTGTAAGAAGTGTAACAAATCCGATGAACTTTGAGGAGTCAAACCAACAAAGGCACAAATAATCCGGTTGTAAAAAAGTGTAAAAAATCCGATGAACTTTGAGGAGTCAAACCAACAAAGGCAAAAATAATTCGGTTGTAAAAAAGTGTAAAAAATCCGATGAACTTTGAGGAGTAAAACCAACAAAGGCACAAATAATCCGGTTGTAAAAAAGTGTAAAAAATCCGATGAACTTTGAGGAGTCAAACCAACAAAGGCACACATAATCCGGTTGTAAAAAAGTGTAAAAAATCCGATGAACTTTGAGGAGTCAAACCAACAAAGGCACAACAAATCCGGTTGTAAAAAAGTGTAAAAAATCCGATGAACTTTGAGGAGTCAAACCAACAAAGGCACACATAATCCGGTTGTAAAAAAGTGTAAAAAATCCGATGAACTTTGAGGAGTCAAACCAACAAAGGCACACATAATCCGGTTGTAAAAAAGTGTAAAAAATCCGATGAACTTTGAGGGGTCAACGAACAAAGGCACAACTAATCCGGTTGTAAAAAAGTGTAAAAAATCCGATGAACTTTGAGGAGTCAAACAAACAAAGGCACAAATAATCCGGTTGTAAAAAAGTGTAAAAAATCCGATGAACTTTGAGGAGTCAAACCAACAAAGGCACAAATAATTCGGTTGTAAGAAGTGTAAAAAATCCGATGAACTTTGAGGAGTCAAACCAACAAATGCACAAATAATCCGGGTGTAAAAAAGTGTACAAAATCCGATGAACTTTGAGGAGTCAAACCAACAAAGGCACAAATAATCCGGTTGTAAAAAAATGTAAAAAATCCGTTGAACTTTGAGGAGTCAAACCAACAAAGGCACAAATAACTCGGTTGTAAGAAGTGTAAAAAATCCGATGAACTTTGAGGAGTCAAACCAACAAAGGCACAAATAATCCGGTTGTAATAAAATGTAAAAAATCCGATGAACTTTGAGGAGTCAAACTAACAAAGGCAAAAATAATTCGGTTGTAAAAAAGTGTAAAAAATCCGATGAACTTTGAGGAGTAAAACCAACAAAGGCACAAATAATCCGGTTGTAAAAAAGTGTAAAAAATCCGATGAACTTTAGGGAGTCAAACCAACAAAGGCACAAATAATTCGGTTGTAAAAAGTGTAAAAAATCCGATGAACTTTGAGGAGTCAAACCAACAAAGGCACAAATAATTCGGTTGTAAAAAAGTGTAAAAAATCCGATGAACTTTGAGGAGTAAAACCAACAAGGGCACAAATAATTCGGTTGTAAGAAGTGTAAAAAATCCGATGAACTTTGAGGAGTCAAACCAACAAAGGCACAAATAATCCGGTTGTAAAAAAGTGTAAAAAATCCGATGAACTTTGGGGAGTAAAACCAACAAAGGCACAAATAATCCGGTTGTAAAAAAGTGTAAAAAATCCGATGAACTTTGAGGAGTCAAACCAACAAAGGCACACATAATCCGGTTGTAAAAAAGTGTAAAAAATCCGAGGAACTTTGAGGAGTCAACCTAACAAAGGCACAACTAATCCGGTTGTAAAAAAGTGTAAAAAATCCTATGAACTTTGAGGAGTCAAACCAACAAAGGCACACATAATCCGGTTGTAAAAAAGTGTAAAAAATCCGATGAACTTTGAGGAGTCAACCTAACAAAGGCACAAATAATCCGGTTCTAAAAAAGTGTAAAAAAAAACAAACATATGAGATTTCTTTAGTGCCGTTTGTTTTTAGGGACATTTTCGTATCTACTGTCCTTATTTAATTTATTCCGCACAATAACTATAAAAAAAATTATTTCCAGATTAGCCAGAAATTTTTCAAAATAAATTGGGTCTAAACTGTGTACTTATTGAACAAAACTAAGGAAAAAATGCTTCTACATTTCGGAACACGAAAAAAAAAACCCATAACAGCTCAAAGCAAACAAAACAGCACTTGTACGGAATTTGAACCGGTACTGTGAGATAACCAGCCTGGCTTAACTAAACCATAGGTTATGCTTAGTTTACGTTTACGGTAATGCAAAAACGCCGCAATTAAAACTCGAGCACAAAAATATAGTAAACATCTTTAAAAAACTAGGTAAATTTCGATTTTAGTTCCATATGTGACCTATTTGCGTTCTGTCGGTATTTTAATAATATATATTATACAAGTGGCCCAGACCAAATAATCATAGTTTTCTCTTTTTACACTCGTACTCACTTCAGACAGTATTAAATGACTAACACAACAGATTGGTTTTGCATTTCTAGCTCCATACGAAATTGGAATTTACGTGACTAAAATCGTATTTAATCACCACCTTAATTTGCTCAATTCAGATCAGAACTGAATTCATTTTCACGCTACATTCGATACCATCTTACTTTTGTAAAATATAATTTACGTGGCTAAAATAGTAATGATTGACAACCTTCATTAAATACATTAAATACATTTTTTCTTACTTAAATTTTATTTTGTACTGCTATCTTTTCAATCCTAAAATAGAATGTACTTTCGTTACACATGATCCACTTTCAGTCACATTTGACTCCCCACGAGGGCACAGTAAGACACAACGTAAGTTCCTCGTTCAAATCATCATAGTTTTGTCTTTATACATTCGTACTTACTTCAAACAGTATTTAGTGACCAACACATCAGATTGGTTTTGCTTTACGAAATTGGAATTTACGTGACTAAAATAGTAATTACTCACAACCGTAATTTGCTCAATTCAGATAAAAATTGATTTCATTTTTTTTAATTACACAATATATATTTATCTTACGAGCCTAAAATAGAATGTACTTTCGTTTTACTTCACTCATATTTGACTTCCCACAAGGGCACAGTTAGACACAACGTGAGTTCATACTGTGTCCAAAATACACAAGCATAAATAAAGATTTCCGCATTCTACAAGGATTAGCTTTCAATGACGGAGGAAAGAAAAGCTAACAGATCAAAAAATATCCCGGCCCGAAAGAAGTACCATTTGCCATGATCGGTCAGTGAAGGAGATATCCTTCTACACTGTGGCAATTTCTATTTTTGTTCAACTCAGAAGTAATCCTTTTCATGGGTAAATAGATTTCCCACAATTCCAAATCTACAGTTTTTCTAAACATTAAAACTATCCGATGTTACTTATTTGCGTTCTATCGACTGTTTACAAATTTTAATTCATTCTTTTGTATTTCTCCCGGGAAACGCCGGGTAACGAGTCCAGCTAGTTATTTATATTTTAAATCGATGTTTATTTACGGAATAAAATATTACGAGATTTATCGTAAGCAAATATTATGTTTTAAATAAAGTGCATTCATTTTGATTTCAATAATTTTTCTTGATTTATTTGTTTACTTAATTATGTTGTGGTATTGAGGAGAGCGATGTTCGAGATTATGTTTTTCCTTTTTGTATTTTTAAAGAAGACGAAAGAATAAAAAAACAAAGAAGGAAAATAGTAAAAAGAAAACATTAAGAAGACGAACAGAGAAGAAAGAAAAAGAGAAGGGACAAGTAGAAAAAAGGGACAAGTAGAAAAAAGGGACAATAGAAAAAAAAGGGAGAAGAGATAGATAGATAGAGAGAGAGAGACAGAGAGAGTGAGTGAGAGAGGGAGAGAGAGAGAGATGAGATATAATTAAAAAAAGAAGGCCAAAAGATGAAAAAAACATAGGGAAAAGACAGGAAGAAAAATGAGAAAGAAAAGAGAAGAAGCATTAACATAAGGTATCACGGAAGAAAACAGAAAAAAAAGTAGAAGAAGAAATAGAAAATATACAGAAAGAATAAAACAGTATAATTAAATGAATAATAAATAAACATAAAGAAAAGAAAGAGACACATATAAAAAAGAAAGAGAGAAGGTAGAAGGAGAAAGAAAGAGAAAGAAAATATGAAAGAAAAAGGAAAATAATAATAATAAAGAACGAAAACAAAATAGGAGGAAGAGTAAAAAAAGAAGAAGAAGAAGAAGAAAAAGAAAAGAAGAAGTAGAAGAATAATGAGAAGAATAAGGAGGTATGTGAGAAAAATCGAAAAAGAAAAAAGGGGAGGAGGAGTAAGAGAAGAAGATAATAAAGAAGAAGAAAAAGAACAAGAAAAAGAAAGAGGATGGAGAAGTAAAATAAGCAAAATAACAAGGGAGGTAATAGAAAAATAAGGAAGAAAAAGAAGAAGAAGAAGAAGAAGAGGAGGAGAAGAAGAAGAAGAAGAAGAAGAAGAAGAAGAAGAAGAAGAAGAAGAAGAAGAAGAAGAAGAAGAAGAAGAAGAAGAAGAAGAAAAGGGCAGAAGAAGAAAAAAGTTAAGGGGAGTAAGAGAAGAAAAATAATAATAATAATAATAATAATAATAATAATAATAATAATAAGAAGAAGAAGAAGAAGAAGAAGAAGAAGAAGAAGTAGAAGAAGAAGCAGAAGAAGAAGAAGAAGAAGAAGGGAGTAAGAGACGAAAAAGAAGAAGAAGAAGAAGAAGAAGAAGGAGAAGAACAAGAACAAGAAGAAGAAAAGTGCAGAAGAAGAAAAAGGTTAAGGGGAGTAAGAGAAAAAAAAGAAGAAGAAGAATTAGTAAAAGAAGAAGAAGCAGAAGAAGAAGAAGAAGAAGAAAAGAAGAAGAAGAAGAAAGAGAAAGAGAAAGAGAAAGAGAAAGAGAAAGAGAAAGAGAAAGAGAAAGAGAAAGAGAAAGAGAAAGAGAATGAGTCGGTGTAAAGGCAGGCCGTGAGAAGATATCCGTGCACCGAGCGAGTGACATTAATGACCGCGTTGTTGTCTGTGTGAGTGATCCGGTGACCCACGTGGGACGGTCAGCAATTGGAGTATTCATCGATAACTGTCTGGCGGAGAATTGTCAAGAGACGGGTCGAAGATCGATAGGAGATTCAAGGAATGCCGACATTATCAAACAAACAGTGGAGGGAGAAGCGACACGACACCATCACCCATCCAACAAGCCAAGGGACGACGGGGAAATCGTTAATCCTAAGACTCACAATGACAGTGGAAAGTAGCCGGTGTGAGAGATGGAAGCGTGATCCTGATGTGGAGCGAGGAAAAATCAGAGAAGTGTAGTAATGATAGAGAAAGAAATGGTGAGAAAATAGAGAGAGGGAGGAAATGGGAGGGTTTTGGGTTTTGGGTAGAGAAAAAAGAAAGAAAGAGAAAGAAAGAACACCCACAGAAAAGAGGCCGATGTTGAATTAAACAGCCGATGCATCTACAGCAATATTTCGGGTATATCAGATGAAATATTTAAGATAATTTGAAGCTGTACACACAAAACATTAGCGTGTACAATAGGCAACATAATTCATGATATACTGTCAGAAAAAAGTCTAATGTAAAGTTCCTTTCTCCATATGAATAAATATATAAATATATACATTTCTTATATATATATATATATATATATATATATATATATATATATATATATATATATATATATATATATATATAAATTCCCGAAACAGTTTTTCATGGTAAACAACTGATGATCCCTTAAATAATGTTAGAAGCAAACTAATATAATAACTGAAAAAGTTAAATTGACTTACATGAGTGATTTTCCATTGAACGACTTGGGACATAAGGTTTTTTTAAATTTTTTATTTTCTTTAATATAGTTTTAATGGTTGAGAAACTTCCAAGACTATATAAATATATATATATATATATATATATATATATTTTTTTTTATTTATGAGGATAAAATACATGATATACCATATAATAAAAAGGTTGTGAAGACAAACTGTATGACAGACAGAAAGAGAAAATCAGTTAAACACGTTAAGGAATAAAAAAAAAGCGAGAGATTTGTTTTTATTTTTTTGTTTGTTTAATTATTTATCTCTCCTGTCTTTCGTGTATATATATATATATATATATATATATATATATATATATTTAAATTCCCGAAACAGTTTTTCATGGTAAACAACTGATGATCCCTTAAAATAGTGTTAGAAACAAACTAATATAATAACTGTAAAAAATAAATGGACTTACATTAGTGATTTTCAACTGAAAGACTTGGGACTATAAGTTTTTTGTTTTTTTTCTTAATATAGTTTTAATGGTTGAGAAACTTCCGAGACTATATATATATATATATATATATATATATAATCATTTATACATAAATATTATTTTGAAAATGTGTTACATGCCAAAAACCTGCAATCGTCGTAATTGGAGGAAACAATCCCCGCCGGTAACCTGATTCGAACCCCTATACGAAAGTCATGTTAAAAGATGCCCCACTACAGATTGTCTTGGTATGTAAAGTAAATAACAACTAAATAGCAAACACGACGGCTATCTAATAAGCCGTCGAGAGCCGTGGCCACCGAGAGTTACTACAGGCCGGTTGGCTAGAAAATGACGTCACTGCATTGCGTGTCAAAACAAGGACGGTCGTAATAATCCATCAAAATTCAGGAAATCAACCAATTTTAATGAAATTTTCAGTATTTATTAATTAATGATAACGGAATATAATAAATCCATTACTTGATTATAAAGCTTGGTGCAAATGTATTATTTCTTGTAAACGAAAAACACCTTTACTAAAGTTATCCAAAATATCAAAACATGTTGACCATACGATATTGTAAATATTTAAAACAAAGCATTAGAAAACTTTAAAAATTGCATGTAAAAAGGAAAAGAAAGGAACACGATTCGATTTATCCTGAAACTGATCTTTATTCAATATAAAGTTAAAGAAAATAATAATTCACGATCAAATACTGCAAAAAACTGAATTATGAATTACCATTATTTAAACTTCTAACCCAATCAACCGTAAGTAATTCAGACTTTGAAATTTGTTTAAAAATTATACAAAAAAAAAAGTTCAATGTTAACTGTTTGTTTAATAATGGAATCACCAACTCCTATCTTGCTATTAAGAGATAGGTACGTGCAAAATCAAAGGCCGATCCCCAAAATGTAAAAACATTTTGACCCTCCCTTCACTTAAAAATTCAGGAAATCAACCAATTTTAATGAAATTTTCAATATTTATTAATAAACAAGCACAGGAGATATAGTGAAACATTTTTTTAAATCTTAGTGAAAATGTATTATTTTTTTAAAACAAAATACACCTTTACTAAACGTATATTTTTATATATATAAAAAAATCCATGATTTTTTTTTAATGAAAATAAGATCTGTATATGTTTAAAATATTTTTTTAAAAAACTATTTCGTATATATTACGGAAAATGCCCCTACACTCTTGTTAATAAAATCAGTATAACTCGAAAAATTAACGATATTATCATTGAATAAAGCATTGTTTAATTAATATTTTTTGTGAAAATTTTAATTAAATATGATGTTATTATTTCATTTATTTAATCTACAAAAGTACAGAGAAAAGATAAACTCTACTACACTTAAGACATCGAAAAAAAGTAATAAAAAAAATGGAAGACTACTTTTTTTATCAAATAATGAATAAGTAATTCAGATTTTTTATATAATTAAAAAAATTCAAACTTACTACACTACATTTAGTCGGTGTATCCATATTTGCAGTAATTATTTCTCTTTTGGAAATCCAAACATATGCAGTAGGCATTTTAACTTTGTGAATTATGAAATGAAATTTTTAAAAGCGCGAAATTATTTTAAAATTGGTTGATTTCCTGAATTTTGATTCCATTATTAAACAGACAGTTAACATTGAACTTTTTTTGTATAATTTTTAAACAAATTTCAAAGTCTGATAATTACGGTTACGGTTGATTGGGTTAGAAGTTTAAATAATGGTAATTCATAATTCAGTTTTTTGCAGTATTTGATCGTGAATTATTATTTTCTTTAACTTTATATTGAATAAAGATCAGTTTCAAGATAGATCGAATCGTGTTCTTTTCTTTTCTTTTTTTACATGCAATTTTTAAAGTTTTCTAATGCTTTGTTTTAAATATTTACAATATCGTATGGTCAACATGTTTTGATATTTTGAATAACTTTAGTAAAGGTGTTTTTTGTTTAAAAGAAATAATACATTTGCACCAAGCTTTATAATAAAGTAATGGATTTATTATATTCCGTTATCATTAATTAATAAATACTGAAAATTTCATTAAAATTGGTTGATTTCCTGAATTTTGATGGATTATTTAGTGAATGGAGAAGTCGAAATGCCTTCTTATTGTTATTACTACGGTCCTTGTTTTGACACGGAATGCAGTGACGTCAGAGGGGGGGGGGCAGGAAGTTAGTTGCTTGGCCTTGTCAACTCTCGGTGGCCATGCGAGAGCACACCATAGGCGAGGCCTAGAGTGATGCATTTCGCAGAATGACGTTGTAAACTTTACTTAAATTACTCGTGTAATCTCGCAAACAAATGACCGGACCACTTTGAATTGCATGTTACCGCATTTTATAGAATAACTATAAAATGCGGTAACAGGCACCCATTACTTTTTTTGGCAAATCTTAACATTGATATATATGAAACATTTTTTTAATTAATTCTATTTATTTTTCATTAACCGATCTTAAAGAATTTTGGTATATATATCCTCGTAAACTCGGTAGATAACATGGTCACATTATTTTTGTTGTTGTAAAGTTTACAATTTAGGGATGCGCCCCCAAAACTTGTGCCCATGTTTTATCTACTAAAGTAATGAACGGATCATTATGAATTTTGGAATATTTTTATTTATTTATTTTTTCATGAACTGATTCTTTCAAATTTTGGAATATACATTTTCAGCAATCTAGTGAGTTATATGGGTACATTATTTTTGTAAAATTTACCATTTAGTGCGTCTACCCAAACTCACATTCACCTCGAAACACTTTAAAAATAAATCAGATACAAAAAGATTAATAGGGAAAAGAATTGCTCTACATCAACTTTTGAGTTACATTTAGTAATATGTTGTTAAAAGGATCGGTGCATGCGCGTAAGCGTCAACAATGTGTATGTGTTCGATAAACTCCTAAACTATTGAACTTATCATTATGAATTATGGGATACGTATTCGAGGTAACAGGGTGAATAACGTGGACACATTTTTTTATTTTATTTTATTTTACCATCTAAGAGATGCTACTAGAACTGTACTAACCCCTCAAAAGAAATAAACATTAAAATGTAAAACTAATGCTGAATTTGATTACTTATACTGGTTCTAGAATGGGCATCCTACTAGTATATATAAAAGTCAATGTTTGTTTTTGTGTTATAGAAATCGGTTACTAGAGTCAATTATCGGTAAGGTCCATAAAAAAGCTGAACTATATAAAAACGTAATGAAACGAAATTCATTTGTTTTTGAAATATATTTTCTTTGTTTCATGAAACAAAAATAACATTGAACAAAATATACTCCAGTGAACAATATATTAACACAAAAAAGGTTTAGACATTTAAATAATTCTTTTTATTGGTATTTTTAAGATTGAAAATAATTACATTTATTTCGATTCGCTAAAGCAAGTTGGCGTTTTAAAGCTGCTGGTTAGAAACTCAGCGTCAACAAGTAGTTATTATTTTTAGCCAACACGACCACGCAAACAGATTTTTTATTACGTGACCTCATATTGCGTATGTTATTTTTCAACTTATCTTTCAAGGCGAAAAGTGTAAACATGACTATATTTTAAATTATTTCCGACCAGCTATACATGGACACAATCAACGCTGGGTGAGTACCGCTAGTATATATATATATATATATATATATATATATATATATATATATATATATATATATATATATATATATACAGCATGTTCTCTATAATACAGGTGTTGCTGAATATGATGGACAATTTATGTCCGGATATCCTTGTGTAGATCCTTTCGATTTGCCGAATTTCCCCCCCCTCCACTAGAGTTTTAGATAAGACGAGCCTCGTATATGAGTGTCAATGCCTATTGGGAGCCTGTGTCTCTGACAGTCAAAATAACATATATGTTGGCTTAACTACTACAACTTTATCGAGGAGATTAACAATGCATTTATCCCCTACCACCGTCATAGCGCAACGCCTTACTAATAAGCATTCCTGTCCTCGCTGCCAATTTCAAAAACTCTTAGTAGAAACCACGACAATATTATAACATACCAATAATACACAAAAACTCTATATATTAGAAACGTTATACATCGAAACCAGCCATTAACATAAGTACTTTTAACACTAGTGATAACATTCTAAAATGTGCATAGTTCCATGTTTAGGTCTGTGTTAATAATATAATTCCTGCCAAAACTACTTATTAATACCAGCATTAACACAGTGGTCATTACCTGATTCCCCTGAAGATGGGCCCGAATGGGTCTGAAAGTATTAAGAACACCTACAGTTATGGTAGATTCATCAGCCAATTCCCCACCGAAACAAAGACTCTGATTCGGCAAATGGAAAGGACCCACACAAGGATATCCAGATATAAGTTGTCTGTCAACACTTATATATATATATATATATATATATATATATATATATATATATATATATATATATATATATATATATATATTAACCTATAACTTACAGTATCGGTTGGGTGTACCCGGATTTCATCGATCGGATCAGACCGGACCTGAGCCAGAATCCGGCTGGTCAACAGACTAACTCAACATCCTTCTGTTGTGGAAAAACATACACTGTATTTATAGATTTTAAATAAAATCATTTTTGTTAGCTCTTGTAGAACCTACGATTAATCGCTTGATTGTTTTTCAACTAACTTGTGCCCTTTCTGTCTGTCTGTCTGTCTTTCTATCTCTCTGTAATTATCTTTCTCTCTCTATCTCTCTCTATCTCTCTCTCTCTATATATATATATATATGTATATATATATACATATATTTATATATATATATATATATATATATATATATATATATATATATTTATATATAAACCATTATCCTCGAATCAGTTTTATTCTTGATAAGTGTTGACTCATTAGAAAATAAAACTAGATATATATATATCTGTCTGTAAATGACACCAAAGGGATTAACAAAACAGAAGATGGAGTTCTATGAAGAAGGCATCGAAGAAAGGAAAAACGAATATAAAAATTTATCGAAGGAAGAAAATCAAAATGAATACGGGCAAAAACATGCACGGATTTAACGCGGGAAATGTATGACGTAATTTGATTCGTCTGAGTGTTTCTTCTCTCCTCGCAACGAGATGACAACACAGATTACATCTTGAAAGCCTCAAGGATTTTCTGGATTCTGCGCTTATCTCAAACAGAAAAACAAGACAGGATGATATTAAGATGCGCCCATTCAATCCACGGGTTTAGCAAGGAACATTCTATATCAATTTAAAGTGCAAAAACTCAACACATATATAATAAGCGTGACAGACCAAAGAAAATGGCATTTCAAATTTAAACCGGAGAGACCGACGAAAATGGTAGACTGTATTGCGTGACAAGCGAAGGAGAGACTAATGAAAACGCCATTTCAAACCGTAATACGACCGAACAAACTTTATTTCAAAGGTAAGTATGATAGACTGGCGAATATGATAATTCAAACATAGGCATAACAGATGAGCAACAGTGTTTTTTCAAACTTAAGCATGATAGAACGAGGAAAATACTATTGCAATTTTCAACATGGCGTACAAACAAAAAATACAATGTAGAACCTCAACATGACACATTCAGACACTTTGCTGTTTAATATTTAAGCACAGCATATTAGCGAACGTCAAGTTTAAAACTCAAGCGTGACAGACCAACAACAATACAATTTAAGACTTAAGCACGAGTTGAAATGCCAGAGCGTATCTAAAATAAGATGCGTCCATTCCATCTACGCGCTCAGCGATGAAATATTATTTCACGCTTAAGCGTGTCAAACCAACGACCGAATGACATGCTAAGAGAGCCCAGGCCTTGGGTCTGGATTTACGCCGGTCTATTGGGGGGTTGTCGGTCCTGTGCAGTTCTAGGAGGTGCACCCTCCTAGGCTTTGCCTCCCATCTTTGGGGAGGAGTAAGTTTATTACTTAAAGTCTGAGGCGCCCCTACCGGGGAATGCCGACGGGGCTGCCCAGACAATGTTTAAACAGCCAGAGTGCTCAAATTCCCGAGCGCTGGTCCTTTCCCACTTTCCCGACCTTGTGTCACATCTTACCTTGTGGGAGGAAGATAAATAGAAACATGCTAAGAGAGCCTCTTATAGGATGTTAGGATTCATCTGGGAATGTTTTTTTCAGACTTAAATCTAACAGCGCGATGACGTACAATAATTAACAAAACAGGGTGAAAAAACAAATAAGCAACGAATAAGTATTAACAAAGACAAGAAAAATTACTTTTTTACCTATCTAGAAATGTTTTTTTCTAGTTTAAATTATTTTAAAGCGTTTTTTTAGTTCAATCAAAAACTACGGTAAAATATATTACGTTATAACGAAAAATGCTTAACTGAAGCCTCCATGTAATCGCTCAAAAATCGGAATTTAAACAAAAAATACAGCTAATAACTGTCATCAATTGGGCGAAAATTAAGTGTTCAACCAAATTGTATATTTTTATTACCTGTACGTTTGTGTAATTTTCGATTTTTGAGCGATTATCGAGGCTTCACATGGAGGCTTCAGGCACCCATTTATATTTAATTCTCGCGTTAGATATTTTGCTGTACTTTTTTTTATT
>OY744539.1:21634061-21719061 GCA_963556195.1 Sepiola atlantica
AGGTGTCTATGTATTTGTTTGTGTGTAAAGCTAAAAGTTAAAAAAAAACTACAAAAGACGCACCCACAAAGGTGATATATTCTGTTTTGCATTGCCTCGAATAAAATATAGGCGTATATATATTTGAAAGTTTTAAGGGGGCATTATAACTAAGCGTGTTTCTTTGATATTTAATTTCATCTTAAGCCCCCTTTAGCTAGAAATACTAAAATTGTAGCCATCTTCTAGAATCAGAATGATGTGAATTTGAATCGGGATTCTATACATGAGGTTTAGTATCATTATATCTTGATTTTTACTTTCTTAAGGAGGCATAAAGTGGCGCAAAGCAATTCTCTTTGGTAAATGTATTTTGACCGTCCTGAGGCGAGTATGTTTATATACATACACACACACACACACACACACACACACACACACACACACACACACACACATATATATATATATATATATATATATATATATATATATAGCATGATATGAAGTGAGATAATGAAATAATAAAATAAGGTGCGAATACAATTTTTATTAGAATTCAAAGTTCAGGCAAAGTATCTTAAAGTCCTTAACTCATGAGTTTTCAAAGATAATTCTTCTCCTTAGAGGACCATTACCGAAGTGACATCACAGCAGGTGATAAAACTACACTTTGAAAATATATAAAAATATATGCAAAAATGTCTAAAAGTATGTTTTATATACCTTTAGGCATTTTTGCATATATTTTTATATATTTTCAAAGTGTAATTTCATCACCTGCTGTGATGTCACTTCGGTAATGGTCCTCTAAGGAGAAGAATTATCTTTGAAAACTCATGAGTTAAGGACTTTAAGATACTTTGCCTGAACTTTGAATTCTAATAAAATTTGATTCGCACCTTATTTTATTATTTTATTTTATATTATGCTATTAATGCTCTATCCAGTATATTGAGCTTCAGTTTTTATCCGGATGTTTCACTAATTAAAAGATATTAGTTGCCTCTTATATCTTTTGTTGGATTAACTACACACACACACACACACACACACACACACACACATATATATATATATATATATATATATATATATATATACATATATATATATATATATATATATATATATATATATATATATATATATATATATATACATATATATATATATATATATATATATATATTGAATCCAATTATTTCAATCTGCCATTCAAGGGGAAAAAGGTTTTGGGATCTTCTTGTTTTTTGTGTCTGTGGTTAAAATAGAATTTCTAAATCAATTCCATTGTAAGATTTGCCTGTAACGAATTTATAAGGAATGTGTGTGCTGAAGATAAGATACTTGACAATACATTTCGGAAACATATGTACATAAGGATAAATAATATTTATTGTTGTTAAACTTCGACGGAACAAGATTACAAAATGTTGTAGTCTACTGAGTTATGATATATATATATATATATATGTATATATATATATATATATATATATATATATATATGTATATATATATATATGTATAATGCATTTTTATCTAATTATTCTTATTGGTGATTGCAGTGTTTGTTGTTTTTTTTGCTGACTATTATTCTGATTGTCTCACTTCTTAAGTGATTAAGAAAAATGCATTATTAGTCGCCCTTGACTTTATAGGACGCATTTTTTCGTTAATATATACATATTTATTACTTTTATACGTACATAAAAGTAATCCATGGACACGTGTTTCTGGCTCACAGTCGTCATCAGCATGGCTAACTTAGACAAGGATCGAACCTTCGATATTGATATCTATAATCCAGCGCCCCCCCCTCTCTCTCTCTCTCTCTCTATATATATATATATATATATATATATACTTTGTTGAAACGGCGTCTCTTATCAGAACTGTATTTCGTATTTACCCAGAATACAAGTGATATTTTAAAAAACTTCCATTTTAAAAGTTCTAATTAGCAGTAATTTGCAATTAACTCAGCAAGTGATCTATCTCTTTCTAAATTTCTATCTTCCGATACATCATAAGAATTATATTTCTAGCAAAAAATTACAACACTTAATAATACGGGGCTAGTTTCTCTGTATTTAAAAAATCCTCGAAAATAATTACTTTAGAAATTCTGCAAGCACACATTAAAAAAATAAAGAATTAATAGATAAGCATTCCCAAGTAGTTTATAAAAAAAATAATTACAAATTTGTAAATTAAGGTAAATAATAAAATTATTTCTAATTATTTTTTTCAATAATTTATTCGTTTTTTTTTTTTCAGAACATCTAAATCGTATTAAGAGAAAACAGGAAAAATGTTTAAAATGGCAAAGTATTAAAAGTTATTTTTTAAATTGAAATAT
Source organism: Sepiola atlantica (assembly GCA_963556195.1). Classification (NCBI taxonomy): domain Eukaryota; kingdom Metazoa; phylum Mollusca; class Cephalopoda; order Sepiida; family Sepiolidae; genus Sepiola; species Sepiola atlantica. The sequence goes on from OY744539.1 coordinate 21,636,406, forward strand.
TAAAAGAAAAGTTTTTAAAATATGTAAATATTCAAAAGTTTTTAAACATTTTCAAAGTAAAAGTAAAGTTTTAAAACTGTTAAGGAGTAAATTTAAAGTTTAAAAAGTTAAAGTACGATAGGTAATTTTTGAAAGGAAGTAAAGAATAAAGTTTTGTAAAAAATAAGTATTTAAACTAAAATATATAGAAGCGTCCTTGCACTTCTATAAAATGCTAAGTTCGTCGGTCCGTTGGCTTTTAAAGCCTCAGTTTTTTCCTTCTTTTTTCCTTCTAATGTTTTTATAATAATTATAATGCAACAAGAATAAGGGTTGACGATGGCTAAGTGGTTAATAACACTGACTGGATACCTGGGTGTGCCAAGTTCGAATCCAGTTTGTTAAACTGAAACCCTTTCATCAAAACAACACCTGACCTTGTGTCTGTCCTTTTAAAAGTGGAGGCAAATAGGATAAGGGTTTAAGATATCGTCATTTGGACAATGAGCGCAACTACGCGAGGATTGGAAACAAAAATGATTACTTTAGAAAAATTGATTATCGAAGCGGACAGCTCAACGAGTATTTTTTTTTTACATATGACTTGAAGATAAATATGTTCTAGTCGATTGGGAAGCAACTGTGGGCTTTGTTCCACAGAGAGGATGTTCAAGGAAATAAACTTTGTTCATGTAAGTTCCTTTTAGTTTTTAGTACACAGATAGAAAGCAAAGCTCTTTGCTGTTGTTGTAGATAGAGGAGCTTTTGCTGTGATTTTTTTACAAGGAGGGATTGGAGCTCAGTCGAGCATTTACCAATGAACATAACGATACAGTAAAGAGAGGCTAGCAGCATCTCTTTTGTGTAATAGAGTCTCTAGGGAATAGAAGGGGTCACCCCCCCACTAGATTAGACATCGATTTTGTACTGTAAAGGGAACTAAGAATTCTCAAAGCGACTCTCTCATAGATATAACAGCAGTACCTTTTTTAAAACTTAGTTCACCCCAAACAAGCCAAGTTGCCACAGTAGAGATAAGGAGCTACTGAGAATTAGGGTGAACTTGGGAGCTGTGCAGCGAGATGCTTGTTCACATTTGTTTTAAATATCTGCATGTCGGTACAGTCGAGAAAACAGGGAGCAGGTAGGGAGTTCCAAAGGTCGGAAGCTCGAGGAAATAAGCTATTGGAGTAGGAGCTCTCCGGCATCTGGGGGCCTCCACAGTGAATGGATGATATTTAGCTGATTGTCGGGTTGGTCGAGTGTATTTACGTCGAGGGGGCACCAGAGCAGCAAGTTCATCGGAGCACATTCCATTGAAGTACTTGCAAAACAAGCACAAGGATGCAACATTGCGGCGATAGGACTATCTGGCTTAATACAGGTAAATGATTGCGCCAAGAATGAACCACTTATGAATGGGTTGAATGATCTAACAATTTTTCCATTACCTGAGCAACAACATAATCGCGTTGACACACCGGTTCTCGTTTGTTAAGCGACGCGGGACCTGGCCAGTATCAGATGGGTGACTATTTTGGGAATGCTAGGTGCTGTAAACCAACTTCCCATAACCGGAGTAAACACGCGGTGTGGGACCGCTTGTAAACTTTATATTCTCTGTAAACTTTCTTCTCCGGAGTAAGCCGTCATAGCCCGACTAGGGCTAAATACCACACCAAGCATTACCGATTGGTTAGCAAAAGATTTGATGTAAGTCTTCCTTTTCAGGCCTGGAGTGAAAGTCAGTCCTAGGAGCTTATAAAAGAATATGGTTTCCCGAAGGAGAGAGCCATTCATTTATACTGGTGAGAAATGAGGATCCGAGCCTTGGTGGTGAAAAGAGGGAAGCTTGGTTTTGAAGGTGTTAAAAATAAGAAGCCACTTTTTATCCACGCGCTCCAAATCGGAGGAAAGAGAGCCCGATAATTTTAGATTGGTTGACGCATCTGTTAAAGAGACCATGTCTGTCGGCGAGACGGTTTACCTGTCCCATCTAAGTTTAAATAATCCTTATAGATGCGTTCACTCATCGCTATGCGAAGTTCCGTCTGTCGTCGCGTCACGCTTAAATTTGAAATATCACTTTTAAATGTGTCCCTTCATCTTCATATTAGCTTCTGTTCGTTGTTCGTATAGTCGGTATGTCACGCTTAAATTTGAAATAACATTCTTAGATGCATCCACGCATCTATTTAAGAAGTCCGGTCCGTTGATCTGTCATGCTTATGTTAGAAATAGTACCAGGAACACGTATGTAAATTAGATGGTAAAATGATGATGATGTCAGTTTACATCTATATTAATTTATTCATTTCGTATGAATCAGATAATTCTATTGTTGGCATTGGTTTCCCCGATAACTTTCTATAATTATTTCTACAATAACATCGGATACTTACGGGTGGGGCCACATGAAGGTTGTTAACATCTGGATTCGAACTTGGCACACCCAGGTTGTCAGTTCGTGTCGTTAACCACTTAGCCACTGTCACCTCCCTTTACTTCTATATTAAAGTAAATAAATTTATTATTTTTAGATTTTTGCAAGGATCAAAGTGTAGTATCTGTGCTTATAATCCCGGGGATCACAACTACTACTACCACCACTATTTATTCTACTTTGAGTCTATTCGAAAATTTATGAACGGTGAAATATCTGTTACGGTATTCTTCTTGCATAACTAAAACTAACGCGACCCCTATTTACTTGTCCCTTCCCCAGAGAGCAGAGTTATACACAAGGTAGGATCCTTATGTGGGCTACATTTACGTCTCCCAAAAAGGAGCACTCTGGATTGGGACAATGATACATATTGCCTCAGTCTAGAAAGATTTCTCTTTCACTGACCGAAAAGAAAAATATAAGTGGTGTATGAACACGGGTATTACACTTTGATTTTAACAAAAATTAAAAAATAATAAGATTCTTTACTTCTATATTATCCTCATGGTTTTTGTTGGATGGTGTCTCTTCATTCTCTTTTCCTATCAATGCTAGTGTTTCTCAGGGCTCTATTCTAGGCTCAACCCTGTTTCTTCTCTATAGAAATGATCTTCCAGAGAATATTATTCAGAAAATTAACATTCATTCCGATAGTACCACTCTCTATCCTGGTATTGCGTCTCGCCCTTGGATCAGTTGAAATATAAAGCTGATCTAGAAGTTGACCTGGGTTCAGTTGTGGATTTGGGTACGAAATTGTTTGTTTCATTTAATTCAGTTAATACTCAGCTCGTGTCTTTCAATCGTAGGCGTGTCCCTTTTCTTCCTAAGATTATTATGGATAGCTCTGCTTTTTGAGGAGAAATCGACTCTGTAACTCGTTGGCCTTTCTTTCTCATTAAATCTTTCTTGGAGTTCCTATATTAGATCTCTTACTCTTTCTGTTTCTCGTAAATCAGTTCTCTCTAGCGCTCTAAACACTTTCTCACACCCGAGGAGATTCTCTATCTCTAGAAATTTACTACCAGACAATGTATGAAGTACTGTTTTAATATTTGGGCTTGTGAATCTTTGTCCGATTTGAGGGTTCTTGATGAGGTGCAGAAACGTATCTGTAATTTGATTGGTCCCAACCTTTCTTGATCTTTGCACACACTCTCTTTCTCACAGGCGTGATGTTTCTAGTCTTAGTCTTTTCTATAACTACTATCATGGCATGTGTTCTTCAGAATTGAGTGATGCATTTGCTGCTTCCTTTGCCTCAGCTCGTTTGACTCGTTGGTCTAGTGGTCGCCATAAATTCGCTGTTTTGATATCTTATTGTAATACAGCTTCCTATTCCAGTAGCTTCTTTCAGAGAACTGCAAGGTTGTGGAACTCTCTTCCTTCTGACTGTTTTCCTCCTACCTATAGCCGTAGTATTTTAAGTGTTTATTTTCTTTAAATCCTTATATCAAGTCGCTTCATGCTTTGTCTGGAGCGATTTCCATTAATAAAATGGATAATATAGAAGTAAATAGACATTATTATGTTACCATCTAGTTTACATACGTGTTTCTGGTGTGTACAGACACTATATTAATTAGATGGCAATACTGAAAAAGGAGAGTAACTCTTTCCCTAGATGCTGAAACGCGTTAAAATATTAGAGAAAGCTGCATCCAACATAGAGTGATACGCTAGAAATACATAGATAGTTAGGCGAGAGATTGGCGACTTGTTCCGTTAGTTAGAAAGTATCGCTAATTATAACAATTAAAACAGAACTTACCCGTTGGGGAACATGTTACCATGGGACTCCTTTCCTGCAAACTACAACATGGTTTTGCTCAACTCCAGTACAAACAGATATTTGTCATAAACCGTTTTCATAAGCAATAACACGCATTTCATTGCATTCATCATTTTCAATCCTCTCACAGTATTCGTCATCATTCAACTGAGAATATATCCATTAAATTAACCCTTATTCTTGGGTGACTGTTAACCTTGAGAAGTAGCGAGTCATTAGGAAATAAATGTTTTATTAAACATAACTCAATCCCAGGACTAAAGTATTTTTTATATGCATTTTAAAATGGAAATCGCTCTACACAAAAGCATGGCGTCACTTGATTTAAGGAGCTCAAAAAAGAAATACTACTTCAAGGTCAATAATTTGCCAACGAGATGTGTTAAATGGATATATTCCGACCCAGAAAACAGCAATTCTTCCCCCTTTGTCAGAAACATATTTTTTGTGCTAAAGTGCGTAGGAAATAAAGTCGTAGGGAAACGAATGTATATACATTCTGCTTTATTGTAATAATAGATGTACATCGTAAATCGCGTAGATTGAATGGTCGCATCTTAAGAATACCAGTTCTTGTTTTTAACTCTCCTCCCTCCCCTCTACTTGGTATGTTCCAAGTCTAGTAAAGCTAAATTCAGGTATCTTCTTTTTATCTCTGTGCCCTTTCCCTATTTGTTAGAGAAAACGCGACACTTTTTCCGCTCCGATAAACACACGTCGCTTCTCGAACGATCAGTATCGTTATGACCTGCGCGCCAAAAAACACAGCTCTTTTATGGTGAGACCTTACCATTCCTGATTATGAAGGCAAGAACTTTATAGAAAAAATAATGATAAAAAGTTCTCGAATGTATATTATTAATCCCAAGTTTGTTTGTTTTTTAGACTGAAAAAAAGAATTTATGAAAGAGATGTAACCAATAGTCTAGTTGGGAGGGGGGCTTTACGGAAGGGGACAAAAGACTATCGCTATATACACAAAAACGGACAAAAAATGCCGTTGTGGAGGATAGAAGAAGCATTCTTTGTCTGCTATCAGAACAACATTTTCCCATTTTATTTTCATTTTTTTATCCAGGAAGATTAATAAATGTAGAGAAAATAATATTAAGAAACACTTTTCCCTGATAATACAAAATTTAAAAAAAAAAAACAAACGAAAAAATGACAAATGATAATAAAAAAAAGTATTTCTAATATTCTAGTGTGATTTGATAATTCGAGTTCATAAAAATCAATATTTATCTCTGAACTATTATTTTTATATATTTTTATATATCTGGAAATTTGTTTAAAGGAAACAGATAAATATACGATTCCTGACAGAGTGGGGGTTCGTCTATAGGAATACGATGAAGCAACGAACAATACTAGTTAAAACGGGAACAAATTATATGTATATGCTGCATCCTAATCACACAGTGAGTGACACAATCGAAATAGTTGCAGTAAGCAATAACCACGAACGGTGCAATCACGAATAAACAACAATTACATAGGGTGTGAGAAAATATATGTTTTAGCATATATATCTTATTCTTTATGTATACTAATCTCTTCCAATTAAAGTTTTATTTGAAATTATTTGTATAGATAAAGCAGTAATTATCTGTCAAACAGGATGCAATATTAGTCTCTTACAACAGGTTTTCGGTCAATATTGGGCATATTTCTCTTAGTTCCGTTTAAGATAACAGTATGGCTGCCTTCTTTAGGTGGTTATTTCAGAGGCTCTCTTGATGGAGGTGTATTTGATGTAAGTTATTTGTTTCAGACTTTTGTTGTGTCGCATCGCAATGTATATTTTTGTCTGATTGAGAACTTTTTGGCTTTCTGATGCGTTCATTAAGGAACTATTCGATATTGATATACAAATACCGGTTGGTGTTCTCGTAAACGAAACGGACCCCTAATTCTACTAAAGGCAATTGTTTTTTAAAAAAAATATTCGTGAGATTAATAAAAAATTAGTGCAATTAAGTCTTGTTTATATATATATATATATATATATATATATATATATATATATATATATATATATATATATTTATATATATATATATAAATATATATATATATATATATATATATATATATATATATATATATATATATATATATATTAGGAAGGGAGAGAAAGGAGTGAATTCTTCACCGAAAGGAATCCGGATGGGTGGCGTAAATAAACAATTAAACGAGCCGACTGATTGATAGGCTGACGCAAAGCCGAAGAAATTTTACGTATAATTGGAACGTTTCTTTCGCAACCCCCGCCATCTTCAGGATCGACAAACTCTCAGTCACTTATCACACAACCCTTACACAACCCCTTATCTATGCCTCTCCTCACTATGCCGACACCCCCCATTAATGAGAGCCATCTCAGACCCCCTCCTCCAACCCCCCACCCATTTCCATCCTTTCCTTGCCCTCTGGTCTGGAACAAACGGAATGTTAGCGAGTTATCAATCTTGCCTGATCGTCCATCACGCTGAGTCCTCGATTAGGATTCGTCGACGCATCGCCCAGACATTTGACAGCTTGTCAAATTACTTGTCTATTGTTCGACGACGGCCCCACACTCTTGCTGCTCTATGTAATAACGCACACATAGAAGTAACATTCAATCGCAGATTTTCATTAGAAATCAAGACCTTTTCAAAGTATTCGACTCTCCATAATTGCTTCAAATTTACTTTTTAATATATATATATATATATATATATATATATAGTAAGCAATGAAACTATATATGGCAATCAAGCTACACAGAGACTTACTACTTACTACTTACTACCTAGCTCTACTTACGTATCGAGCACTGTTGAAGTAAATACTGAAAACTGATACATAAAAATGATATCTCCTTATAATATTTTATGTGGATACATGAAGTACTAATATATATATATATATATATATATATATACACATATAATTATAATTATTTTATAAATAATATTTTTCAAATAAACCTATATGAAAATGTGTTTCATGCCAAACCTGCTATCATCAGTATTGGAGGAGACAATCTCTGCTGGTCAAACGGTTCGAACCCCGATACAAAAATTATATTAAACTCAGTAGTCAAAGCACGCACCGATGTTCCCACCACGCATTGTCTGGATATGGTGGAGTAAATTAATGTCTTAATGGCAAATTCGGCAGCTATGAGCAGGCCGTTGAGAGCATTAAATAGATGGGCCCTAGAGTGTTGCCTCACGCTTGAAATGACGGTCAGTTATCAACTTACCTGAAGTGCTTCATCTAGCGAGAGCTTTGAATAATTATTTTATAAAAAATAATTTGAAAATTAACCAATATACACATGTGTTTCATGCCAAACCTGCAATCATCAGTATGAGAGGAGATGATCCCTGCTAGTCACAGGGTTCGAACCCAGATACGATATATATATATATATATATATATATATATATATATATATATATATATAAAGGTAGAAGAAATAAGAGTGATAAACCTGTATGAATGTCCAAATTTATTTCAAACTTAGATTGCACAATGCGAGGTATATTCTTTAATAAACTAATGGTTATTGTTCTTTCCTTAAGCCAAGGCTTTTCAAAGATCGAAATGTTATCATCAGGGGAGATATACAGATAGATAAGTTGGCTGTGGAAAAGTCAAAGTTCAAACATTTGAAAAACTACTTACGATACTTATGTCTATTCGTTACTACAAGAAACTCGGATGTGATTGTGTGTATAAGGAAAAAGTGAGTTTGCAAAGCCAGTTTAATTTTAAGAAAATTAAAAGATCAAATTTTATTTGTTATTCTGTTCGCTATCTATCTATCAATCTATCAATCTATCTATCAATCTATATATCTGTCTGCCTCTTTCTCAGTCTCTAGGTATTAGTGAAATAGTATTAATTATTAGTTTAATAGTATTAATTATTAGTTAAATAGTATTAATACCTCTAATGACATTTCCTATTGTTTTAATTGATTATTCCAGTCTTGTCTCTTATAATTTGACTGTTAATAAATAGAGAGAAATAGATGGAGAGAGATAGCTAGAGAGATAGAGAGAGAGAGAGGAGTATGACAGAAATTAGAGTGAATAGACAGTGTATAAAATAAGAGCAGTTACTCTAACAACATGTAATGAGTGAGGCTGAGAGTAATAGACTGAAACTTAATAAAAGGTGAGTGGGCTGATGCGTAAATTGTAAATTACGACAAAGTAAAACAATTAAAATAGATTTAAAAAAAAGAAGCATAACTAATCACTAAACTGAATAATATTTTCACATGTATTTACTGTGATTAAACTATATAAGAAAAAGCCTTAGAGAAACAAACGTTGATAAACTGAACTTAAGTATAATAAGAGATTTCCTAGTTGAAGTTGAGGTGGGAGTTTAAAATAGTCAAAACCGTATTATTTTGCATGTATACAAATCAGGGAAATGTCCGATTACGATGGATTTTCTAGTATTCAAATACAATTTAAAAGCATTAAAATACAATTAAAAAGAATTAAATACAATGAAAAAGTATTAAAATGAAATAAAAAAGCATTAAAATAAAATAAAAAGGAATAAAATACAATTAAAAAGCATAAAAACACAATGAAAAAGCATTAAACCACAATCTAAAAGTATTAAAATACAATCAAAAAGCCTTAAAATACAATCAAAAAGCATTAACATTTAATTAAAAAGAATAAAAATACAATGAGTAGTCATTGAAATACAACTAAAAAGTTATTAAAATACAATGAAAAAGTATTGAAATATTACATTTTTTAGTACTTACATATAAATGCATTTCCTTAATAATGAGTTCATCTTTCGAGAAAATATTTCGCAGCTTTCAGATCCCTTCCATTTGCCAAACGAAAATCAAATTGAAAAATAATCTGGTTCACTTTTTAAAAAAGTCCATATATCCAAATATCTTACATTTAAACAAAGCGATAAAAAGAAAGCCAACACATCAAACATGTCCTGAAATTGAGAAAAACTATTTTTTAAACTCTAAAACTACTTTCTGTAGAGAGTTTAAGTTGACGTTATTTTAGAAGGATCTTTTTTACTTTAGATATTAATAAAGCAAAAAGATCTTTTAATATTTTTGTTAAATAATTAAAATGTATTCAATAACAAAAACATCATTGTCAATTAATAAAATGTCAATTTCGAGTTTGAAACCAGCTCAGATTGATCGGTCAAGTTCTGTTAAGGCAACCTAACAAAATTGAACGAGTTATTTCCCTTGGACAAAAGAAAAAGAGTTATCGCCGTTGGATAAAAGAAGTCATCTGCCATCACAGTTAAAAAGTAAACAGAACGGCTCTCACGATCAAACAAGCATCTCGCGTCCAGCGGGTTCTACATTTCATCTAATCGGTGTCTTTGTTAAATAAATTTGTTAAAGGTTCTACTTCGTCCTTCCTTCATTTTTGAGTTGAAATTAAACCGATAACAACGTGTAAACCCTAGATGTAACAAGTTGTTTTTTCAGTTTTTTATATGTTTGTTTTTGCTTGGGATGGAGCATCCTAATGAATTCCAGATATTCTCCCGCTATTCCAGAGACTCCAACTAAGAGATTTTTTAGGATTCTTAACGTCCTTTTAAGCGCAATTGTTTGGATCTCTTTTGCACTTGGTTCACCGGGTATATTCTCCAGCTATTTTGTGAAATTCTTATTCATAATCCCTGGGCTTCTATGATTACTGGCAGGAGGGAGATCTTATCAAGATTCCAGTTTCTTTTCATGTCGTACATAAGACCTTAGTATTTAGCTATTTTCTCCCTCTCAGCTCTGTTTAAGCCAACACCATTAGGGATATTGACTTAAGCTAGGGTTACTACTTTCTCCCTCTTGTCCATATCACTATGTCAGGTTAAACAGCTCTTTTTTAGGTATGTCGCTGTAGGGATTGCATAGTGATAGTGGATGGTGTATGACTTATTTCCAATGGTTCTTAGTATGAAGGCGGAGATGAGGAAGAAAACATTTTCATTAAGGTTAGAAGTAGCATAATCCCATGACATGAGTTTAATTATTTTAAACAAGGAATAATAAAAACGAGTTTGTAATTGTCCCCCTACTGGGCTTCCGTATTATTAGTTTTTGTGCGCCATTTTTTTAAAGTGAAAGTACTTTCGTCTGTCGAAGTAAAAGCATTTAGGCGTGAAGCAAAGCGAAAAATATACAAATCAGACTACAATTTGTGTTCATATAGGGAAGCCCGGCATTAACAATAGTAATTTTAAAATGAATTTCTTTCTTCCTAAAAATATATTCACAACTAATACCTTTGAAATGTGTCCATCTCTTTCCAATCTAAGGCAGTTTTCAAAAACTAGATCTGTTGACCAGTTAAGTTTTTTTGCTCACAGAGTAATATGTTTTTGGAATAAATTGCCAGATCAGATTAAGAACAGCAATAACGGGGATCAGTTTAAGATGAGGTTGGATGAATTCAGGGGGCACTTGAGGGGGCACTTTTGGGAGTTATCAAATGAAATATTTAACAGAATTTGATCTAGATATAGATACTGTACTCAGAGTTTAATTTTTTTTTTAACAGTTGAATTGAGAAGATAGTTAAAGGGGGATGCCCAAGGAGGCATAACAAAAAAAAAAAAAAAAAAAAAAAAAAAAAAATAATAATAATAATAATAATAATAATAATAATAATAATAATAATAATAATAATAATAATAATAATAATAATAATAATAATAATAATACCTATGACGGTGTTCGTCGTCCAGATGACAATCACATTAACCCTTATCCTCGAGTGGCTTTTAACCTTGGTAAGTGATTACTTGTTAGTATATAGAAAAAGTGTAAAACGTAGTTACAGCCGCAGTCGTAAATGCGTATTATTTTAGGTACGGGGAATTTCTCAGCGGTTTATTCAGTTAAAACGACTTATAAAACAATTAAAATCGATCATTTAATGTTCAATCGTAGTTTCATTTGAACGATATCAGTAATAAAAAAGCAAAATATCATATTTAATTATTTAAAAAAAAAATATTTTTAACATTTAAATTCAGAAAAAGGCATTTAACTAATAGCATTTTAAAATCAAAATATAAAAAACATTTTTAAATAAAAATTCTAAGACTTAAATGATTGTTTTGATTGAAAATAGTAAAAATGTAATAAATAACAAAAACCGTATATCTAACAATATCTTAAAACATGAGTGATTGAAAAAGTCATATTTCTGAATTTTTTAGACAGGAATCATAATTTTCGTTATTCGGATTACATTTCTCATCTTGAGTGTTATCATCACAACGTTTCGAACGGAACCCTTTATTTAATCCACGGAGTAGCATGCACTTGTTCCGTCAGCCATGGAGAAGTTTTCAGTAATTTGCAATTCTTTGTATCGCCCGCACCGGGGATTGAACCTACAACCTTCAGATGACTATCACCTGGAACTGAATTTAACATAGTACTATATCCACTGCGCCGTGGATTAAATAAAGGGTTCCGTTCGAAATTCCGTCCAGATTCCCTAGTTCGACAGAAGCATTCTCGAGTTCGAAGAGATACACCTGAAGAAGGCCGGAGGTTAGAGAGGCCGAAACGTTGTGATGATAACACTCAAGCAGAGAAATGTAGTCCGAATAAGCAAAATTATGAAAAAGTCATGTTTTGATTTGGGCGCTACGGATGCACATACATGCAAAAACAGATGTTTCTTTTTACTATAGAAAATCATATCAGTTGTAGTGTATCTGTTTAAATTAAATTATTTAAAAAAGAAACTGAACACGTTAATATGGTTTTTGAAAGTACAATTAATGAATAAAATACATCATTGATAAAATTAGTTCGATAATATTGCTTTAAGTAAATTTCTAATTATCTTTATTATTATCAGGGTACGTGAAAGTTATTGCTTTATTTGGACACTTTTGGGCTGTGCTTCCAGATTGTTATTACACATTCAATGTCACATATTAAAATAAATGCAAAAAAAATAATTCATTCTATGAGCGATGTTTCTGATAAAGGGCGAAACTACTGTTGTCTTAATTGAGTATTGTGTAGAGATTTTCAATTCTTTAATTATTTATATTATAATGTCATTGCTTGATTTGAACACATTTGTGTTGTGCTTCCGTAGGTTTTATTAAAAATCCGTTGCCACGTATTAAAATAAATATAAATTATTCAATCCACAAGCGATTTTATTTATCTTCCTTCCATAGCGGTAAGATGTGACACAAGGTCGAGAAAGTGGAATTTGAAAAGCCAGCGCCTGAGAAGGTGAACACTATGGCCTACAAAAAATGCATGGGCAGCCCCGTCGGCATTCCTCGGTAGAGCGCCTCAGGCAGTAAGCAATAGACTTACTCCTCCCCAAATAGGGGAGGCAAAGCCTGGGAGGGTGGACATCCTAGAACTGCACAGAACAAACCCACAAACTGACAGAATCAAGACCCAAAGGCTAAGACGATACCAGTATATGGGGTGCAGTATCCATCGGAACAGATACTACACTATGAACTTAGCCAAAAGGCCAAGTAAGCGATGTTTCTGACAAAGGGTTAACATTTTTTGTGTTGTATTGAGTGGATGGTATCTTGCCATTTTCAAGCTTCTCATAATATTTATCATCATTCAACTGTTAATCTATCACTTTAACACTTATCTCCGAGTGTTCTTTTCATTGATGAATAGGGACATAATAAAAAACATGAGTTATTTGTGATCTCACTTGAGTATAAGTGTTTTTGAGATATATTGACAGTTGTCTGATGATGAATACTATGAGATGATTGAAAATCTATATATGCCACCCATTCAATACAACAGCTGAAACAAAAAACAGCAATTATTCCACCTTTGTCAGAAATATTACTTATGGAACGTGATGACTTTCTGTTCTCTTGGTCGGCGAATTCAAAATCCTCTCATAGTACTCTTTATCATTTAACTAGAAGTCAAAAAAGGAATAAAAAATGAAAACGATTAGTTACTTGTGTAATCAGCTGATGCGGTTCCCAAGCTGCTTGAGAAGCTGGTAGCGAATGCTGGCACCCATACTGAACTATACAAAAACCCTATGCTATAGAGTAACATATTATATCTATTTCCTGTTATGATTATGTTTCAGTAATAAATCACGAGATTTTTACAACAAGGCGTTTTCTTTCCACACACGCTGTGGATAATTACCTAGGGAAAACTAATGTGCCCATAAAAATCAGTGATTCCGCGGCGACCCTAAAGTGCAATTTTACCAAATCTTCGATACTGACGAGGTTTAAGATGTACGGATATCCTCTTGTGGTGAGATGATTATACATAAATACACTCATATCGCCCGATCCTTGCGTGATTTTCTTCCTCTCTAACGAAGCGTCAAAATTAAGACGTGTCGATTGTGTCAATTTGCATTCTCCGTCGCATAGATCGAGGCTTGACCGTGTCCCACTTACGATATGACAAAAGAGAAAGAAAAGATTAAAACTAAAAAAAGGAAATAGCAATGAATAATAAAAAAGATGAAGAGGAAGAGAGAGACACAACTTGGTAAAGATTTAAAAAGAAAAGACAAAAAAGACAACAACAAAAAGATGCATTTAGCACGTAATTTGCTTGTAAGTGGTTCGACCCAGCTACTTAGTTACGTCCTCCTCGAGCGATTCTACAGACATAAACGGGACGTATTTCGACGAGGACGCGCGCACGGGTTGGTTGGACATTACAGGGTCGCCCCGAAGGGACTTACGCACAAAATCGCAAAAACTCTCCCAAGCGGCCCCGTTTAACCAGCCATCCACAAACAAAAATGAAAAAAAAAAATGGCCTGCTTCAATGTCTTCCATCTTACGCGCCTACTTCATCAGCTTCTTGGCATTAACATTTTTAACATTGTATTTCGTTTAATACCCATCAGAAAAGACGCCCCACCCAACGTGTCCATGATATACTTTAGTATAATGAAGACTTGGCGTGCGTCTGTCAGTGTCGGAAACAACGGCACAATTCTCAAAGTTATCTATTTCTATCTTTATAAAGTGAAGTATGTTTATATGTTTATATATTTATATGTACAGTATTCACTCCTAAGTTAAAACATCATTATGAATTTTGGAAAACTGCTGCTAGGCGCAAGGGGTCCAAATGAGGACTATATTTAGTTTAATTTAGTTTTATGCACAATTGTAAAAAGAGGGTGGTAGACCTTCGTAAAAATTCAGGTATCTCCGATTTTTGTGAAATTTTAACAATAGGTAGTCAAAATCAATTAATAAATATTCCTTAAATTTCAGTTTCTTTGGACTATTTTAATGGGTGTTTAATGGGCATAATAAGGACACAACCTCACATTTAACAATTCTAACATACAAGATTTGCATTGAATTCGATCCATACTGATTAAACATCAATACAGCAGGATTCATTGTATTTCATTTTTTTTCTTACCCCCCACCCAAGCCTAAATTCTTAAACATTTTCTAGAATCAAAGTCATGCAATGGATTTTTATCAAAATTAGAATCAGGATTCTAGACATAAGTGTTAGTATCATTATATCTTGAATTTAATCTCTGCAGAAACGAATTGTGAATTTTATTAACGATTCCATGGGTGAATTTTTTTTTTGGGGGGGGGGGTAATCCTATATTACACTTTCTCATTTGAGACCGTCTTCCACCATTAATGGTTCTGGTACAATAGAAATGATATAACGAAGAAGGATTCTGCGAAATGATGCAGGGGTGTAGCACACTACGTAAGGTATTAATCTAATGAAGACAGATTAGATCGGATGACTTTACAAGAGGAGCAGAGCATGAATTAACCAGTGAGAACAACTGTCAGCTTATGGCATTTGTGACGTAACCAACCTACGCCTCTTCACCAATCTTCAAGGAACTTTGACCTGCCAACGCTTTTAGCGGAGCCAAGAGCAAATTTCGCAGTGAATATTTTAGCAAACTGCCCGCACGCCGTAAAAAAATGCTTAACGTGTGAAAATAAGTGGAAAGAAAACAAAGCTTTGCTAAGTTTGATTGGTTTGTTTTACAGCATATCAGCCCTTTTAGTCCAGTCAAATCAGTTAAAACAGGTCAAACTAATTGCAACACAAGTTTTTTTTTCGCACAATGCATTTCTATGAGGTGTCTATATGAACATATTAAAAGTCTAGAAAAATCGACCGATACGAAATAGGAAAATTTGACATTTATCGATCTGCGAAAATATTAAAGAACCTCGTTTTCATTTTGCCTATTTGGCTCACATTTTGGATAAAATTGATTGCTGGTCTTAAACATATTTTTTGTCTTGAAATAAAATTCTAATTAACTTTTTAAAGTTTTGAAAATCGAACTTCAATTCAATGTCTTAATCGTTGGCGGCCATATTGCTATTCCATGCACCGAAATATTTTTACGGCGTAAAAGTTTTATAACATACAAATAAACAAAGTGTTTGATTCAAGATAAAATTTTAACATATTTTACACAACAAAACTTATTAAAAACATATTGTTCGATGTTTACAGAATTTCTTAGCATATATATATATATATATATATATATATATATATATATATATATATAATTGGTAGAAAGTTTAGAATAACATATTGAAATAAATTTCTAGTCTATTATACACTGCTGGTTTTTACTGTTAATTTCATTT
Organism: Sepiola atlantica; assembly: GCA_963556195.1. NCBI lineage: Eukaryota > Metazoa > Mollusca > Cephalopoda > Sepiida > Sepiolidae > Sepiola > Sepiola atlantica. The sequence continues at coordinate 21,652,287 of OY744539.1, forward strand.
TGTTACAAATTGAATAACGTCTAATGCAAGCATCGGAGCCATGTACCTACTTTGTAATGAAGGTATCACGAGTAACAATGTTTGGGATGCAGTGAGAATTACCGAAAAGGAAGTGATAGCATATATATATATATATATATATATATATAATTGGTAGAAAGTTTAGAATAACATATTGAAATAAATTTCTAGTCTATTATACACTGCTGGTTTTTACTGTTAATTTCATTTTGTTACAAATTGAATAACGTCTAATGCAAGCATCGGAGCCATGTACCTACTTTGTAATGAAGGTATCACGAGTAACAATGTTTGGGATGCAGTGAGAATTACCGAAAAGGAAGTGATAGCATCGGCAAAGCATGTGAGAAACAATATCGAAACAAGATTAACGTTATATAGTTAATAAAATAAGCGCAACTTTCATTTTTCTTTGTCTTTTTGTTTTGTTTTACGGCATGTCAACCTCGTTGGTTCATTTAATGCCGTAAAACAAGAACTACTGTAAACGAATACATGGCATAATCATACCGGTTTTCGTTAGATCACTGTAGTTAAGCGACGTTGAGCCTGGGCAGTAGCTAATGAGTGATCATTTTTGAATACTAAGCGTTGTATGTCGTCTCTTGATCTGAATATACACGCCGTAGGGGGCCGCATGTGAATTTTATGTTCCCTAGAAACTTCCTATTTCGGTGGAATCCGGATACCCTTCGAGGGCGAATATCACATTAAGTATCACCGAATTAATTATTATTGTAAATCATTTATAATATATGATTAATGAAACACAAGTTCGTAATTTACAAATAGCTAGTTTTATTTTACTAAGGAACTATCATTTATCAGTCCTAAAAAACATTCGAGGATAACACTTAATGAGATGGATATATTGACAGTTGAATGATTAATATCATGAAATGATTGAAAAATCTCCACAAACCATCCATTCAAAACAACAAGAGACTTATGAATAACAATTTAAAATTGGTAAGCGTTCAGATTGCCAACATAAACAGAATTTGATGAAAAATAGTATATAGGCAATAAAATGGTTTTACTTTTTTAATTTTTTTTTTAGATATTATTAAATGAAGAACCCTTTCGAGTTAGCATCTATTTAGGATCACGCATGTAACTGGAAGAAAAACACGTTTGAAATGTGTAAATATGCTAGAATAAGCGAGATAACAAAAAATGAAGTGGCGCCATGTTTTTTTTGTATTGCTCAAGCCGGAAAAGTATGAACACGTCTTTTCCCCCTATTATGAAGTAATACTAAATTTATTTGAACTCCAGAACGTTCTTAATATCATAATCTTATATATATATATATATATATATATATATATATATATATATATATATTAATAATGGAGATTATGTATCTGTCTGTCTATCTGAAGCCGAAACTATATTATTAGTTTTGATCGCTCTCTATTTATATCTACTTATCAGCTCTTATATATACCCATTCCCAAACTTTCTCAACCATCACGCGTCTTTCAAATTAAAATAATACTAATTTGTTTTAAAGCTTCTAATGAATTACTATTCGCAAATATACACTCATGATATCTACTTATACACATATTCCAAAATTTCCCGAAACATCATGCGTCTTTCAAATTTACATAATTAATTGGTTTTAAAGCTTCTAATAAATTAATATTTGACAATATACACTCATGATTGTTTATTTCAGAGTTTTAGATGTATTTAAAACATGTTCCTCGATAATATTAATCTTAATAAAATTATAAATAGAATTAGTTAAAGACAGTGTTTTGGATCTATATAATTGAGTTACTCAATTAAATTAGATTGTAATGGAATATGATTGAACAGTCGGCGTCCACTCCAACATTCGGTTACCCGCCCTCTGATTATTAAGTATAGCGTTCTTTTTCGAACTCACAGAAAGTTATATTTCAAGAAAGAGGAAGAAAAAAAGAGAAAAAGAGAGAGAACAAGAGAGAGAGAGAGAAAAGGCGAAAGAGTTATATGGACACAAGACAGGTGTTCGTTATTTGATTAATAACATGTAAACAACACATTCTCTGAGATTTATCGTACGAGTCCCTCAAAAATGATATATTTACTTCGATTCTTTTAGTAAAACGTTTTGATTAGGTTTGTCTGTTATCTTATTAGAAATTATTGTTTAAAGCACACATTTTTTGAATCACATTGTTTGATTTAAAGAAATAATTGATTTAAAAATTACTATTTTTTTGTAAAAAATAAAACAAACACATTTTACTGAGCAATGAAATAACTGTATTTAGAATCATGTTCCCTGTATTTTATTTTTTTAATTATTGATTTTATCTTAGGTAGACCTTTTATTTTTAATTTGAAAAACATCAAATATTATTATCTTAAGTGAGTTTAGGATTTTTTTGTTTTTTATTTTACGCCGTAAAGGGTAAGTTTTGTTTAAAAACTATGGTTTTATTATCCCGGGTTTTATTTATTAAAATACAAGATAGGTGATTTTCTTTTTTATTAGTAAAAAAAACAAACATTTTTTTTATTGTGCAATTAATAAAACAACAAGCAAAAATATGCGACCAGACAGAGCATAATTTACTAGTATATATATATATATATATATATATATATATATATATATATATATAGAGAGAGAGAGAGAGAGAGATAGTGAAGAAAGTACTATATGTCATGTAAGACAGAACAGAAAATGTTATATTTTTGGTGGAATATTTTTGTCAATTTTACAATTTTTTTTATTCAATCATTCTGGAGTAGTAAATGGTGGGGTAGTTAGATCGGAGATGTGGGTGGACTAATAATATAGATATATGTTAATGAAACAACAGTCCCACCATGAAAAGAGTCAATAATGGGACCCGAAGAAACAAAATATGTATCATAGCATAGAGAAGAACAATCTTGCCAAAATCATTGTAAAACAAAAAATGTAGGCATAGACACAACATAAAACTAAATTGATTACAAAAGTATTTTTAAAAAGCGATGAAATAAAAAAAAATATAAATATATACAAATATTTTTTTAGAGTTTTCGTATTATTAATTAGTTAGAGTAGTGAGGGCTCGTCAGTTGACTACCAGAACGAGTGTTTCGGGGATTTGAAGACAATGCAGTCAAAATGCTCTGGCTCCCCAAGCAGAACTAGCCAAGTTCTACCGGCAATACTTTGAAATCCTTAAAATATATACATGAAGTATTTATAGAATGTAAGTAAAATTGTATTGACTGACCAGCAATAACCATTGATTCTCGTGATAGTGATAACAAAGTCCAGGAAGGAAGCATGATTACCATGATGTTCCACCTTCAGTTATAGTTTTTTTTTTGTATATTTCTGGATGTGACGATAACAATTATTTTTTAATACCATCATTAATGGCACATAGACCATCAATAAATTTGTTCGTGCCATAGTACTTATATGCTCGTGGTGAGCCAAAAGAAATAAGTATATATATATATATATATATATATATATATATATATATATATATATAGAGAGAGAGAGAGAGAGAGAGAGAGAGAGAGAGAGGTTTATATATATATATATATATATATATATATATATATATATATATATATACTGAGCCCCTTTAAGAAATTAAAGTTGAGCACTCTCGGGAATGTTAAAAATAGACTGTCATGAAGCTCTAATGCAAAGTTCCGAATACGTTCGTCGAACATTCTCGATGAGTCTTCTATCTGTGTCCACTTCTAGGTGCATATAGATCTTAATTTCGCTTAATGACGTGACGGTTTTCGTTGGCCGAGTGCATATGGCGACTGTTTGCAGATTCTAGGCTGACTCTGTGGACCGGATTCGCGCCACCCGATCATCTGAAATTATTACTTTCCTGCACTGATGAGAGCAATAAGCTTGAAACACTAGCGTCTGTATGTATTAATGATTTAATATTCATTTATAAATATTATATATATATCTATATATATATATATATATATATATATATATATATATACATATACATATATATTAAATATATATATGCATATATATTAAATATATATATATATATATATATATATATGTATATATATATTATCGCCTATACACTAATTTATTACATATTTTTGAAGAAATTGTCTATGTCGTTAATCTGAACGTTTACCTTACAGTTTTGTGTTTCAATTAGTTGACTTTCTGAAGCGACAGGAAGCTGGCAAACCAGCCAGTATTCAATAAAATGATCCTCCTCCTCGTCTTTCGCTTTCTTTCTTTTTCCTACAGGATTCCATCTTTAATAGTTTTATATCAACTCCCTCTGTTTCATTTTATTTTCATGTCGTACTAATAAATCATTAATTGAACCAAATTCTTATAAAACTATAACTAATTGTGTTCTCCTTATATTGTTTTAATCTCTGTTCATGCAATCATCGGATGAGCATAGCTTTCAAATCTTTCGATTCTTTAGTACATAAGAATTGGCTAAGAATTTGAAAGTCAGAAATGAGTTTCTATTCGACAGGTAAATGCATCTAAATTTCTTTTAAATTTCGAAATGTCACAAGTACTTGTTTTTTTTTTAACTGTTAAGAAGACATTAAAATGCTTTGTTTTCGAAATGCATTCCGATGAATTTAATGTCGTAACTATTTTTTGAATAGAATTTTTTTAAAGTTCGTGTTAGTACTTAACGCTATTGCATTTTAAAAATTGTAATAAATAATTAGTTAATAGATTTAATTACGTAGAGGCGAAAAAAACAGATACACAAACATTACAGGCACACTTTTCTCTCCTCTTATCTAGTCTTTTTTGTCCTTTCACCCATAACCTCTTCCTTTTTCATCATTTTTTGTTTACTTTCTTTTCTTTTTATCTCATACGAGGAGCGCACACAGTACCAGAAATCATAAAGTGTTACACATCTGTTGAGACATTTTTCTTGTATCACTAAAAATAATAATTCTCTTTACTTGTATATTATTATTATTATTATTATTATTATTATTATTATTATTATTATTATTATTATTATTAGCAAATATATGTTCCCTCCGGTCGCATATTTTTGCTAGGCTGCCGCGTCAGAAATGAACGCTCTCGCGTAAACCGATGGAGCCCCAGACATATATATATTTGGTGGTTAGACATTGATTTTCTTTGTTTCCGACCAAGAATATCTTTAGTTAAAAATTAAAAATAAATTTTTTTTGCCCCCCCCCAATTTTTTTTTACCCTCCCCCATACATAGAAATATTATTAGTTAAGAAAAGAAAAAAAAAATTTTTGACTGCCCCCCCATTTTTTTATCGTCCCCTTAAAAAGAAAGAAAAAGAAAGAAAAACAGTAAAAAAAATCAAAGACAGCGAACACGGGTAGTTATTTAAATGCTCTCGAGATGAAGTTTACCTAAATTAAATTCATTAGAATGTGTGTGTTTTTTAAATAGTAATTTTTAAATCAATTATTTTTTAAATTAAACAATTTGATTCAATAAATTTGTTAAAATTAACAATTTAAGAAACTAAATACAGCGAACAATATTTTTCAAATCGGAGAAAAAGGTGTACCTAAAACAAAACAATAAAAAATAGGTACACTTTTACTGTAGCACCCGCGCTAACTTTGACCATGACCCTTACCCTAACTCTACACCCTAACCCTAACCCCCACTTTGACCCTGACCATATACCTAACGACGGGGTCAAAGTCATACAGTGAAAAAACACCCGAAAATCAAATACAGTTAACGCGATTAGTTATTTAAATGCTCTCGGAAATAAAGTTTACCTAAATGTAATTCAATAGAATGTGTGTGTGTGTGTGTGTGGGTGTGGGTGTGTGTGTGTATGTGTGTGTGTTTGTTTAATTACCTTTTTTTATAATTAAACAATTTGATTCAAAAATCAGTTGTACAGTTTTCCAGTACAATGTGTTAATTTTTTTGTTGACAGAAAAGAAGAAAAATTAACATCTTTTATTTTAATAAATAAAAAACGGAATGATAAAAACAGTTTGTAAATAAAAGCTTAACAGCGTACAAGGTAAACCCGAAATCATAAACACAGTTAAGGTCGTAAAACGGTGATAATATTGGAAGTTTTTCAAATCGGAAAAAAAGGTGTACCTAAAATGAAACTATTAAACAATCAAATACAGTAAACACGAATAGTTTTTTTAAATGCTCTCGAAAAAAAAAGTTTACCTAAACTAAATTCATTATAATGTGTGTGTGTGTGTTTTTTTTAAATACTAATTTTTAAATCAATTATTTTTTTAATGAAACAATTTGATTCAGTGAATTTGTGTTTCAAAACATAATGGCTAATAAGATTAAGGAAATGAACAAACTCAGAACATTTTAATAAAACAATCACAGTAAAAGTAACACGGTAAATGCCAGCGTTTTGTTTACATTTTAAATAACGCGCCCGTCTTACGTCCATACTGAATAATCAGAGGAAGGTAACCCATTTAATGAAGTAACGCTGACTGTTCAATCAGTTTCGCAATAGATAAGTTAACTACGTAACTCATTTCATGTATGTATACATACAAATAATAAAAGATATAATTATAATTTATAAGTAAGATTATTAGCGAGCAAAATAGCGTAAATACATGTGGAAATCTGAAGAAAACAATCATGAGTGTATATTTGCGAATACTAATTTATTAGAAGTTCAAAAGCAATTAATTATGTAAATTGAGAAATGCGCATAGTGTTTACGGCGGCTATTGTAGTAGTATATATAGAAGCTGGCAGACTATGTACATAGTAATATTACTCTGATGAAGTTTCGGCTTCAGACAGACAGACTCATAATCTCCATTATTAATAGATTATTATTATTGTTATAGTTATTTGTACTTACTAGGAGTTATCACACAAGTCATCGTCAGTGGTTGCTCACTGATAATAACGGGTGGTGTCCCTGGAGTCTGAGTGACAGCAAGCCTCCCCAAGTTTTCAGTACTCTCCACCTCTTTCGATAATCACTGCAAATGACTTATCGGTATTGCAACAGCTGCTTACCATTGATTTATCGCTGGTAACGACCATTGGTTTCCTCTGGGATTTGGGTGGCAATAATTCTCCCTAAGGTCCAAGTACACTCCGCACTCGGTTCATTGGAGGTCTGGTTAGTGCTTTCCCTCGTTGGTGTTACTATTCTCTTTGACACTTATTCTTCTTCTTCTTCTTCTTCTTCTTCTTCTTCTTCTTATTATTATTATTATTATTATTATTATTATTATTATTATTATTATATAGAAGTTAAAAGACTTGGTATTTTGTCATCAAATTTACATACGTGTTTGTGGTGTGTGCAGTCACATGTATGTAAATTAAATCACGACGCCTAAAAAGCGTCACTCTTTCTCAAACCGTGCACAGAGATATTAAGAAATATTAGAGAGTGCTTGAATCAACATATAATTAGAAGGGCGAGAGAAATACACAGATAGCTCAGAAAAAATATGTGTGACCTGTTCAGTTAATTATAAATTACCGCTAATTGGAACAATTAAAACATAATTTTATCTTCAAACTTTACTTAATCCAAGAATTAAGGTGCATTTAAACATTCTGTGTTATTAAAGCATATCGGAAATAAGACTTACGGAAATAAACATATCTCATCATATAAAGTAACGTGTGTGTATATGTTTACATATTTGAATATACACGATTTACTACTGAACACATTAACAGGTAATTATGAATTTTGGAACAGAGCTGCGAGGTATAAAGGGTCGTAATGTGGACTAAATTTAGTTTAATTGTGTTTTATTCAAACTGGAGGAAAGGGGAGGTGGAAGATTTTCGTTAAAATTCAGAAACGCCGATTTTTGTGAAATTTTAATGACATGTATTATCCATCTATTAATAAATATGCCACAACTTTCAGTTCCTTTGGAGAGTTTTTCAGGGATTTTAGAGGGTTTAATATAAGCACAAACTTTTATTAGAAATTCAAATATTTCAGATTTGCATTAAATTAAGTTTATAATCCTTATACACTAATTAAGACCTCTTAACACAAATTAAAGTATTATTATATCTGGATGTTAATCTTCGTAAGAGGACATACAAGTGGTGCAAAACGGTTCTGTTTGAGGAATTAATGTTACCCTTCATGGGCCGGGTGTCATATAATAATAGATAGATTTATATTTATTCGTCTTTTTCCCTTTCACTTTTCTCTCTATCTCATTTCTCTTCGTTATTATTTCTCCTTTAAAAAAAAAAAAACAATTTCCTTTTCTCTCACGAATTCTAAAAAAAATCCCAGAATGTTATACATTCCTTATTTATTTCATTTTATTCCATTTTATTTCTAATCCCTTCCGTCTTTGCGTTCCTAAGACTTTTGCTTCATCCACGACCCTTACCCTTCCGTTATTCAATCAACTCGGACCCTATCTCCTTCTGTCAGTATTTCCGTCGCCCCTAATCCATCACTAAAACCCAATCCGCCCTACTTTTCAACTGCTCTCCCTGATTAGTCTATTTCGACCCCCTTCTCTGATAAATCTTTCTCATTAATCATAGTTCCTTTGTAATCAGACCAAGAACTCGCCCGCCATTTTGGCAAATGCACGTCGCTAGAAAAATCATTACCTTTGATAACACTGCAGGCCAAGAATCAAAACCACCTATTCAGTCAAAAAGTGTTTTCTTCCTTATTCTCTTCTTCTTGTCAAATGCCAAACTAATAGATCTCTTATCTTATGCAATTATTTATCTGATTGAATGTAAGTAAAAGAGGTATTTCGTGTATAGGGTTCGAATCGTGCGACCAGCTGAACAATTATTTCCACACTAACGATTCCGCACGGATGAAACTATACGTATGTTTATAATAATTACAAATATTTATTATTAAATGATTATTTATAGCTTCGTTTCGCCTGGGGCTTTAAACGAAATAAACTCAGTCGTCTAATCAAAGCTTAAAGTGCGAGTTTTTGTCCATGAGATTTGTCGAACACTGTAAAACGGCTTACTTTGTGTCTGCTTGAAAATATACAATGGCGTTTATTTCTCCTCTTTCCGCATAGCTGTTACAGCATTGGTTAAGATGTGCAAATTTGAGTTCAAAGATGACCCGTGTCTAGTTATCTCCAGGCTGACGATTCTACAAGGATGAAACGAATTCGTACGTAGAAAATAATTAAAAATATTGATTATTTAAATCATACATATATATATATATATATATATATATATATATATATATATATATATATATATATATATATATATATATATTAGTACTTCATGTATCCACATAAAATATTATAAGGAGATATAATTTTTTATGTATCAGTTTTCAGTATTTACTTCAACAGTGCTCGATACGTAAGTAGAGCTAGGTAGTAAGCAATGAAAATATATATGGCAATCAAGCTACACAGAGGCTCCTGTGTTTCATCCCCGGGGGGAATCGTCAGGCTAAATGCATATGCTAGATGCATTTAGCCTGACGATTCCCCCCGGGGATGAAACACAGGAGCCTCTGTGTAGCTTGATTGCCATATATATTTTCATTGCTTACTATATATATATATATAGAGAGAGAGAGAGAGAGAGAGGGAGAGAGAGAGAGAAAGAGAGAGAGAGAGAGAGGGAGAAAGAGAGAGAGTGAGAGAGATGAGGGAAGAAAGAGATTGATGAACAGAGAGAATGAGAGAGGGGGGGCAAGAAAAGTTAAAGTATGTTTGATTTCTAATGAAAAAATGAATACCACTAATTGAAAACAAGCCACCAAAAACAATTATCCTATCTTGATCATGTTTCTTAGATTAATTAACCAGACGTAGCACTATCCATATTTAATCTTACTTTGATTTTATTTGAAAGTACATTCTTCTTGCATAACTAAAAATATATCTGTTTATTCGATATTAATATTATTTATACTCACTAGGAGTTCTTACACAGATCATCGTCAGTGATTGCTCACCGACAACAAACCAGTGGGAGTTCCTGAAGTCTGAGTGACAACAAGCCTCCCCAAATTTCCAGTATTCTTCACCTCTTTTCGATGACGATGGCAACAGCCACTTACCATTGATTTCTCACTGATAAGGACAATTGGTCTTCTCTCGGATTTGCGTGCAATAAGCTTCCCCAAGGTCCCAGCATTATCCGCACTTTTGCAGTGGAGGTCTGGTTTGTGCTGTCCCTCCTCGGTCTTCTCATCCTATTCGACCTTCTACAAATATTTTGTCTGGTGTCAGCCTAGGCCGGTACAATTAAAAAAAAATGTTTTTTGCGGGGTGGGGTAGGGGAGAGAAGGGGGAGCTTATAGTGTTTCTTGTAATTTCTGTTCCTTGGTTCATTTTTGTGTGGTGATAGCTGAGGCCGGTGTAAATTATTGGGTGGGGGGGGGGGTTATGAAGTGATGTTTCTTGCTGTTTCTGTTCCTTGGTTCGTGTTGTGGTGTTCTTCGTGTGGCTTTGTTTTCTCCCTGTTGTAAATTCCTTGTTGGTTTCCGCATTCGAGGATTTTCCTTAAGATTGCAGCTGTTTTGCTCATTGCCGTCCTTTGTATTGTTTCGATGGCTCCTTTGATTCCAATTTCTCCCATTTTTTCTCCATGTTTTTGGGGATTGTTCCTAGTGCTCCTACGATTATTGGTATTATACTAACTTTTTTCATGCTCCATATTCCTTTCAGTTCTCTGGCTAGTTCATTATTATTATTTATTCGTTTATTATTATTATTATTATTATTATTATTATTATTATTATTATTATTATTATTATTATTATTATTATTATTTATTCGTTAATTATTATTATTATTATTATTATTATTATTTACTATTATTATTATTATTATTATTATTATTTTTATTATTTACTCACTAAGAGTTCTCCCACAGATGGGCATTAGTGATTGGTCACTGAAATAACCTGTGGTGTTCCCTGGGTTCTGAGTGACAACATGTTTCCCAATATGTCCAGTACTCTCCTACCCTTTCGATAACCATTACAAAGTTCAGAGTACCCATGGCTAAATCAAAGGAGTTTGTCATTTTTGTTTTTATCCATTGGTAATTATTATTTATTAAAACTGATTTGTTTCTATTTTTTGTTGTTGATGAAACGCGGAAGCAACTGAGTAGCTTAATTGCCATAAATCTGTTTTCATAACTTACTACCTAGCTCTACTCACGCATTGAGCACTGTTAAAGCAAATACAGAAAATCGATATATAATATATTATATCTCCTTATAACATTTTATGTGGCTACAGGAAATAATTGATTCGGGGTTTCGACTACTGCGACAGGTTTGCTTAATTATCTCCGCACTGACTATTCCGGAATGATAAAACTATACTATGTAGATAAATAAATATTTAGAATAATTCGTCGCCCCCAATTTTGGCTGGACACTCTAGTGAGTAGCATTAATACCGTCGTCAAACTAATAGCTTTAATGTATGTTCCTTGATTGTTGAACACTGTTTACGGCGACTCGCGCAAGGTCGGTACAACATAGTATAAACTGTCACCGATTTATGTTATGAGGATAGGGTTTAATTTAATATGATATTATTGGGATTGGGGTCAGGGTTAGGGTTAGGGTTAGGGTTAAGTTTTTTATTTGTTAGTTTTCTTAGTGTACTATTATTATTATTATTATTATTATTATTAGTATTATTATTATTTTTTTAAATGGTGAAATTGTTTTTGTACACTTATTTAAAACTTTTAATTCTATTTCCTTACTTTTACATATTTTTCTAGTGTTCAAATGTGGTGTTAGTCAATTGTAATCAAACTCCCACATCTAACTGGTTAGTTTTTTCTCTTCTTTGCACAATCAAACATTCAAGTTTAACAAAGGGATATGTGTGTATCTGTGTGTGTGTATCTGTGTGTGTGTATGTGCGTGTGTGTGAGTGTGTGTTCATCAAATCTCCCTGTGAAAAACTGTGTCTATACTTACCCTTTCTTAATGACGAAAATCAATCTCGAGGAAAGGGATCCCCTATTTTTCGCTTGTTTTGTCCGACCCACTTTCGGGGTACATTCGCTCGTTTCCTGAGAAATTGCATGTTTAATTAGATGTAACAAGGTAAACGAATAATAACAAGAGGAATGTCCACGGAAGTTGAGTTTACAGGCGAATCTCTTTCCTCAGCCAATAAAGCATTCTACCCTGGAGCAAGCGTGAAGATCATTAGTCGTAAGTGTGCTAATTACATAGGCAAAAGAAACGTGTCAGGATTTCTTAGACGAACCGTTTCCATTAATAGTTTTCGACTACAGCACTTGATAGCACCCACTTATCTGCTCTCAGAATCATTCCTATCAAAATGGGTCGAAAATAATTAGTCTCAGACATGGAGGTTGAATTGCACGTTAAACGTTAGTTTACATTCGAAGCAGAAGCTATTGTTGTGTGTTATACTATACAAGAAAAATGGGACCTGTTAGTGTCCGGTTTGATTCTTTCAATCAGAGAATAGTGAGTTTGCAAAGCCAATTAAATTGTTAAATCTAAAAAAAAGTCTTCAATCGTTTTCGCAACGTTGGAGTGGTTGTTAACAAATATTCAGGCAGACACTACACTACCCTACTCCCACTCCAAAAGAAGGGTAATGCACGAAAGATGGTATCATAACAAAACAGATACTACACCACCCTCTACTAAATAAAAAGGACGAGATAATGTTTGGGAATATAGCAGCATGACAACAGAACAGATACTACACTATCTTGTTGAATTGAGCATTGAAATATACTAATGGTTTAGTTTCAGCTCTAGACTGACAACTACCGAGCGTTCATCAGTAACATATATATATATATATATATATATATATATATATATATATATATATATATATATATATATATATATATATAGATATAGATGGTGTGGTGAAGGAAAACTTCCATCCATCGGCTCCCCAGGTTGCGGATAGGGGAACAGCCTTTAAATATAAAGATTAGCTGTGAATATCCAATAAGCAGTGCCGGACAAAATCGCGGGTTGCCCTTTGGCAAGGCATATTACCATGGAGCTACCCTGCCAGGGATACGGTAAAGTACTGGAGCCCAACAGGGCAAAACAAAATCCCTCAACAGCGGAGTAGTCTGTATGTCAGGCTGCGATGGCGGATGAAGGGTTGCAACCAGTCAGGGGGTTCAGTCGTCTCGGTCTCCGTGCCACTGAACATAAACCTGCCTGGCCAAGATGATGGGTCTGTTGTTTGTGCACCAACTTATCCATGTTAAACAAATCCACGCACAGGCGTCTGCAGAGACACCAGTAGTGGGATAAGAGTTCAAGGAGAAAATGGAAGAAAGTCTGACGGCGATCGGAAGAATACGGTGGGGACAGGATTGTGATATCTGGAAATCTTTAGTGTTCAACCGGCACGTTCAGCGGCAGATATTTAGTTCAGTCGCTTCACTCTTAGATCCGGAGCAAGAGAGTGATTCGGCAGTGGCATCTGTGACTGAGCAGCCCTTTCTAGGATCCACTCTGCTCACCCTAAATAGAAACGGTGCCCTAAAATAGTTTGCTTCATCTTAACCTGCCTGGAAAACCGCTTTCAGGGGATTTCACCTTAATTGCGGTCGACACAATGAATTAAAATTTAGAATGGCATCATGGAATGTCCGTACCCTACTAGACTTAAACTTTTCAAGACCCGAAAGAAGAACCGCTCTTGTTGCACGAGAGCTTCAGAGACTCAACATCGATATTGCAGCGCTTTCAGAAACCCGCCTGTCAGGTGAAGGGCATCTGCGTGAAGAAGGTGGTGGCTACACTATTTCCTGGAAGGGCTACGAACCTGACAAGCCGCGACTACACGGGGTCGCTTTCGCTATAAAGAACACTTTGATGCTGATACTCAGTGAATTACTTGTCAGCATAAATGAACGCCTTATGACCCTTAGAGTACAAACAGGGGAAAGTTCCTATGCCACAGTAATCAGCGCATATGCTCCCACCCTTGGTGCCGATGAACACACCAAGGAGACATTCTACGAAGACCTTGACATACTACTTTCTGCCATCCCGACTGAAGATGAACTCATTCTTCTTGGTGAGTTTAATGCGAGAGTTGGTAGGGATTCTCAAATTTGGAGGGGAACCATTGGTAAAGAAGGTGTGGGTAAAATAAACCCGAATGGAACACTTCTACTTTCAAAGTGTGTTGAATACAATCTCATTGTCACTAACACGCTTTTCAGACAAAGAGACCAATACAAGACCACTTGGCAACACCCGCGATCAAAACATGGCATCTTATAGACTATATTAATCTTCGCGCACGTGATAGGAGAGATGTTCTAATTACAAAAGCTGCCCCACTCACCGAGGACTGCTGGACAGACCATCATTTAGTTTTCTCAATAATGAGAATCAAACTGCAGTTTAGGAGGAAAACCCACAATACACCAAAGAGGCTCAGATTCAATACTAACTTGCTGCAGGATCCGACGAGGCGGCTTCAGCTACAACAATCACTTCTTCAGCATCTGCCGGAACAATATCCCACCAGGGCTGAAAAACATTGGCAAAAATAAAGTTCGGCATTTTTGACGCCTGTGAAGACACGATTGGTTTGAAGAAATATAAGAATCAAAATTGGTTCGACGAAAATAACCAAGAAATAAAAGAGCTAATCGAGCAAACAAGGAAAGCGCTCGCATCATATCTTAACGACCCAAACTCAGAAGCCAAAAATAAAAAAAACAGAATTAAAAGCCAAAGTACAAACAACTACAATAGCCATTAAATACAACTGGTGGACGAACAAATCTTAAGAGATACAACTTTATGTTGATGAAAACGACATGAAGAATTTCTTTAGTGCAACCAAAATTCTCTATGGTCCCAGCACTAAAGGTTTAACACCTTTGCGAAGAAGGAACGGCTCTCGAATTCTCAAAAATAGTGGAGAAATCTTGACCCGGTGGAAAGAACACTTTGAAGATCTTTTAAACTGACACCCAATCGTTGACGACAATGCGATACATCATATACCGCAACGACCTGTGGACGATTCACTGAACAGAATCCCCTTTATTGAAGAGGCCAAGATTGCCGTCCTTGCTTTGAAAAATAATAAGGCTGCCGGTATGGACAAAATCCCTGCCGAAATCTTTAAATATGGTGGACAACTCCTGCATTCACAACTGCATCAACTTATTGTCAAAATATGGGTACAGGAGGAAATACTAACTGAATTAAGGGATGGCTTAATTACAACAATCTTCAAGAAGAAAGGTGAAAAAACTGACTGTGGAAATTATAGAGGTATCACACTACTATCAATAGCTGGAAAAATCCTGGCTCATATCTTAACTAAGAGACTAACACCTCTTGCTGAGTCTGTCTTACCCGAGTCACAATGTGGTTTTCGACCGGCTCGTGGCACCAGTTAATTGATGTTCAGTCTGAGGCAGCTTCAGGTAAAATGCCGAGACCAACAACAACCTCTATATATGGCTTGTATCGATTTAACAAAAGCCTTCGATAGTGTAAGCCGTGAGTTTCTCTGGAAAATTCTATCAAGAGCTGGTTGTCCAGAGAAGTTCATCAGAATGATGAAACTTCTTCACGACGATATATCTGCAACGGTAATCGCAAATGGCTGCTCTACGGATCCATTCAAAGTAAAATCTGGGGGCAAACAAGGATGTGTAGCTGCACCAACTTTGTTCTCAATCTTTATTGCGACTATACTGCACCTGTTACATGTTCAACTTCCACCTGGTATATACATAAACTACAAAATGGATGGTGGAGTTTACAACATAAGACGTCTGAAGGCCAAAACTAAAACAAATGTTGATTTTCTTATTGAATTTCAATATGCAGATGATAATGCAGTGTGTGCTCTGACTGAAGAGGACCTACAAGCCACGATTAATGCCTTTGCCAATGCATACTCAAAATTAGAATTAAACATCAACATTAAAACAACTGAGGTGTTATTCCAGCCCTCACCTCAAGATAACTGCAGAAACCCTCCTAATAGCGGAGAATCGCTGCAAAACGTAGATCGCTTTGCATATTTGGGCAGCCACCTTGCCTCTAATGCCACCATTGACGATGAAATCCAGTATCGTATTAGGTGTGCAAGTGCTGCTTTCGGTAGACTTCATTCCAGAGTCTTTGATAATAAAGATTTAAGGCTGGATACCAAAATCTTAGTCTATCGGGCCATTGTCCTACCCACTCTCTTATATGCGTCAGAGACCTGGACAACATACCATCGACATATCAAAGCACTCGAAAAACTGCATCAAAGACTCTTACGAAAAATTTTAAGAATCACCTGGCAAGATCGTCGGACCAACACCAGTGTCCTGGAAGAGTCTGGTTGCTCTAGTGTAGAGGTTTTGATTGTTAGGAGTCGTTTGAGATGGGCTGGTCACGTTGTAAGGATGAGCGACCAGTTCTATCCAAAGAAAATATTCTACTCTGAGCTAAATATGGGAGCTAGGAGGGTTGGAGGACAGAAGAAACAGTACAGGGACTGTTTGAAGGAGGACATGAGGAAATGCGGGACTGATCCTACAACATGGGAAGCGAGAGCGCTCGAAAGAACAGAGTGGAGGAATGAAGTGCGGGGGTGGTGTGGATAGGTTTGAGGGTGAACCGCGTCGTCATGCCGAAGACCTGAGAACAGCAAGAATAGTACGCCGCGAAAACCAACCACGTGCACAATTACCAAACAATAACGCATGCCCAAAATGTGACAGCATATGTGGATCGCGCATTGGACTGTTTTCTCACACGAGAACCCACAATTGAAGCCCTGGAAAACCGCATACTCGATTCGAGTGACGGCCATGATATATATATATATATATATATATATATATATATATATATATATATATATATATATATTATCATCCTGGGGATGATTCGACGAAGTGATACCTATGAGACATTGTTTTAAACAAAAATGACCATCAGAAAAAATTTAAAAATAAAAAAGGTATAGTTAAACAGACGAATTCCGTTATTTTTAACAATATATGCATATCTCTCTATCTCTCTTTCTCTCTCTCTCTCTCTCTCTCTCTCTCTATATATATATATATATATATATATATATATATATATATATAGAGAGAGAGAGAGAGAGAGAGAGAGAGAGAGAGAGATAGATAGATAGATAGACAGATAGATAGATAGATAGATAGATATGCATATATTGTTAAAGATAACGGAATTCGTCTGTTTAATTATACCTTTTTTTATTTTTTCAATTTTTCTGATGGTCATTTTTGTTTAAAACAATGTCTCATAGGTATCACTTCGTCGAATCATCTATCTATCTCTCTATCTCTCTTTCTCTCTCTCTCTCTCTCTCTATATATATATATATATATATATATATAGAGAGAGAGAGAGAGAGAGAGATAGATAGATAGATAGATAGATAGATAGATAGATAGATAGATAGATAGATAGATAAGCTTGGTTGATCGTGTTATTTTGTTGATTCATGACCTAGAATTTCGCTTTCTTTTGTTTTGTATTTCTTTTCTTTCTGGTGACAGTTTAAATGAAGACTTTCTCTTTTTGGTTCTATCCGAAGTCTTGTAAATATGTGAGATCGTCAAAACGCGGATTAATTAGCGTCCACTGTACCAGTGTTTATATATATATATATATATATATATATATATATATATATATATATATATATATATATATGTGTGTGTGTGTGTGGGTGTGTGTTCTTACAAAAATATATATTTAAGTGTATACCTTCTATAATATACGGAAATGTTCCAAATTGCAATCTCAATGAAGTTGTATTACAAACTACAGAGCATATATAAATTATAGGTGCCTTCCAATGACTAAAGGACAACATGTGTATATACATTATAATATATTCATGTGTATATTTGTCAACAGATAATTATTCTGAAATTTCCAAAAATCGGGCGATAATTATTTATGATCTCGTCTCTTCATCTTTACTTTCCTAATTTATTTACTTCCCCACGAGGGCAAGATTTGACGCAGGGTCGTTTGTTAATGTGGGGAGAATAAAACTACCCTAAACATTGGACACAAATATATTATATCAGCCGAGGAGGATTTTTTCTTCTTCTGAATAATGACCAAATATATACTACACTTTGATTCTCGCTCATTTATTTGCCTCCCTACGAAGGCAGAGTAAGCCATAACGTTGTTTTTTTAATGGAATCTTCTGGATTAAGAAATTTGTTAAAAATAGCCTCAGGCTAGATCGATTTTCGTCTTCACTGACTGAAGACAGAAAAGATGAAGTGTAGCATTAGGAGAGATACTCAGGTAGTATCGGTAGAAACATTAGCCCTTTTCACTAATTAGAAATTGATATCCTCGTATCGTCTTATTTCCTATTCAATATATCAAAATCAACGCCATTTTTCTTACTCGCTTAATTTAGTTTTTGGACGTAAAAACTGTTTTTTTTTGTTTTGTTACATCGATCAAATTGAATCAATCACATGACAATATTTGGCGGGAAAGAAATAACTAGAGTTGCTCTATCTAATTGGTCCGAGGATCTTATCTATATTTGCCAGGCATTAAATCATTTCTCTCTCTTGTCCTTCCTTCCCTCCTCTCTCTCTCTCTCTCTCTCTCTCTCTCTCTCTCTCTTGTACCACAAAAAGGCGCTCGTAAATTCGGGATCTCGTCGGTACAAGAAAGGCCAAGCTTTTAATATATACGACATAATCACGTCGACACACCTGGGCTCGATTGTTAAGCGACGTTGAGCCTGGTCATTACTAGATGGGTGACTATTTGGGAATACCAGGCGCTGTATATGGGAGGACACCGTTATCATTAAGAATAAAAAAAAATTCGTTAAAATATCCCCATCCTTCCTTGAGCGATATTTACGTTCGCCTGGGAACTGCCTGTGGAGTTAATATTCCCTAAAAAGTTTCTCCTTCGAAAAAACCGGATAAACCTACCAAGGGTGGATCCTGCACCTGGTTATACTTTTAATAAAGGATTAATCTTTCATCTATACATTAAACCCTAACCCTAACCGTAACCTTAACTCTAACCCTAAACCCTAACCCTAACCCTAACCCTAACCCTAACCCTAACCCTAAAACCGGAAAGCAGAATCTTCTCTATAAATCTTGTTGTAAGGGATTACCATGTAGATGGTTTACCAATGTTTATAGGCGTGTTTTGCTTTGTTTTGGAGAGGTATATAAACCTCTTAAATTATCTATCTGTTCTGTTAAATATTGGATTTGGAATAGACGGAAAATTATTATTATTATTATTATTATTATTATTATTATTATTATTATTATTATTATTATTATTATTTTAACATAGTTAACCCCAAACAAAGCAATTTGCCACGGTAGACGTAAGGTGCTACTGAGACGTGAAAGTTTAGGAGGTCATACTAAATTGGGAGTTATGCAGCGAGATGCTTGTTCACATTAGTCTTACATTTGTGCATGTCGATACAGTCGGGGAAACAGGGAGCACGGAGAGAATTCCAAAGGTCGACAACACGAGGAAAGAATCTATTGGCGTAGAAGGCTCTCCGGCATATGGGTACAATCCACAGGGAATGGATGGGATTTAGCTGATTGTCCCGTTGGTCGAAAGTAATTACGTCTTTACCAGAGCAACAAGTTTATCAGCTCCCATTCAATTTAAGTACTTGTAAAACAAGCACAAGGATGCAACATTACGACGATAGGACAGGGGCTGAAGCTTTGTATATAGTGATGGATCTATCAGATTAGAGACACTATTTTAGACATTGTCGAAGAGGGAGAGATAAGTGAATGGTGCAACAATACTCAATGCATGGGCGAATCGTGGTTTCGTAGAGATATAGGATACTGTAAGGTGTGAGAAGTTTTCTAGCACGATAGAAAGAGTCCACCTTCTTTGCAGCAGCATTGACAATGCCACTAAATCATAGGATGAATTTATTTATTTATATATTTTGATGGCCACTTATTTACAAGAAGAGGGTCATCCTTACGAATTTGCAATGCCCGGTTGTAAGCACACAGCTCCGATTTATTTTTACAAGTCGTGCTTCAAATATAACATACGAGGCCACTGTTTCCCGTTTGTACATAGCTATATTACACTTCTGCTTGACACTTTTTTAGTTGGCTCCTGCCATGGGATCTTATTTGACTCAGTAGACCAGCCCTTGAATAACGGGTTCTTCCACATAAACCACACTCAGGGCCTGATCGAAATGTGTTTAGGACGTTCGACACTGATTGTTTCCACGGTGATATGAAGGGTTTTCGTTTTTTTTTACTACACCCCTAAAAAATTGACTTAGGTTTGTCTCTCGGACGTTTGCTATCATGCAGTTACCTATATAACATTTTCTTAAGTAGGCTGAACAAGCGTACCGCGACAACTGCAACAATTATCGTGGAATATACTTTGTCAGTGTTGTTGGGAAAATATTCGCCTATGTTATCCTCTATAGACAGCAGTTTCTTGCATTGGTCATCATACCTCGAAAAAAAAGGTGAGTTTAGAGCAGGAAGATTAACAATCGACACGATTTTCTACCTGAAAAATCCAACGAACAAAGGCAAAGTCTTTACATTGATTTTATCGACATAATCAAGGCCTTTGACTTTGTCAGCAGGAAGGGACTTTTAACTCTGTTTCTGAATATTGGATGTACCCCCCTAGTTCCTGCGAATGATCACGTATTTTCGTGAAGACATTCAGGGCACCGTATAGTACGACAGCTTTTCTTCGGACTATTTTCAGAAAAAAAAACCGGTGGAAAAAGATGGTCGTACTCGCCTCGACACTCGTTGGCATTTTCTTCTCTTCGTTGTTGTCCTACGCCTTCAGCAAGTGACAAGTGAGAGGATGGAGTGTAACGACAGCTTCTTTAACCTTGTCTGCCTCCAAGTTAAAACCAAAGTGCAAAGATACTCATACGCAAGATGCTCTTCGCTGATGAGGCATCATTGACGTCCACTCTGAACAAGTAAGGCAGCAACTCATCAGCTGCTTCTTGCACGCATGAAGAGAGTTTTGTATGACCATCAGCATAAAAAGACAAACATCCTCGGCCAAGATGTCGGCAGTACCCAAACATCACCATTTGCGACTACATCCTCGAGTTTGTCGAAGACTTCACATACCACGGTACCACTATGTACGGCAACCTTTATCTGGATGATGAACTCCATGAATGTATCAGGGATTCGGAAACAGCCATGGTTCGCTTGGCAAAGAGAGTGGAACAACAAGATGCCGACCACTAACACCAAGATAGAAGGGTACTGTGTTTGCGTGCTCAGTACTGTGCTTTACACCAGGCTCAGCAGCCCCGATCTGTGCCACTTCAGCAGAATCCTGGAAATCACCTGACAGTATCACGATTAAAACAAGAGCGTCTTTTGTCAGGCGGATATCGTAAGTTTGTTCGCTTTGCTCACCCAACGCCATGCACAGCAAATGGACGATGAGAGGATCCCCAAAGACATTCAATTCGGCGAGCTCGCCACAGACTACAGACAATTAGGAATACCTGTTCTACATTGCAATGGTGTCTGCACGTGGGATATGAGGAAAGGGGACATCAACTTAGCAGGCTGGGAGTCTGTGGATATAGACCGCAGCCGCTGGAGAAGTTATGTTAAGGCATGTGCGAAGAGGAGCGAGGAGAAAGGAAACCAGTTGTGGTGGAATAGGTGAGACCACAGACGACAGTGGTCTTCTACAGAGCTTTCAGAACTAGACGACACCTCCATATATGGATACGGCACTACGGCTTGTCGATCCAGAATAGGCCTGAACAGTCACAGCTGCCGCTGTATTTCGGCAAGGGACTAATCTAATGCGCAGAATTTTACCTTGTAACTACAAGGTAGCCTATAATCTACTATCTTAACAACGTTCCCTGCCTAGCACAGCTGACTGCGTATAACACGCACCTCGGCACTTCAACTTTCTGTAGAACACATGTGTCTGGTTAAAAGGATTACCTCATAAATATTTAGCATCTTCATGAGGGACGTTTAGTGGGACCTGTTCAGAACGTGGATGTGCCGACGATATGTAGTCCATGTCAACAGACAAGATGCACCACTCGTGCATAGAAATATATATATATATATATATATATATATATATATATATAAATATATATATATTGTTTTCTTAGGAAGAAAAAATGTTTTCAATGTTATACTTATTACAGCATCCGAAAATTCCCAAATACAAGCTCAATGAAGATTTATTACAAAATTCAGAGCATATATAGTATATTATATTTATTCAAATTCAAATACAATGTGCAAAGCAATCCAAAGACATAATTTACAGCAGTTTCTTTCAATTCCTTATTTTCTTTTTCTCTTTACTTCAGTGGAGATTTATCATTTATATTTTCGTTTTACGTACAAACACCATCAATTTTCCATGTTAATCTATTAGAAGATCTACACGTGTTTCTTGGTGGATAGAACACAAATTACAGTTCGAAGGTCTATCCGTCAGTCATCAAGAACTAATATAAATATATGGTGGAGTTGTAGAAACAGTCTATGCAGTGCAAAGGCAGAAGAAGAAAAACACAGAATAACAAACGATGAGAGGACTTCAAAAACCTTGACGAGGTTCAATATATATATACATTACTTATTTCCCCCCCCCCCATATATACAGGGTAGGCAAAAATAAGGGTCCTATTTTTAAAAATTCATAACTTTTTTATTTATTGATTTAAAAAATTTTTTTTTTTTAGAACAAGTAAAGGACCCCTTCCGAAGCAAGCATGAGCCGTATTAGCCCTAAGGAACGTACCCTCATTTAGAAAACATTATTTTTGCTTAAAAAACTCAAAACAGTGTAAAAAACAATACTTTAGTTTTTGTAAGTTTTAAGAAGTGTTTTTCGGCTAAAATTTGTTTTGTTTATTTCAAAAAATCTCGGAAGGGTCAGTCTACACACACATAAAGTTTGGTGAGTTTAACTTTTATTTTGTGGAAGTTATTCGAATTCAAGTTATTCAAATTTAAAGATAGGACCCTTATTTTGGCCCACCCTGTATATATATATATATATATATATATATATATATATATATATATATATATATATATATATATATATATATATGTGTGTGTGTGTGTGTGTGTGTGTGTTACCATGAAATAAGTGTTTGTCCTTATTTGAAAGAAATATAGAAGTGCAGCATCTGTTATCTCCTCAAATAGGGGAACAGAAATCCTCCTAGTTTGATCGAGAGTCTTCCTTTTAGGCAAGCTGGATATCTCACACATAAAAAGCGACCTTGTGTCTAACCTCGCCGTCGTGAAGAGGCAAGTAAATAAGACATCTATTGACGAAAACAGGCAAACACAATCAGAAAAAAAGATATACATAAAAGTAAAAGAAAAAGACAAAAAATAATTATATGGTGTCTAGTCGAATAAATAAATGTATAAATAATAATAAACAAAAATACAAAAATAAAAAAAATAAAACTTTTCTTTTCTTTTTTTGTAAGGCCATCTATTTTAGGGAATGGCCTACATTTGTTTAATCGCCATTGTCACATATTTCACACTTTGTATTTATCGCCGTTGCATTCGTCTTTTACTTTTTTTTATATATATTTTCTTTGTTATCTTATTAAGAGTTTCGTTTTTCGTTATCTCGTTCGTATTTCGTCTTCGGATTCACCCATTCCTCTTTTTAATAGATTTCGCCCTTAAAACAGTAATCCTCTTATCCGGAAAACAAAAGAAAAAATACACGCAAAATGAACTAGACATATATATATATATATATATATATATATATATAAAGATAAAAGAAATAAGAGTGATACACATGTTCGAATGTCCAAATTTATTTCAAATTTCGATTGTTCAATGCAAGGTGTATTCTGTAATAAACCAGTGTTTATTATTCTTTCCTTAAGCCAAGGCTTTTCAAAGATCGAAATTCGAACATGTTTATCACTCTTATTTCTTCTATCTTTATAATTGCTCTATCTCGTATATTGAGCTTAACCTTTTCACTATAGGTCCTATTTACTAAAAGTTTACTTTTGGTTTATATTTGATTATATATAGCACTTTATTAATTTTCAACATAACCCGACTCACTATATATATATATATATATATATATATATATATATATATAGTGAGTCGGGTTATGTTGAAAATTAATAAAGTGCTCGATCGCAAAAGCGCTTGTATATACACACACACACACACTCACATATATATATATATATATATATATATATATATATATATATATATATATATATATATATATTTATATATATATGCATAAGTAAATAAATGAGATAATAAAGATATGATGTATACTTTTAATTAGAAACTATTATGCAAAGTTGATGCTCGATATACGAAATAGAGCAATTATATTAATAAACAAGTAAAGAATGATGATAAAAATTGTATGAAATACAATATCTATTTAGTAAACAGTTGTTCAAAAAAAGAGGTGTCAAATACCAGAAGATTATATTATTCCTTCATTAAGCCATGGCTTTTCAAAGAATGGCATTTTATCGTCACAGGAGTGCAAACAGATAAGTTTGTAAAGAGGATAACCAAAAGTAATACTTTCAAAATATATAAATATAATATAAAATAAAAAAAATGTCCTATGCAAAAGAAATGGTTTAAGATATAAGAAATCGTTCATTGTTGAAGGCCCTATGAGAGTTAGTTACAGAAGGTTCGAAGAGTGGTAAAATCCAGGAACAAATTGCATCATGAATTGTAAAATCCGTTGAATTTGTGGAAATGCAAAACTCATTAAATGGACCTGATGATCAAATTCGGAAAACGTTGACGTGTAAAACTTCATGATGTGATTGTGTATTAAAAGACACTAGGAAAACTTCCATGTATTTTGTAGAGGGTGTGTTTTGTTAAAATCATCATGAAACGAGACATGTTACCAATTTCGTTCGTATCAATACACATCTTCAGAAAAAGTAAAGATTTTAAATCTATTCGATAACGATACACAAATAGGACAAGAAGAATGCACAAAGAGACGTCATTGTTAGTTGTGCCAATTTCGTTTCTTTGTGAGTTCATTTTTGTTCTATGTTTTACCGTTATCGAATAAATTTAAAATCCTCACTTTTTTCTGAAGATGTTTGTTGATCCGAACAAAACTTGTAAAATAAATCGTTGCTTGATCATTTTGTCCTGTATTTAAATTTGGTTTTTCCCTTTTGGCTTTTGCAGAGACCTTACACGGATTTTCATTTTATTATATATCGGGCATTTTATCCTCCTCTCTCTCTCCCTCTCTCTCTCTCTCTGTCTCTGTCTGTCTGTCTGTCTGTCTGTCTGTCTGTCTCTCTCTCCCTCTCTCTCTCTCTCTCTCTCTCTCTCTCTCTCTCTATATATATATATATATATATATATATACATATATATATATATACGTGTGTATGTATGTACATATGTATATATGAATAAAAAGGAATGCAAGTGTATCAATGCCGTATTTTACTTCCCAGAAAGATTACAATGACACCCCAATAAAGTGGCAAGGGAGAAAAACACAATTAAAATAAAAATAGATATATTATTCGTTCTATTTGTTTAGCCTGTCTGTCCGTCAACTAAACTAAATTAGAAAAGATTGATCTCTTTACAAATAACTGAGTTTTACAAATCTTCTCCTTTAATTTACGGATGTTAATTGAAAACCCCAACTGATCTAAAAACGTCCCGAGGAAAAGAGGACGCGCATCCATGTCTTTTCTCTTTCGCAATCTCTATTAATTACTCTTATTTCAATCTCGCATTATTCTTTTGGACAAAGCAATTTATCTTCGGTAAGATGTCCGTCGAGTTTATATAAAAGCTGTTCAATTTATATATATATATATATATATATATATATATATATATATACTAGTACTTCATGTATCCACATAAAATGTTATAAGGAGATATAATTTTTTATGTGTCAGTTTTCAGTATTTACTTCAACAGTGTTCGATACGTAAGTAGAGCTAGGTAGTAAGCAATGAAAATATATATGACAATCAAGCTACACAGAGGCTCCCGTGTTTCATCTCCGGGGGGAATCGTCAGGTGTAGCTTGATTGCCATATATATTTTCATTGCTCACTATATATATATATATATATATATATATATATATATATATATATATATATATATATATAGAAAGAGAGAGAGAGAGAGAGAGAGAAAAGTTGAAGTCAAAAGTGACTCTGTGAACCTGGTTCGCGCCTTGTGACCGTCTGAAATTATCATCCCACTACACTGATGAAAGCATAAGCTTGAAACTAAGTGGTAATATTTATTCATGAATATTACTATAGAATGGCCCTATCAGAAAATTAAAGTTGAGCACTGTTAGGGGATATTAAAAAATAGACATTCACTTTAGCTACAGAGTGTATTATGTCTTATAGATTGTCTTGATGTTTATTGGAAACTGCATAAATATTAGTTAATTTCTCTATATCACGTGATAATTTTCTTTTGACCTAGAGGATGGAGCGGAAGCGTGCGGAGTAAGCATGGTGCTGTGAATCGGGTTCGCGCCTTGTGATCGTCTGAAATTATCACCCCCTACACTGATGAAATCATAAGCTCGAAACAACCTTGTCTGTAGCTAAATATAATTTGATGTTTATTTATGAATATTATGAATATATATATATATATATATATATATATATATATATATATATATATATATATATATATATATGAACCAGCGTTTCGACAGTACTGTAAAGTTAGAAACCAGATAGATTAAAATCAGCCAGTCAAAGATTAACCTCATTAAAAGTGTCATATGTTCCTACAAGTAGACAACCCCTCTCACCTTCCCAAACACATTTGACGGGTGCATGTACATCTGCGACACGCGTAAGACTATATATATATATATATATATATATATATATATATATATATATATATATATATATATATATGAATAAATATATAAACATATATACCTATTTACTATGCACCGTTTCACTGTGCTCATCCCTATCTATCAGATCGGGTTGGTTGCCCGGACCATGTTGACCCACCCCCTCCATACTTCCGTGTTCGTCATGGCTCTGTGAAGATCTTCGAGTTGAGAACCAGTATCGTCGGTCAACTGTTTTTTGTACGTGTTATAGGGTCGACCGTGTGTTGGCGTCCA
This sequence comes from Sepiola atlantica, assembly GCA_963556195.1. Classification (NCBI taxonomy): domain Eukaryota; kingdom Metazoa; phylum Mollusca; class Cephalopoda; order Sepiida; family Sepiolidae; genus Sepiola; species Sepiola atlantica. The sequence continues at coordinate 21,679,500 of OY744539.1, forward strand.
TAAAATCAGATCACTGATAACCTCTTCTTTGCTTCTATAACAATGTCCAGCGAATCTCATTCTCCTTTCTTTTATTACTGATGATATCTTAGACAAGTTGCCATACAGCCGCTTATTAGATGGGTGCGTTTTCCAGTGCATGTTTAATACAGCACGGAGCATCCGTGTGTAAGTTCCATCTAGTTTCTTTCCAGTTTTTTTTTGTTAAGAGTCCAAGCTGGCGATCCATAAAGCAGTATGGATTCAACTACGGCTCTGAAAAAGGATTTTTTGATTTGTTCAGAAAGTGCTGATTTTCAAATAACTTATAGCCGATTAAGTGCACTCCAAGCCTTGGCTATTCTAACGAGCACGTCTTTTTCTGTCGAGGCGATTTGGCTGCCCAGATATTCGAAGTCATTTACCTGCTTGAGAAGTGTTCTGTTCAGTGTTTCTATTGGACCTGTTTGATGATAGCAGATATATTCTGTTTTCGTTGCATTCGTATGCAGTCCAATCATAGCAGATGACTCTTCCAAAAGATGAAGTAGCCTTTGTGCATTAGCATTGTTTTCAGTTAACAGTGTAATACCATCGACGTAATCAGCATTAGTGATCTTTTTTGATGGATGCTGTCTGCTTCTTGCTGGCGTTAACGTTAGACATATTCACTATGTTGATCAATAGAGCGTTTCAGCACGTAGTCAAGAAAGATCACAAACAAGAGCGGAGCCAGAGTTTCACCCTGTAATAAACCAAATTGAATTTCAAAGAAATCGGTGTCTCCCTCGGGAGAGCGTGCCGTGGCTCTATTATTCTTGCACGTAATCATTACGGCTGCAACCATCTCTTCAGGTATTTTATATGCTAATAAAATCTGTTCCATCTTTTCTCTGTGGACCGAATCTAATGCTTTGGAGAAGTCCACAAATAGTAATGTTCCCTGCAGTTGCCTTACTTTTACACCCTCATTCTTTATCTTACCGTTGAACAATTTCTTCTAAATCCATCCTGATTTCTTCTCAGGATCTCTTCCATTTCTGGTTGGATTCGGTTGAGCAGCATCGCATTGTAAACTTTTGCTGCTATCGGTGTTAGTGAGATGCCTCTTTAATTATTGGCTTGACTGAGATCTCCTTTCTTTGGGAAGGTTAGTATGCAACTTTCAGTCCATGTCGGAATCACATTCCCATCATACACCTTATTATAATAATAAAGCAGGAACTTGCCGGTTTTCTAAACTTCAGGTGCAATTTGGTCAAGACCGGTAGCTTTCGTGTTTTATAGTTTCTTCAAAACTGGTTCCAATTGATTTTCATTAAATGGTCCAGTTTTTATTGTTAACTCTTGCTCGGAATCGATTTATATGGGTGCATCAGCTACCATTAGTTACTTGCCTAGCAGATTTTGGAAATGGTACTTCTACTTCTGCAGTCGTTCGTCTTGGCTACTTGCTTTGATCTTGGCCTTAGTAGTTATTTTCCTGACTGTAATGTCATTAATTGTTTGCCATGCAAGCGCTTATTGTTTATTTTCAGAAGCGTTTGTGATTTTATCGATTTATGACTGTGGGTACTATGCTCATAACACCACATAACTTAAGCTCTCTTAGGTAAGGAGGGCATTTAGAGATTCGGGCTCACTTCCATTGTCTTCCCTAGAATATTTTGTACATATGATTTAAATTTCATAAAACTAGGATATATTAGAAGTGTTAAGGGAATTGTTAAGTGTTAATGTAATTATCCAATACGGGATTCGATAACACTTCCATTGCCTTTCCCGGTAAATTTTACATAAGAACACGTTTTTAGATTTTATTTAGATTCTCTAACCTTAATTTACATAGAGAACACATGGGCACAACACATACACATTGTGTGTTATACATATAGATTTCACATTTAATTCAATATACATATATATATATATATATATATATATATATATATATATTAGAAATATCCCTTAAAATACTCAATATATTTTTTTAAGTTTCCATTTATCAATGTATGTATATTATATATATATATATATATAACATAAAGGAGTTGTTATAGCTCAATACCGTAAGGCCAGAGCTATGTTATGTATTTTTTATTCGATTTTATATCATATCCAATCTTTTGAATCACAAATCCTCATATTTCACCGAATTTATTTTCTTATTTAGAATACAATTATATATATATATATATATATATATATATATATATATATATATATATATATATATATATATATATATATATATAATTGTATTCTAAATAAGAAAATAAATTCGGTGAAATATGAGGATTTGTGATTCAAAAGATTGGATATGATATAAAATCGAATAAAAAATACATAACATAGCTCTGGCCTTACGCTATTGAGCTATAACAACTCCTTTATGTTATAAAATTTATACTTAAACGTAAAAAATTCTAATATAAAATACATATATATATATATAGTCTCGGAAGTTTCTCAACCATTAAAACTATATTAAAAAATTTAAAAAAACAAAACAAAAAAAAACAAAAAATAAAAATAAAAAAAACTTTAAAAAACTTATAGTCCCAAGTCTTCCAGTGGAAAATCACTCATGTAAGTCAATTTACTTTTTACAGTTATTATATTAGTTTATTTCTAACAGTATTTTAAGGGATCATCAGTTGTTTACCATAAAAAACTGTATATATATATATATATATATATATATATATATATATATATATATATATACAGGGTGGGCCAAAATAAGGGTCCTATCTTTAAATTTGAATAACTTGAATTTGAATAACTTCCACAAAATAAAAGTTAAACTCACCAAACTTTATGTGTGTGTAGACTGACCCTTCCGAGATTTTTTGAAATAAACAAAACAAATTTTAGCCGAAAAACACTTCTTAAAACTTACAAAAACTAAAGTATTGTTTTTTACACTGTTTTGAGTTTTTTAAGCAAAAATAATGTTTTCTAAATGAGGGTACGTTCCTTAGGGCTAATACGGCTCATGCTTGCTTCGGAAGGGGTCCTTTACTTATTCTAAAAAAAACAACAAAAAAAATCAATAAATAAAAAAGTTATGAATTTTTAAAAATAGGACCCTTATTTTTGCCCACCCTGTATATATATATATATATAGAGAGAGAGAGAGAGAGTACGCGCTGTATTTCAAGAGGGTACCGTTATAAATGTGGTGAAAACTAAATAGAAAAGCAAAGAACAGCTAAATACATTAGACGAATTTGCAATAGTGCTTTCCAAAAAATGGAGTAATAAACAAATAAACAAAATAACTTATACCAAACGCAAGAAAATGTTATCTTCTATCGATCTGTATAGCTTTTCCGTTTTCGAACTTTTGTCAAGTGTTTCAATGTCAGTATTCCATTGCCGGGATTCAAGATGGCTGACGTTTCTTTACTTAATATGAAAGTTTGATATTATATTTTTTACAACTGAAAAATCTAAAATTAAACAAAAGTACAACTAATAACTATCACCTATCGGTTGAAATTTAATCTTTCGACCAACCTGTATGTTTTAACTTACCGAAACTGTTTCTAGTTCTGTCAAAAGATAAGAGGGTTACTCAGATTGGGTTAAGCTTGAGAGCGAGGTTGCAAAAGAAGATACAAACTTCCTTCGTGGCCTTTTTCATTAGGTCTAGTGACTACCGTAGTGTGGTGACAAATTGACGATATGGAGCTCTCCAGTAGTGAGGAAGGTTTTTTTGTAACAATTGAACGCCTTCCTCTACTGGTATAAATTCCATGTAATAATCATCCTACGTCTTAGATGTCGGAAGAAGATCCTCAGTCACCAGCAGCTACACCCCGGTAAGTTAGCCGCTCTACCAATTTTCTACAGTTGCACTATACCCGACGTTTCGGCCTGATGTGGTCATCCATGTTGTTTGTACAAGTTTGCGAGGTTGCGATGCAAATTCTGACATTAGAAACACTTACAAAAGTTCAAAAGCTATGGAGACTGAAAGAAGATTAAAAAAAAGGTTTCTTGCGTTTGGTAAAAATTATTTATCATTTTTTTGTTAACTATAATGCACCATTGCCAATAAATCAAATGCAAAACATGTGAGTAATAGTCTGTTCTTTTCTAGTCAAAGAACTTCATCAAAGTAACAAAACAAAATTTGCATCACTTTTATACAGCAGAGATATTTTATGGAAAAAACTAAGCGGGGTACATAATCGGAGAACGGTGGAGAAGAAGAACATTCTTAAGAAGTGAGAGAAAAACAACTGCGGTGAAATATATACATGTATTATATTATATATGTTTTTTTAAATATTCAATATTTTTGTAGAGTATACACACACATATATATGTATATTATATGCACTATTTGAAAGTTTTAATATTTTAAGATGGTACAGATATACATGAAGTATATTATATATCATCTTTTCTGAGCTAACTATTTTTGCTGAGTGACATTCATAAATATATATATATATATATATATATATATATATATATATATATATTATCACTTTAGAATACTGAAATATTTATACAAAATATTATATATCATGTTTTCTAAACTACCTATTTTTGTAGTGTAGCACTTATATATATATATATATATATATATATATATATATATATATATATATATATATATATATTATATCACTTTAGAATACTGAAATATTTATGTAGAATATACATATATACATGTATGTATATCGTGCTTTTATTGTATTCAGTATTTTGAAGAATGTAGATATATATGTATCTATGAAGATACGGCATAATCTAATCACGTTCACACACCTGTTCTCGCTAGATCACCGAAGTTAAGCGACGTCGAGCCTCGTCAGTACGAGATGGGTAACCAATTGGGAATACTAGGCGCTGTATAGTACCTAGCTATGGGAAAAGTAGCGTCGCAAACCTGCAGTGCCTAGCGTGGCGACTATGGCAAAAGACCTTGAATCACTGTCAAAAATAAGGTGTCGGAAACCAGGGAGGGGTTCCTCCTATATCGGTGATTAAAAACCCTGATGGTAGGGTGATGATGAAGAGTTCGAATGATAAACGCGACAAAACCAATTTCGTCAACTTAAGAAATTAGACTTTACAAAGATGAATATTTTGAATCTAAGAGTCGACTAAAACATATTTTCCTTAAAGGCAAGAAATAAATCACATTAGTTTAACAAATCGATTTGGAGTCGTAAAAGTAATTTAAACATTTTCAAAATAGTGTTTATCGCGTTTTCTTTTGAACTCTCACTCTCTCTCTCTCTCTCTCTCTCTCTCTCTCTATATATATATATATATATATATATATATATATGAGGCTAAAAGTCTTTAAAAGCACGTTTGGATGAGATATTTATTAATAAAAATACAATAAGAACATATTTTCTTAAAATTTTAACTTTGATCTTTTTACTAAAGGATTAGTCAAAGGATCAAAGTATATATGAAAAAAAATCTGTTTTTATTTTATTTTTATAAATAAATATCTCATCTAAACATACTTTTAAAGGCTTTTAGCCCCATTTATTATTACATTCTGAAAAAGATGTTTAGAAAGAATATATATATATATATATATATATATATATATATATATATATATATATATATATATATATATATACATAAATATATACATATATGACCTTATACACGTTTACTATGAACACAACAAAAATATCAAATCCGGAATGATCATAGGATCGTTTCCCAGAGCTCTCAGAATTTGCAGACCCGCCCATCTCCACAATGAAGAATCCTACATTAAAAAACCTACCAAGCTCTAAAATATCCTCAACCCTTCATCCTTAACGCTAAACAAAAAGCCTTCAACATCCACAGCAAAAAAAGACTGACTCCACAAAAATATCTCCTCACAAAATAACCAACACAAATAACACTGACACAACGGAAGAAAATAAGTCTTACATAGTTTTTCCCAATAACCCCATATCTATCTCCTTATAGAAGCAACTTAAACCCGACATAAATATAGTAACATCTACCTCTAAAACAATTAAAGATCTACTTAATACCAAACCCCGCTCCCGACCCACCTCCTCAAAGACACTTTTCCCCCTGTCGGCACTTACAAAATAAAATGTGCCGCACCTCCGATGTTTTACATTGGGGAAACGTCCAGAAACTTAAAATCTCGCATATACGAACACAAGCGGGACCTCAAACACGACATTTCCACTAACGCTCTAGTGATACACAGGAACACTTTCACCAACAATCTAAACTTTTCAGACTGCACTCTCCTCAATGGCACCTAGCAAAAATCGCACTAAAACAATACAATATATCACGCCACTGCGACCTTGATTAAATAGTTATATTAAAAAAAATAAAAAATTGTTGAGATAATAGCAAGTCTCATAGTTAATCAGATCTTTTTAATACATCTCTCTCAAACTTAACCCTATATAAGAATTTTTCTTACATGTATTTCATATCATCTTACACGTTTAAAGACATTTTTCTTATAACAAGATATCATTTACATTAGTTTTACTGTAAAATAGATTTTTCTAGACTGTCCATTTAAGATTTGTATTGCTTTATAAAACTTAATATGAGACAAATTAGCAGACCTATTTCTGATATATTCTGATATTTTTTTGGCGCTCGCGTTCGGTGTATCAATTTCATGCCCACTCCTATGTGTGTTTATCTTAGCTAGTTCCTCTGTCTTCTTCCCTCTTATCGCCTTTACCCCTCCGCCTACCGCCTCCCCTATACTAGCTCAGAAGGTGTGAAAGTGAAAAAGAAAATAAATAAAAATATAAAAAAGTAGAATAAGAAATAAACAAGAATGTGTCACCCACTGGTCATATTTCAATGTTGCTAAAAGTTTTCTCATATGGTCCAATCGGATCATCTTTTCCTTCTCCCATGTGTGTGCCTTTCAAAATAAAATCATTTCCAAATCTTCACTTTTTCTGAAGACGTTCGCTAACACAGAACTAAACCGGTTAAATCTCTTGTTTTTGTTTTTCTCCTGCACTTTAACCTGTTTTCCGTTTGTCATTTTTCACACATATATGTATTAGTATAATTTTGTATTTATACAAACATTATTGGTTACATATGTACATACATGTTTCAGTTGTACTCTCTCATAGAGAATCAACTTCTTCAGTCCAAACACAGGACTTCAAATGAGAAATCTCGAATTTTATTATTTAGTATAATTTTTTTGATGGGATGTCTTTATAATTCAATGGTGAAGCTTAGTATCAAAGTACATTTTAGTAACTAATTCACACTTCAATGTGTTTCTATTTTCATTTGGCCTAATAAACGTTTATGAACCCATTAAGTTTATATTTCTTATCGTTTACCTTTTTTTCTGTTATACATTCCCCCTATTATATAAATACAGCTCTACTTGTTATGTAGCACTTTTTATACAAACTGGAGATTCAATAGAAACAAATATATATACAAATCCATAGAAACAAATATAATACATATACTATATATATATATATATATATATATATATATATATATATATATATATATATATATATAATATATAGAGTACTCAATATTTTGTAAATAATAGGCATTTCATCTTCCGTTGTTTAATAAAGACCAATGTGTATTAACTTTTATATAAATAAATTTATATCCGTCCCCTCACACAAGAATTAAACATGGCCTTTCCTAGTCTTCGGACGAAAAAGCAAGTTTTGTTGAATCTGGAAATAAATCCTTCATTGTAAATAAAAAAGTGAACGCTAGGTGTTATTTTTCTTTAGGTCATCAGAAATGATGATAATAATTTATATATTAAAAAGTAAATTACTGACGTAATTTTATGATTTTGTATTAATATTAGTGCGAACAGTGGCGATCCATAGGTTTTTTCCGTTATTTCTTAAGGTAACCTAGCATATGTATATTCTCAATACTGAATATTTTTGTAGTGTTGGTTGTGTTCATTTTCAGTATGAAGAACATAGTCTGCAAATAGCCCCCCCCCCCCCCACAAAAAAATAAACAGGAAAAGAGAAGATTGAATTGAAGACGTCATCAACGAAGTCCTTTTGAAGAGATATCCGACAATCTCAACAATAAATTACATCTAACATTTTCATTATCGTCCAGAGCGGCGGCGAGATTATTAAATGTTTCTTTTTTTCCCCTTTTCTAAAACGAAGAGACATTTATTTATAAAATCAATTTGATCAAGTAAACCCTATTTGGACCGGATTCAAGAATAAAGAAATAAAGTCTTGGACGCATTCCAATTTTATATTTAGATATTGTTTCTTTTCAAATATATTTCCAATAAATTTCCAATTATTCTTCACCTGTTTCGTTCTCTGTATTCGACTCTCTGCCACTGTCTCCGGCCCTTATCCGTTACCATTTATATTTCTACCTACGTGGCTGTTTGCATTTTTAATAGCAATATTTCTTCTTTTTCTTCTTTTTCTTCTTTTTCTTCTTCTTCTTCTTCTTCTTCTTCTTCTTCTTCTTATTCTTCTTCTTATTCTTATTCTTCTTTTTTCTTCTTCTTCTTTTTCTTCTTCTTCTTCTTCTTCTTCTTCTTCTTTCTTTTCCTTCTTCTTCTTCTTCTTCTTTTTTCTTCTTCTTCTTCTTCTTCTTCTTTTTTCTTCTTCTTCTTTTTCTTCTTCTTCTTCTTCTTCTTCTTTCTTCTCCTTCTTCGTCTTCTTTTTTTTTTCTTCTTCTTCTTCTTCTTCTATTTATTTTTCTTCTTTTTCTTCTTCTTCTTCTTCTTCTTCTTCTTCCTTCTTCTTCTTCTTCTTCTTCTTCTTCTTCTTCTTCTTCTATTTCTTCTTCTTCTTCTTCTTCTTCTTCTTCTTCTTCTTCTTCTTCTTCTTCTTCTTCCCTCCCCACAAAAAATCAACAACATGTGATGGCACCAGCCTCGACTCATACCCTAAAACTAGTCGTTAAGGGTACAAGAAGAGGGAGCACTAACCAGATCTGCACCAAGTGCGGAGACTATTCAGATCTTGACGAGGCTCTTTGCCATCTGAATCAAAGAGAATACTAATAGTCATTGCCAGCTAGAAATACATTCTAACCGGATGTTGCGATAACGCAAAAGTATTTGCACTGATTATCAAAATGTGTGAAGAGTACTGGACATCTTGAGAGAGTAGTTATCATTCAAACTCCAGGGAACACCACCAGTTTGTATCAGTTGTGTTGATATGTTTGAAAACTCCAAATAAGTAAAAAAAAAAATTTAAAAATTAAAAAAAAATTTAAAAAACATTTAAAGAAAATAAATTATTATTATTATTATTATTAATAATAATAATAATAATAATAATAATAATAATAATAATAATAATAATAATAATAAATAACAACAACAACAACAACCCAGGATAACAAAATATGTAGACCCGGTGGACAAAGAGACGAGACGGTAAATCCCATTCTGCGCGAATGCAGCAAACTAGCCGAAAATGAATACAATATATGTACGACTGCGTGGGGAGAGCAGTCCACTGGGAACTATGCAAACGTCTGCAGTTGAAACAACAAACAAATGGTGCAGATACAAAACGGAGACAATCGCGGAAAACCCCCATAAAATCATCTGAGACATGGAAGTACAAACGGACAACCTGATCAACACAAGGACCACGCTACCTGAAAGTAATTAACAAGAAGAATACAGCCTGCAAAATTGTACACTTCGCCGTCACGGCAGATAACAGGATAGAGAACAAGGTAGCAGTAAATCGAATAAAATCTATTGAACTTTGCAGAGAGCAGAATAGAATATATGATATGAAGAAGATCACTTTAACACCAATAAGTGTAGGAGCCTTAGGAAGATTATTTAAAAGCTAAATAAAAAGACGAGGAAAGATAAGAATCAAAGGTGGGATCGAAACTATACAACGCACAACACTGATGAAAATAGTTGAAATATTTATCAAAACCCTCAAGCGTAGAAACCAACCAACACAAAGATCTAAAAACATGAAAGAAAGAATAGAAACCGAAATTTAGGAAGAACTCCTTAAGGAGAAATAAGAAAAAATGGAAAGCTTGAAAACACCAGGTCATAACGAAATACATGGATCGTTGTTTAACAGATCTACGTACCAATAAAGCTAGCACTAAACATAAGATGTCTATGCGAAGCGGATATCCGGAATGGATGGCTCAAGGAAGAACCACATTACTCCCAAAAGATAGCGACAACGTAACAATTCCAATCAACTACAGACCGATAATCTGCCTACTAACTCCGAGTGGAAATTTAAATGACATAACTGAGTGGAGCGATGTACATTTCCTTTAGTAACCGTGGAGTATTTCCAGAGGAAGAAACGATCATCCATGCAACATCGACCAAAAGATCCCGAAGGAAGTAAAACATTTGTTTAAAAGGTCGCCATAGTATAGTTCGATTACAAAAAAAAAGCCTACGAAATAATTCACCAGGCGTTGATGATTTATTGCTTAAGGATGGACAAAATATCTGACTGAAAACAATAAAAAGAAAATTAGCGACTGGAACTGACAGCCGGAAGACAGCAACTGGCAGAGGAAAATATACAGAGAGTCATTTTCCAGAGTTTCCACATTTCCAATACTGTTTGTTTGGGCCATGATGCCACTGGTTTACCTACTCATGTGATGCTATGCAGGATACAACTTTAAGGGGTACAAAAAATAAACTACCTCATGTATATGGATGATTTTAAGCGATTTACAAAAGACAAAAAGAAACTTAGGCCCATAGAAGCAATTAGGATCTTCGGCTCGAATATACGATTTCATTTCTGGTTGGGAAAAAAGTGAACTAATTGAGATGAAGAAGGAAAAACTAAAAGGGGCAGATGCATAGAATTTAAATAATCAGGATATGATGAAAGCACATGGTGAACGCGAGATGTAAAAATAACTATATCTTCTGGAACCGAACTAAGCCAGATTAAATTTGTATATACGAGGCCTGTCTAAAAAGTATCCGACTTTAGGACCGACAAAAATATAAAAATACGTGACGGGGTTGGCACCCTAATCCCATTCAAAGTAGGCCCCTTGTGCTTGCACACACCTAGCCCAGCGATCCATCCACTGCCGGAAACACCTCTGGGAGTCTTCTTTTGGAATGGTGTTCATCTCCGCCGTCGATATGTATTCGTTTTATAACCACAATATGGAAGTCGGAATAAAGAGCAAAGTGATGGATTTACAGAATTTTCCAGTCATTTCGAGATCGATAATTTAGAACATTCTCAAGAAATACAACGAAACTAATTATGTTGAAAATATATTTAGGACTGGCAGGAAGTGATTAATTTCTTAGATAATGAAAAGGAGAATTAGTAGCGATATCTCAAAGAGGTCTCATCTAACGAGAAAGTGCTTAAATACAGCGAGTTTGAATTCATCAATGAAATGGTTGGCTTCGTATATTCAAAGTTATTTTGCTTGAACCATATTCAAGTTTTCTACCCTGAAATATACTGACAACAATAAAATTAACTCGATTGTGAAGTACAAAATAATGAATATATACGGCATAATCATGTTGATACACCATGATCGTTAGATCACCGAAGTTAAGCAACCTTGAGCCTGGCCAGTGCCAGATGGGTGACCATTTGGGAACACTAGGCGTTGTATGTAAGATGGCATTGATACCTCTCTGCAAGAACTGCAAAAACCTAACGTTGTCATTTTCTGATACTAGGATATTCATGCGAGTATAGATCGCTTGTGAATTTGATATTCCCTAGACCCTCCCTCGTAGGAATCCGGTTCAACCCGCCTAGGGTGAATGCCGCTTCGTTTCGATTTTTGTTTACAAAAAAGGGATCCCAAATGCGTAGTGCGGAATTATAACATGATGCCTTTCAGCTTGAAACTAGTCAGATGTTATCGGGTTATCTCAACGTTTTCACGTGGTTTTGAAAGGTGACACCGAGTTGTCAGATCTCCCTTCTGATAGCAGTTTAGCTATGACCCGACAGACAGCAATCTAATTGGAGCACATTTCTAATGGGCGTTGCATTCTCGAGCAAAATAGTTCTAAACATCATCAAAGTAAGTGGTACTTACTTTACATATCCTATGCATTCTATTTTATATATTTGCCCTGGCAATACATGCATTTCGATTCTGATCGGAGCATTTACGTAGAACGACCTTTCGTAAGTATATATTTTGTTTGTGACACCTTTGTATATATCATATTTTATCATGCCCAATTTACGTTAGCCATGACACACTATCTCTGTAATATATATATACTGTTTTGTTTTTAAAATCCCGAAACAGTTTTCATGGTAAACAACTGACGATCCCTTATATAAAAAACATATATTAAAAAAATATTTATAATAGAGTAAATTCTTGGAAGTTAACTAAAATAGTGATTGCCGTAGATTGATTGACTTACTAGACAAAAATCTTTCAATGAAAAATATATATATATATATATATATATATATATATATATATAGATATATATATATATTTTCAGTTTTGAAGGTTAAAATAACTTCTGAGACTATATATATATATATATATATATATATATATATATATATATATATATATATATATATATATATATATATATATGCAAATATAACTGTCTGTTTTTTAGATTCCGACCTTTTGGTATCCACGGTAACAAAAAAAAGCGAATCAGTAGTACACTTCGGGCCTTTTTAAAAATCAATTTTCTCTGCTGAAATCTAAAAATCATATTAGCTTACGCGAGGAGCAGGTCAACATATACTATAACATGGGAGTGAATATTGGAGCTCTGTTTTCTGGTCAAACCAAACTAGAAGTATTTAGGCAAATGAACTTCTGGTATCAATGGGGAAAACATCTAAGGAATTCCTCGATTGTATTTCGGCCGATGTGCTCTCCGACCTTCTTCTTTGGTGTGTTGTCCATTCACAATGATGGTTTTGTATTCCAATAAAAGCAGCGTAAATAATTTGCGTTAGTATATATAGTTAAAAGTACTAGTTAGTACTATAAACACGTTTTTATTTTACTAAACTTCTTTTTAAAACCATTTTAGATGTATAAAGATTGGTAGTGAAAAATGAATTTCTAATAAATAATATTCAATTCACAAAACAGCTATATTTGACAACGGAAAAACATCACGATGGTTGATCAACCTCACCTCAAGAGGGACGGCGGGTGAATCGGTCGAAACGTAGTTTAAACATTAATAGAAATGCTGAGGGCAATGGTCTTAAGTAAAACAATGCAAATAATCATTCATAAAAGTCAAACAGAAATATGAATGTATGCACAAACACATACACACATACATCTACATATATATATATATATATATATATATATATATATATATATATATATATAATGTAGAAGGAGATGGAGGGAGTGGGAGATATACATATCAAGATTATATATGATTGATGTGTAATTAGAAATTGTATTTAACACAAGACGGATTCCCGCGTTTTTCAAATATCTTGCCTAATCACGTGACTGCCCGACATAGCCAAGTTAGGGAAAATGGCCGACGGTGTGTGAAAGGGGGAGAGAAAGGAGGGCGTAGGTCCCGGGGAAAGAATCCGGACGTACAAAGATGAAACTAATTTCACTTTCAAACTGACAGCTTCGAACAATGGCCTCGTCACGTATGCATGGATGCATATCAAGTATAACTGTGTACAACCCAAGATTATTGGCACAATTTTATTTGGCTCAAATATCGACACACACACATACACACTCACAAACACGCCCACAAATATATATATATATATATATATATATATATATATCGATTCGATATTTCGTTTTAATTACTAAACTTATTTATAGAATGATTGTCTGTCCACGCATTCATTATCACGGTTTGATCACCAAGCAAAACCAGTGATTTCTCTCTCACTCTCTCTCTCTCTCTCATATATATATATATATATATATATATATATATATATATATATATATATATATATATATATATATATATATATGTATATATATATATATATATATATGTATATATATATATATATATATGTATATATATATATATATATATATATATATATATATATATATATATATATATATATATATATATATATATATACAAGCAAAAACTACCCGCCTTCCGTGCGGAAATTATTGACGCTGTAGTCTTCTTTACAGAAACCAAAGAAGTAATTTTGTTAATTTAGAGGAAATTCAGAAAAATTATGATTGTTGTAGTGTTATTTGATATATTCCAATGTGGGGGAAATATACTGTGGATTATCATCGTCAAATTTTGTTTTTGAGGAAACACCAAAAAGGTTAATTGATATGGCCTTTAAGATATTCAACGTTGATGAATTTAATTTTGTTTCAGCACAAAAATTAAAATGAATTCCCCATTAAAACTGGTTATATAATCAAATGAAAAGACATAATGATGGAACGTCGATTGGTCAAAGAAAACGATTTTATTTTACTGAGTAATTTAAAATGGGTACATTATACTTTTTACCTTTATTATAAAAGAAAGAAAATATGTAAAGAATATTAAAGAAAAATAAGTTTTTTGTAATTTAGAAAGATTAGAGGAGGTTTATTTCTTTCATAAGGCAATTTTTGAATTCATCATCATCATCATCATCATCATCATCATCATCATCATCATCATCATCATCACATAAATACCAACATGTTAACACTTTAGCCGTTTAGTTAGGAGAAAAATGAAGTATCTGCAGTTAGTTTTTATGTTCTCTGTCAGTAAAGGAGAACTCCTTCTAGACCGAAGCAATTGACATTTTTGTTCTAATTCTGAGTGCCCATTTTGGGTGAGCTAAATTCTCCCCACGCTAAATATTGACATTGTGCCTAACTCTGCTCTCGTGGGAGGAAGTAAATAGGAACAGCAACAACAGCAACAGCATCAACAAATTTATTAAAAAAAATAATAAACGCCTTCTTCGTCGAATCATCCTCAGGTGTCAGAAGCAACTGAACAAAAAAGAGCTGGAGAAAGAAGAGAATTTTTAAAAGACGGCGGATAAACGCACAGATAACTTTTTCGAATTGTCTTTTTTAAAATTCTCTTATTTCTCCAGCTGTTTGGGTCATTTGCGTTTGACACCAGAGAATGATTCGACGAAGAATCAGAAAACGTTCGTGAAACCTGTGAAATCTATGGAACATTTATTATTATTTTTTACTTTAATACAAAAAGACAATCAGAAAAATTGAAAAAATAAAAAGGTATTATTAAACAGACGAATACTGTTATTTCTAACAATGTTTTCATAAATGAGAAAATGCTGCCTAAATACACACACACACACACACACACACATATATATATATATATATATATATATATATATATATATATATATATATATAATGTTAGATGAGATAAATATAATTTGAAACTTGTTCCAAGAATTAAAAACCAACTACTATTCGGCGTACGATCGTTTCCCAGACTTTTTGAGAAATATTTGATTGCATTTTATTTTATGTTAATACTAAAACTTCTCTTCGTCAGCGCTTTTTATAACATCACATACAGAAGTCTGAAGAAAAAACCCATCAGATTTCAGTACCAAAAATCAGCACGATTGAAAGGATTTTCGAAGCAGAAGAAGGATAGCTAATTGATTAATTAATAAAACATTGAAAACATTCAGAGCATTCACCATACAGGTTGAATCGAGGGGGAGAAATTACATAAGAGAAAATAATACTCAGTGAAAAATACATCAATAAAAAAGTGAAATAGAAATGTAAACAATGGTAGCATTGAACACTATTAAGACATTTTTTTTATAAACAAGATGAAATAAAACGAAGTGAAGTCAGTAAAAATATGAGATAGTAAAATTGGCAAATAGAGTAATAATTACTGATGAAAATCATTAAAAATAGATTGAAATAATACAAATAGATCGAAAAGAATTAAATAAAAAAGCTAGCTTAAAAATTGATGAAGAATAAAAAAGAAAAACGAAGAATGAATAAATACAGAGTTTGTAGAATTTGGTATATTCGGACTATTGTTCTCATCTTGGGTGTTTTTTATCACAACGTTTTGGCTGATGTAACATCTGACGTTCTTCAGGTGTACCTTGTCGAACTCGAGAATCTTTCTGTCGAACTCGGAAATTTGGACGAAATTTCGAAAAAATTATCATCTAAAAAATTCCGAAATATAATGAATAAAAAAGTTACTTTTATGTTTTTATATATAAATGTAAAGTGTATTATTTTAAGTTAATAGAAATTGAAATAATTAGAAGATAAAAGTATATAAGAAAATAAGTCTAGATATACCTAACGGTATGACTCAAAAATATAATTCTATTCTTAAGAGAATCACGTATCATAATTAGGTATATTTTAAACTAGAAACAATACTGATGTGTGGTTGAACTTAATTTCCATATATAGAATACCGGAGGAGAACAATGAATTTTATGAATTTTAACTTTACAGAAAATTAGGGATATAGAAGTAGATCTCAATGATAAAAATTTAAAGTACCAGCAAATTATATAAGTAAAATTAAGAGAGATATATCACAATAAATATATAACAATAAAAATAAAGAACATGTAAATGGATTAATTTGATTTAAATAGTAAGAACCATTATTATAAAAAACATTATTGTAAAAAAAATATTATCATAAAATAATTGTTATTTAGAGTTAAAAGAAAATCATGATTAGAAAAATTAATAATTATTAGAAAGAGATTGATAAAGAATGATAGTAATAAGAATAATTGATATTAGTCAAAAGATAAAATGTAACATAATAATTATAATAAAAATAATTAGAAAGAGGAGCAATTGTATTTAGATGCATGTGGACAGTTTAATATATACATATAAAAAAAATATATATACACACACAAAATAAATGCATATATATATATAGAGAGAGAGAGATAAATACATAGAGACACCAAGACAACATATATGCCATAGAAAAAGCAAAGGGGTTTGATAGTGGAGACAGTCAATTATCTCTATATCCACATATATAAAAACCATATATATTTTCACATGCACATTACAAAACAGAACAATTGGAGAAAAAATAAAAAGTCCACAACAAATGATTATTTAGAAAAATATGAAACGAAATGCCACTTATCTTTAGAACAAAAAAAAAACTGTCAAAATGAGTCTACGTGAACGGCGACCATGTGGGGTCGATCGGTACTAAGCATCTGAGAATGTCCTTGAAACATTATAAAATTCAAATCTCGCTTAATTGGCGCCAACTCCAATTTAAAAGTCCACAAATATGAGGTAGACCTTTAATCTATAGTTTTACCCCTAAATAATAACTAATATTATTGTATAAATATATTACTCCCTTTCATTGAATAAAACGGCGTTTTAGCTATTTATATGGATTAATATACCCCTTTTTCAATTCTAACATGCTTTTATTTTCTGGTAGAATCGATTTTGGCTTAAGTTATTACCCTTAGATCGTTCCGTAAACATTTATTGTAGTCCTAAGTTAAAAATTATCTCCCCTTCTTTTCGAAAAAGGGTCATTTTACACCGTTTTAGATACTTGGAAGATTCTGAAAATTATTCTTCTGAAAAAATAACCATAAAAATGATTGTCCTTATTTCAAATGCTGGAAGACTCCCGATGGAATTATATTTTGGTTAAAGATTAAAAAAGGGATTAACTTTTGTTCACACTATTAATTCTTCGGGTGTTAACACTGAATATCATTAGTAGTTATATGTTTTAACAAGACCTGATAACGTCACCTTTTCTAAGAGATATTCTTTCGGAAAATTCCTTCCTTTTTGGTCTATAACTCCCAAATTTATCATTGACTATGTATTTATGTTAATTATATATATATATATATATATATATATATATATATATATATATATATATATATATATATATATATATATATATTATCACTTTAGAATACTAAAATATTTATGTAGAATATACATATATACATGTATGTATATCATGCTTTTATTGTATTCAGTATTTTGAAGAATGTAGATATATATGTATCTATAACTCCCAAATTTATCATTGACTATGTATTTATATGTAATATAGTGAATGTAACATAGTGAATGTAATATAGTGAATGTAATATAGTGAATGTAACATAGTGAATGTAACATAGTGAATGTAATATAGTGAATGTAACATAGTTAATGTAACATAGTGAATGTAATATAGTGAATGTAACATAGTTAATGTAATATAGTGAATGTAATATAGTGAATGTAACATAGTTAATGTAATATAGTTAATGTAATATAGTGAATGTAACATAGTGAATGTAACATAGTGAATGTAATATAGTTAATGTAATATAGTGAATGTAATATAGTGAATGTAACATAGTGAATGTAATATAGTTAATGTAATATAGTGAATGTAACATAGTGAATGTAACATAGTGAATGTAATATAGTGAATGTAACATAGTTAATGTAATATAGTGAATGTAATATAGTGAATGTAACATAGTTAATGTAATATAGTGAATGTAACATAGTTAATGTAACATAGTGAATGTAATATAGTGAATGTAACATAGTGAATGTAATATAGTGAATGTAATATAGTGAATGTAACATAGTGAATGTAACATAGTGAATGTAATATAGTGAATGTAACATAGTGAATGTAATATAGTGAATGTAATATAGTGAATGTATCATAGTTAATGTAACATAGTGAATGTAATATAGTGAATGTAACATAGTGAATGTAATATAGTGAATGTAATATAGTGAATGTAACATAGTTAATGTAATATAGTGAATGTAATATAGTGAATGTAACATAGTTAATGTAATATAGTGAATGTAATATAGTGAATGTAACATAGTTAATGTAATATAGTGAATGTAATATAGTGAATGTAACATAGTGAATGTAATATAGTGAATGTAACATAGTTAATGTAATATAGTGAATGTAACATAGTTAATGTAACATAGTGAATGTAATATAGTGAATGTAACATAGTGAATGTAATATAGTGAATGTAACATAGTGAATGTAATATAGTGAATGTAATATAGTGAATGTAACATAGTGAATGTAACATAGTGAATGTAATATAGTGAATGTAACATAGTTAATATAACATAGTGAATGTAATATAGTGAATGTAACATAGTTAATGTAATATAGTGAATGTAATATAGTGAATGTAACATAGTTAATGTAATATAGTGAATGTAATATAGTGAATGTAACATAGTGAATGTAACATAGTGAATGTAATATAGTTAATGTAATATAGTGAATGTAATATAGTGAATGTAACATAGTGAATGTAATATAGTGAATGTAACATAGTTAATGTAATATAGTGAATGTAATATAGTGAATGTAACATAGTCAATGTAATATAGTGAATGCAACATAGTTAATGTAACATAGTGAATGTAATATAGTGAATGTAACATAGTGAATGTAATATAGTGAATGTAATATAGTGAATGTAACATAGTGAATGTAACATAGTGAATGTAATATAGTGAATGTAACATAGTGAATGTAATATAGTGAATGTAATATAGTGAATGTAACATAGTTAATGTAACATAGTGAATGTAATATAGTGAATGTAACATAGTGAATGTAATATAGTGAATGTAATATAGTGAATGTAACATAGTTAATGTAATATAGTGAATGTAATATAGTGAATGTAACATAGTGAATGTAATATAGTGAATGTAACATAGTTAATGTAATATAGTGAATGTAACATAGTTAATGTAACATAGTGAATGTAATATAGTGAATGTAACATAGTGAATGTAATATAGTGAATGTAACATAGTGAATGTAATATAGTGAATGTAATATAGTGAATGTAACATAGTGAATGTAACATAGTGAATGTAATATAGTGAATGTAACATAGTGAATGTAATATAGTGAATGTAATATAGTGAATGTAACATAGTTAATGTAATATAGTGAATGTAATATAGTGAATGTAACATAGTTAATGTAATATAGTGAATGTAATATAGTGAATGTAACATAGTTAATGTAATATAGTGAATGTAATATAGTGAATGTAACATAGTGAATGTAATATAGTGAATGTAACATAGTTAATGTAATATAGTGAATGTAATATAGTGAATGTAACATAGTGAATGTAACATAGTGAATGTAATATAGTGAATGTAACATAGTGAATGTTATATAGTGAATGTAATATAGTGAATGTAACATAGTTAATGTAACATAGTTAATGTAATATAGTGAATGTTACATAGTGAATGTAATATAGTGAATGTAACATAGTGAATGTAATATAGTGAATGTAATATAGTTAATGTAATATAGTGAATGTAATATAGTTAATGTAATCTAGTAAATGTAATATAGTGAATGTAATATAGTGAATGTAATATAGTGAATGTAACATAGTGAATGTAATATAGTGAATGTAACATAGTGAATGTAATATAGTGAATGTAATATAGTGAATGTAATATAGTTAATGTAATCTAGTAAATGTAATATAGTGAATGTAATATAGTGAATTTAATATAGTGAATGTAATATAGTGAATGTAATATAGTGAATGTAATATAGTGAATGTAATATAGTGAATGTAACATAGTTAATGTAATATAGTGAATGTAATATAGTGAATGTAACATAGTTAATGTAATATAGTGAATGTAATATAGTGAATGTAACATAGTTAATGTAATATAGTGAATGTAATATAGTGAATGTAACATAGTGAATGTAATATAGTGAATGTAACATAGTGAATGTAATATAGTGAATGTAATATAGTGAATGTAACATAGTGAATGTAACATAGTGAATGTAATATAGTGAATGTAACATAGTGAATGTAATATAGTGAATGTAATATAGTGAATGTAACATAGTTAATGTAACATAGTGAATGTAATATAGTGAATGTAACATAGTGAATGTAATATAGTGAATGTAATATAGTGAATGTAACATAGTTAATGTAATATAGTGAATGTAACATAGTGAATGTAACATAGTGAATGTAACATAGTTAATGTAATATAGTGAATGTAATATAGTGAATGTAACATAGTTAATGTAACATAGTGAATGTAATATAGTGAATGTAACATGGTGAATGTAATATAGTGAATGTAACATAGTGAATGTAATATAGTGAATGTAATATAGTGAATGTAACATAGTGAATGTAACATAGTGAATGTAATATAGTGAATGTAACATAGTGAATGTAATATAGTGAATGTAATATAGTGAATGTAACATAGTTAATGTAATATAGTGAATGTAATATAGTGAATGTAACATAGTTAATGTAATATAGTGAATGTAATATAGTGAATGTAACATAGTGAATGTAATATAGGGAATGTAATATAGTGAATGTAACATAGTGAATGTAATATAGTGAATGTAATATAGTGAATGTAACATAGTTAATGTAATATAGTGAATGTAATATAGTGAATGTAACATAGTTAATGTAATATAGTGAATGTAATATAGTGAATGTAACATAGTGAATGTAATATAGGGAATGTAACATAGTTAATGTAATATAGTGAATGTAATATAGTGAATGTAACATAGTGAATGTAACATAGTGAATGTAATATAGTGAATGTAACATAGTGAATGTAATATAGTGAATGTAATATAGTGAATGTAACATAGTGAATGTAATATAGTGAATGTAATATAGTGAATGTAACATAGTTAATGTAATATAGTGAATGTAATATAGTGAATGTAACATAGTTAATGTAATATAGTGAATGTAATATAGTGAATGTAACATAGTGAATGTAATATAGGGAATGTAACATAGTTAATGTAATATAGTGAATGTAATATAGTGAATGTAACATAGTGAATGTAACATAGTGAATGTAACATAGTGAATGTTATATAGTGAATGTAATATAGTGAATGTAACATAGTTAATGTAACATAGTTAATGTAATATAGTGAATGTTACATAGTGAATGTAATATAGTGAATGTAACATAGTGAATGTAATATAGTGAATGTAATATAGTGAATGTAATATAGTGAATGTAATATAGTTAATGTAATCTAGTAAATGTAATATAGTGAATGTAATATAGTGAATGTAATATAGTGAATGTAACATAGTGAATGTAATATAGTGAATGTAACATAGTGAATGTAATATAGTGAATGTAATATAGTGAATGTAATATAGTTAATGTAATCTAGTAAATGTAATATAGTGAATGTAATATAGTGAATTTAATATAGTGAATGTAATATAGTGAATGTAATATAGTGGATGTAATATAGTGAATGTAATATAGTGAATGTAACATAGTTAATGTAATATAGTGAATGTAATATAGTGAATGTAACATAGTTAATGTAATATAGTGAATGTAATATAGTGAATGTAACATAGTTAATGTAATATAGTGAATGTAACATAGTGAATGTAACATAGTGAATGTAATATAGTGAATGTAACATAGTGAATGTAATATAGTGAATGTAATATAGTGAATGTAACATAGTTAATGTAACATAGTGAATGTAATATAGTGAATGTAACATAGTGAATGTAATATAGTGAATGTAATATAGTGAATGTAACATAGTTAATGTAATATAGTGAATGTAACATAGTGAATGTAACATAGTGAATGTAACATAGTTAATGTAATATAGTGAATGTAATATAGTGAATGTAACATAGTTAATGTAACATAGTGAATGTAATATAGTGAATGTAACATGGTGAATGTAATATAGTGAATGTAACATAGTGAATGTAATATAGTGAATGTAATATAGTGAATGTAACATAGTGAATGTAACATAGTGAATGTAATATAGTGAATGTAACATAGTGAATGTAATATAGTGAATGTAATATAGTGAATGTAACATAGTGAATGTAATATAGTGAATGTAATATAGTGAATGTAACATAGTTAATGTAATATAGTGAATGTAATATAGTGAATGTAACATAGTTAATGTAATATAGTGAATGTAATATAGTGAATGTAACATAGTGAATGTAATATAGGGAATGTAACATAGTTAATGTAATATAGTGAATGTAATATAGTGAATGTAACATAGTGAATGTAACATAGTGAATGTAACATAGTGAATGTTATATAGTGAATGTAATATAGTGAATGTAACATAGTTAATGTAACATAGTTAATGTAATATAGTGAATGTTACATAGTGAATGTAATATAGTGAATGTAACATAGTGAATGTAATATAGTGAATGTAATATAGTGAATGTAATATAGTGAATGTAATATAGTTAATGTAATCTAGTAAATGTAATATAGTGAATGTAATATAGTGAATGTAATATAGTGAATGTAACATAGTGAATGTAATATAGTGAATGTAACATAGTGAATGTAATATAGTGAATGTAATATAGTGAATGTAATATAGTTAATGTAATCTAGTAAATGTAATATAGTGAATGTAATATAGTGAATTTAATATAGTGAATGTAATATAGTGAATGTAATATAGTGGATGTAATATAGTGAATGTAATATAGTGAATGTAACATAGTTAATGTAATATAGTGAATGTAATATAGTGAATGTAACATAGTTAATGTAATATAGTGAATGTAATATAGTGAATGTAACATAGTTAATGTAATATAGTGAATGTAATATAGTGAATGTAACATAGTGAATGTAATATAGTGAATGTAACATAGTGAATGTAATATAGTGAATGTAATATAGTGAATGTAACATAGTGAATGTAACATAGTGAATGTAATATAGTGAATGTAACATAGTGAATGTAATATAGTGAATGTAATATAGTGAATGTAACATAGTGAATGTAACATAGTGAATGTAACATAGTGAATGTAATATAGTGAATGTAACATAGTTAATGTAATATAGTGAATGTAATATAGTGAATGTAACATAGTGAATGTAATATAGTGAATGTAACATAGTTAATGTAATATAGTGAATGTAATATAGTGAATGTAACATAGTGAATGTAATATAGTGAATGTAACATAGTTAATGTAATATAGTGAATGTAATATAGTGAATGTAACATAGTTAATGTAATATAGTGAATGTAATATAGTGAATGTAACATAGTGAATGTAATATAGTGAATGTAACATAGTGAATGTAACATAGTGAATGTAATATAGTGAATGTAACATAGTGAATGTAATATAGTGAATGTAATATTGTGAATGTAACATAGTGAATATAATATAGTGAATGTAACATAGTTAATGTAATATAGTGAA
Source organism: Sepiola atlantica (assembly GCA_963556195.1). Lineage (NCBI taxonomy): Eukaryota > Metazoa > Mollusca > Cephalopoda > Sepiida > Sepiolidae > Sepiola > Sepiola atlantica. The sequence goes on from OY744539.1 coordinate 21,703,790, forward strand.
TGTAATATAGTGAATGTAACATAGTTAATGTAATATAGTGAATGTAATATAGTGAATGTAACATAGTGAATGTAATATAGTGAATGTAACATAGTGAATGTAATATAGTGATTGTAATATAGTGAATGTAACATAGTGAATGTTATATAGTGAATGTAACATAGTGAATGTAATATAGTGAATGTAATCTAGTGAATGTAATATAGTGAATGTAATATAGTTAATGTAATCTAGTAAATGTAATATAGTGAATGTAACATAGTTAATGTAATATAGTGAATGCCGCAAAAATTGCAAGGTACTATGGATCCGCTCTTTGACTTGCAGCTCAGGTAGATGAACACCGTTCCGAGATTTAGAGACCATCTCTTTTATAAAGATTAAATTGATTAAATAAATAATATTATGAGAATCAGATCTCTCACCCGTGCGCTTTTTGCCTCTTCTGCTTTCCTTCTAACTCTTGCCCGTTTTCTTTCTTTCTTTCTCTCTCTCTCTCTTTCTCTCTCTACTTTTTTCTTTCTCTCCGCTTTTTCTTTCTTCTTCTATTCCACTTTTTACCTTTCTCGTTTGTTTTCACTTTTTCTCTTATTTTTTTCTCTTATTTTTTTCTCTTATTCGTTCGCTTTAACTTCTTTCTCTTGTTCTGTTTTTCTTTTCCCCTTTCTCTTTCTCTTTCTAGCTTTTACTATTGCTCTCGCAATTTCTCTCTCTCTCTCTCTCTCTTTATCTCTTCATCACTCTCTCACGCTCTCCTGTCTCTTTCTCCTTCTATCACTTCCATGTTGTACGGATGGGTTTAAACCTGTCATTTCACGTCAGTATCTTTTTCTGTATTGTTTTTCTGTTAAATATTTATGCATGTCAGACATTGTAATTGAGAAGATAAGTAAATGACGACGGATACGCATGCGCAAAACGGGAAAGAATGCGTGTAAACATATTTTCAATTTTAACGTGGAAGACTTCCGGAACAAAGAAGAAAAATACAAGCTAAAATCACTGTGGGGATGGCTCAAAGCTGATCATAACATAAATTTGGCGTTTGTCTATCACCGAAAAAAAAACGTCACAGTCCTTGCAGATGCTAAATTAAAAAAACACCTCTACACGTTTTTCTTTATAACATATGCTATATAAAAACACCTCTACACGATGTTCTTTATAATATATGCTATATAAAAACACCTCTACACGATGTTCTTTATAACATATGCTATATAAAAACGCCTCTACACGTTGTTCATTATAACATATGCTATATAAAACGCCTCTACACGATGTTCTTTATAATATATGCTATATAAAAACGCCTCTACACGTTGTTCATTATAACATATGCTATATAAAACGCCTCTACACGATGTTCTTTATAATATATGCTATATAAAAACACCTCTACACGTTCTTCTTTAAAACAGATGCTATATAAAAACACCTCTACACGTTGTTCATTATAACATATGCTATATAAAACACCTCTACACGATGTTCTTTATAATATATGCTATATAAAAACACCTCTACACGTTCTTCTTTAAAACAGATGCTATATAAAAACACCTCTACACGTTCTTCTTTAAAACAGATGCTATATAAAACACCTCTATACGTGGTTCTTAATAAAATATGCCATATAAAATACCTCTACACGTTGTTCTTTATAACATATGCTATATGAAAAAAACACCTCTACCCGTTGTTCTTTATAACAATTTTAATATGAATAAACCTCTACACGTTGTTATTTAGAACATATGCTATATTAAAACACCTCTACACGTTGTTTTTTAAAACAGATGCTATATATAAACACCTTTACACGTTGTTCTTTATAACATATGCTATATAAAAAAGACTTCTCCACGTTGTTCTGTATCACATATGCTATATAAAAAACCCTTCTACACGTTGTTCTTTTAAACAGATGCTATATAAAAAACACCTCTACATGTTGTTTTTTAAAACTAAGGCTATATAAAAAACACCTCTACACATTTTTTTATTATAACATATGCTATATAAAAAAACACTTCTACACGTTGTTCTTTATAACATATGCTATATAAAACACCTCTACACGTTGTTCTTTAAAACATATGCTATAAAAAAAACACCTCTTCTTGTTGTTCATACTAAGTATAAAACGATACTCCAATGTAATTTTTAGATAGCTCATTTTCTAAATTACCCCAAACACATCTTTTACGATTTTTCAGTATTTTTTATCCATGGTTTTATAACATAAAACTAACTTTAAGCTGTTTTTGACAATAGATGGCCTAGTTTCACTTACAGACTGATCCAGTTACTAACCGTCAACTAACGAACAATGGATGCGTCTATTAGCCATGCGTACGCAGTGTTATGGCAAATGGATGTGAAACCTAGCCAGTGAGGGTTGAAGACATCTGTTGCATGGAGAGAAATGATATGACAACGATAAGATGGATGTATAATATTAGGCTTTTTTCTGATGGCCTCAGTGGAGTATTACATCTTGAAAGTATAGAGATATGTGTGCAGAACAGGATACTTCCATAGTATGTCCACGTTGAAAGAATGAATGGTTAGTAGATGTAGTTGATGGTTAGTCGATGTAGAACAGTTGAGGTAGCAGGTTCGGTTAAAAAGAGAAGGCCATAGAAAACATGGGAGGGACCGATAAAGATAGGCTTGAGAGAAAAGGCGATAAATAAAGACCTGGTCAGAGATAGGTTAGTTTGGAAGTTGGTTTTGCAAAAACCGTCCGACAATGTCAGAATTTAAAACGGACGTTAAACCAATGCTTCTGCTGATGATATACCCGACAGGATTCGAACGCGGCATTCCATAGTCAGAAACTGTATTTTTTATGCCACACCTGCTCCCTTATTATTTTAAATTTGCAAATATTATGTGTATTTTTTAACAAATACCTCACCATTTATTAAGGCTAAAAGCAACTCGAAGATATAAGTTAATGAAATGAATAGCATGACAGTTGAATAATGGTGACTATCAAAACAAGAGCCTAACACAAGGAGATCAAAAAGAAGAAGCTCCATGAAAGAGAGTAACATTCGTTTCTTACTTGAGGAAAACGGATATGAGGCTTGGTTTCAGATGTGTTAAAATTAACCAAACCTTATTAAATCACATGCTTGAGATTAGACGACCGAATCAGCAAGATCTTGATCACCAATGCTCTTCGAAGTGCAGCTATAGACCATTGTTTTGTCTACATAGATGTCAAAAACTGACCCCGGAATGATTGTGAAGATAATTAATGAAAATCAGGATAAAGTTATTACGCCAGATAATGTTTGTGTGCCAACCTTTCTACGTAACTGTTAAAAATTAGTTTTTTAAATAAGTGTATTCAATTAATCAAATGACAAAATGATACCTTAATATAACTAATTTGATTTTCACTATTCCTATATATATATATATATATATATATATATATATATATATATATATATATATATATATATATATATATATATATGGGAAATGAAAAAGGAAAAAAACAAGAGATATTTTTTTATATAATCATCAATGTTTCGTCTTTATTGTAAGATTTCCTCAGGATGATAATTTGAAGAAAAATGTAATGCAAGTACATCGAAATATTGGGTTGACATGATGGACTGATAAAGAAAATAGTAGCTCTGGCTACTATGAGCGCTGGAGGAGAGTCCAGGCTGCGAGAAGTCATTCTTCGCCACTACTGAGTTCTTGCAGCCTGGACTCTCCTCCAGCGCTCATAGTAGCCACGGCTACTACTTTTCCTTATCAACCCATCATGTCAACCCAATATTTCGATGTAATGCATGACATTTTTTTCAAATTATCATCCTGAGGAAGTCTTACAATAAAGATGAAACGTTGATGAATATATAAATAAAATAACTTTTGTTTTTTTCCTTTTTTATTTCCCATTACGTCGGATTATTCTCACCGTTCCTTTCTCATATATATATATATATATATATATATATATATATATATATATATATATAATCTGATAAAAAAGAAAAGCATGTACTTCTTGGCCCTTGACTTCCTATTTCTATATGTTAAAACAACTTTTATTCACCCCCAAACAAGGCATGTTGCCACTGTGATATAAGTAGCAACTGTCATTAGGGGCCAGATTTATAGAGGACACCCTAAGTTTGGAGTTGTGCAGCAGTGAAATTTGCTCACATTACATTTAAATTTCTGCATGTTAGTACAGTCAAGGAACATGAAGCAAGAAAGGGATTTCTGAAAGCATGCGGTCCGAGCAAAGAAGCAATTAAAGTAGAAACTTTTCCGGCATCTGGGGATATCTAAATTTATGAGGTGGACCTTTGCTGCATGTCGCGTTTATCTAGGGGTATTTACGTTGCGAGGGTACAAGTGCAGAAAGTTCGTTAGAGATCATTCCGTGAAAATACTTGTAAAACAAGCACCGGAATACAACATTGCAGCGATGGGCCAGGGACTGGAGCTTAGTAGACAGAACGGTACATGTCAGATCAGAGACTTATGTGGATATTAATAAAATTGTGTGACCACTTCTCGTGTGTATGTGTCTGTGTATGTCTGGTATTCACCTCTACGAAATTTGCACATTATTCTAATTTTTATTTAATAATCATATTTTTATTAAAATCAAAAACGAAATAAAACGAAAATTTATAAAGTCCTATTAAAAAAATAATTTAATTACGATATAAAATCCACCAGAATACATGTTTTTTTTGGACAATGTGATGTTGTAATAGTTAAATAAAGAATTTATTATTTTGTAAGCCTTCGAAATTTGAAAGAATTTGAATAGTAGAATAAAAAATATGTTTCATGAATTTAAAATTCTTAGCTAATTAATAAGATTTTGCCAGATATCTACATGCAAACAATTTATAAATAAATATTAAAACAACATTGCATGATTACAATAAACGGTAATTCTTTAGATTAGTAGCCGAGCTAACTTTGACTTCAACCCTGACTCTGACCCTGACCCTAACCCTAACCCTAACCCTAACCCTAACCCTGACCTTTACAATGACACTGACGCTAACGCTAACGCTAACCCTAATGACGGAGTCAAAGTTAGCACTGGTCCTAATCTGAAAAATTATAACCTATTTGGTTTAATTAAAAATGTAATAATTAAACGATACCGAAATAATTAAATTTAACTTTTATTTTAATTTAAGAATAATAATTTGTTAAAAAAAACGAAATAGTTTTAAAAAGATCTAAACAAAAATGTAAGTAGATATTTTCCCGGGCAACGCGGAGTAGATAGAACTAGTAATTAATTAAAAGTTAAAGTATGAGATGTGTGTCCGTATATGTGTAGGTGGGGGTCGTTGAAGATGTGGCCTGGGAACCACTAAGCTAACGCCTCTCCCATGAAAGCGGTCGTCCTGTTGTATACCTTGCTAATTCAGTCTGTCATTTCTTGATAGCAACAGTAACCAATTAGCAAGAACGACCATTAGCCAAGAATGCGATCCGGTAAAACAACATACCGAAGACTGGCGCTATCACCATCAACTCCATGTCTATCGACAATCCCAGCGGAGTTTGCAGCCTGTTTTATTTTGTAAACATTCGATAGAAACTGAAGACACATATATATTTTTTTAGTTTTCTAAAAAATAATTATGTTCCGAAAAAAATTAACACAAAAATTACAAGCATTTCGGATACTTTTCGTTTGCAATTTTTTTGTTTTTTTCTAAATTGTTAGAATTTCTAAGTGTTTACTTCTAGTTTTTAATGAACATGCACTCCAAGTCAGGGTGTTGTGATCCTGGCTATGGCCTTCATATATAACCGGTTGTAAGGGCTCCATCTTTGGGGAGCTTTCGGGAATGTAGAGTTAGCCGTTTGTTACCATTATACATATATAGTAGTACCCCTTGTCAAGGTCCCATCCGAGGGTTAAATAGATATTTTACAGAGCACCATGCTAACTTTTCTTTGACAGACTTGGGTAACATGTTTGCTCTTAAACTACCCCACTAGTCTGGCATTCGTATCTCCCAACTCTTTATACTTTTTCTTTATCTACCACACATAGAAACCCTATCAGTATCATAAATCCTAACACTTTACACCCTACAGTCCTGGATGTGACTAACTGGAAGACATCAAACTAGGAGCTTTGAGGAGTTGAATTCATTTTTTTTTTAACTTAGTTCACTCCGAACAAGGCAAGTTGCCAGTGTAGACGTAAGGGGCTACTGAGAATTAGGGTGAAAGTTTAGGGGGTCATCCTAAATTGAGAGCTGTGCAGCGAGATGTTTGTTCCCATTACGCCCAGTTCTACTGTTCTTTTTCTACTTTGCGTCACTTTGAAACATGTGGTTATACAACAAGTTCCCCCTTTTTACGCAGTCCTTTGCATTATTGTTGTACTCGGCAAGATCTTTCAAGCTGCACCGTTTGGGCAGTAGAGGGCAAACAAAGCAGTGTGGCATCGTATTTTCCTTCTCTCCACATTCGCAAATAGTTCGGTCAGTTTTGTAGCCCCATCTAGTGATAGCAACTTTTAATTTCCCAATTCTCGTTCTTAAGCGGTTAGAAGTTTTCCACTGAAGCCAGGGTGATTCTGAACCGGGAAGAAAGGCCCCAGAGGGGAGATCCCCATGTGAGTAATAGGGGGCATTCTCTAGCCGTTGTCTGATCTCTTCCTGATACGTTGTTAGGAGTTCGACATGGCTGAGGAAGCTTTCCTTTGACTTGAGTCGTTGGACCGTTGCTTTACGCCTATGAAGTTAAGTGTGGTCATCACTGATAACCTTTGTCATTTCTACTCCGTTGGCAACTTCTCGTCTCACATCTGCAGGTCTACTATGACACAGAGTGATATTACCTGACAAGATACCATTTTTTGGTACTAAGCACCACTTTCAGATTCTTTGACACAGCTTTGAAAAAGGTTAGGGTTAGAGTTAGGGTTCGGGTTCCTACTCTGTTGAAATTCCTATTTCCCATGAAATAAATATTTCAAATAAAGCAGGCTTTTTATACGCTCTACCATCCTAAGTATAAGTCAAACTCGTGACTTGTGCGACCGCAAATGGGGAGCTTGTGGGAGTTTAAATTCACCCTGTATTCTCCAGTACTTCCGGATCTACTCTTGCACGGAGTGGTAAAACCTGACAAAATCCCATCTATAGGTTAAAATAGAATTTTAACTAAGTAACCAGATTAATCTTCCTCGAGACCCGTGGGCAAGGTGTTGGCTGTTAACCTACTCTACCACCCCGAAATTATTATTTATACTTTTATGTCCAAACCCTATCGATTAATCAAGCTCTCTATTAGAGTTGGAACGATTACTCGGAACCGGAATCAGGAATCGGCAAAATCGGAACTTTTCGGATATCTGAATCGGTATCGGAATCGGAAAAATCTGTGTCTATTTTCCGATGCCAAACACGATTCTTTTAATTGTTTTTGTTGTTTTTGTTTTGTTTAAAACTTACTTTTTCTATTGCCGGTATGGATGATAGAATGATAAATATTTATTGATTTTAAACAGCCATTAAGACTAAAATCCATAGATCACGCCCCAACAAGTGTATTTTTACGTTTATATATAACTTATGGCGACAAATAGCAAGGAGGGTGCTTGACATGCCATTGATTCTAAGGACATCTATTTCCGACATTCCCGAGTCACCAACGACCACTAAACTGCACGACTCAGGTGACAGTTATCGGCCTCTCTACAAATAGAAAATAAAACTGTTGGAGCTTTAATTTGGCAAATTAATATTTACTGAATTCCAACATGGTGTCCTTTCTCGTATTTGCCCCAAAGACTTGATGCCTGACAGTGATAGATTTCGATATTTGTAGAAGACTCGACAAATGGCGATGGCGATCGATTAACCAATTAAAAGACGACCAACAAAATAAAGTAAAATAAAAAGGTAAACATCGTTGACTAAATATGTAACTTAATTATGTAAAAACTATCTTGAAATTTGGAAGTATACTACAATTAAATAGTCTAGTACTATTTAGTCATCTCATGAATTCTGTTCGAATGCGAATCCTTTGTAATTGAATAGTAGGTCGGAATGACGAATGTAACTAACTAATAGTATCTATAACTACTAGTAGTAGTTTGAAGCGTACTACTACTACTACTACTATTAGCAGTAGTAGTAGTAGTAGTAGTAGTAGTAGTAGTAGTAGTATGTACTCACAAGGAGTACTGGCACAGGCCATCATCAGTGATTGCTTACTGATAACAACCAGTGGTGTTTCCTGGAGTTTGAGTAACAACAATTCTCCACGGATTTCTAGTACTCTTCACCTCTTTCGATAACCATCGCAAAAGCCTCTTACCATGGATTTCTCGCTGGCAACGACCATTTGTCTTCTTTGGAATTGAAGTGGCAAGAAGCCTCTCCAAGGTTCCAGTCCTCTGCACCCTCTTTCAGTGTAGGTCTGGTTAGTGCGTCCGAAAATAGAGCTTTTATATATGATTATTTTTATTTATACAGACATGTACAAAATCTGCGACACTGGCATGTCGATGTTATCGATCAACAGCTGTGCTAACACTGAGATCTCATTAGACAGAGTAAAAATCCGATCTTAACCATAAAATCATATTTGGAAAGAATAAAAATATTTCTAAGGTAAAGATCAGATTTTAACTCTTCCTGGTAAGATCTCCGTTTTATAATAGCTGTTGATCGATAACATCGACATGTTATTGTCGCAGATTTTGTACATGTCTGTATAAATGAAAATAGTAATCACATATATATATATATATATATATATATATATATATATATATATATATATATATATATATATATATATAGGAGAGAGAGAGAGAGAGAGTAGGGAGATAGATTACCATAGATATATGTCTGGAACATTTTCTTATTTTCTTCTTTTATACGAGCACTGAAGATAGCCACTAAATGCATTGGATAGAAGAACATTTCATAAATATCTTGGTGATAGGCCGAAACAATTTGTATGCTAGTTATAAAAACAGAGTTTTAATGAAATTATGTGAATCTGTGTTTTCCTATATTTTATGTGGTTTAAATTAAATTAAAATATTCTTTAACAATAGCCCTAACCTCACCTTATTCAGATACAAACATTGCTTCATTTTATAAGAGTTACATTTAAAATATAATTATATACAGACACACACATATATATAAATATATATATATATATATATATATATATATATATATATATATATATAAAGATAGATGAAAGAAGAGGGATACACATGTACGAATGACAAATTTATTTCAACTTCGATTGTTCAATGCAAGGTATACTCGGTAAAAATATGTTTATTATTCTTTCCTTAAGCCAAGGCTTTTCAAAGATTAAAATCTTATCATCAGAGGAATTACATAGAAAAATAAGTTGACTGTGGAAAAGCCAAAATATAAAATTTGAAAAAAATATTAAGAAATGGAGAGTGGGAAAGTTCGTGTAAAAAAGATATGGGGTCTGTCCAGTTGGTAAATGTCCGTTGATGAGGGTCCAATGAAAGGAGATTTACAGATGGAAGAGAAGGGTTTTCGTGAAGGCAGCATAGAAAAAAGTTCAAGAATGAAGTAAATTCAATAGAGAGATGTTATGTTCAGTCGTAGGTGGAGCGCACTTATTCGGAAGTAATATTGAGAATTCGGGGCATTTTAAAAATACTTCCGTGGACCGAGAGTGGAATTGAAATTGAACTGTGTACATTAAACGTTGGCAGTGAGATATTTCAGCAATTCTAAGTAAAAACGAAATCCTTTAGTTGCAAACGAGGCGAAAATGAGGAAGAGAGGTGGGAAGGGATAAAGAAAAATATATAAATATATATACATATATATATATATATGTAGTGTTTCTACTATATATAAAAAGAATAAGGACACATTGATATACAAAAACCTAATGATATACCTTTATTGTCGGTAACTGTGGTTTAGTGAGGAAGCAAGGCACACTCACATTAATAGTACGGGTGGATTTTATCGGACCCAAACTGCCAATCAACTGACGATATTAATAATATAACAGAGTGTGACCCTTTGCAAAGGCCCACCGTGGGACTTCACCGCCAATCTAGTTACGCCCCAAAGCGTTTTATTCGATGACGGGGTGTTTAACTTTTCCGCTAACGTTTTGCAGGTGCTTTTTAAGCGACAGTTGTTTTAATTTTGACAATTACTCAACGATTATTTTATTTTCATATATATATATATATATATATATATATATATATATATATATATATATATATATATATATATATATATATATATATATAAATGAAGGAAGAGAAATAAAGATGTGCGAATGACAAATCTATTTCATCTTCGATTTTTCAATGCAAGGTGTACTCGGTAAAAGCATGTTTATTTTTCTTTTCTTAAGCCATGCTTTTACAAAGATTAAAATCGTATCATCAGAGGAATAACATAGATAGATAAGTTGGCAGGGGAATAACCAAAATGCAAAATTTGAAAAATTTAGAAACAACATAAAGTCATAGAAAGTAAAGGTGTGTGCATAAAAGGTTATCAAAATATAGAGTATGTCCAGTTGGGTAAATGTCCGTTGACAAAATGTCCGGTGACGAAAGATGGAAAAAGTGATTTCGTAGAGACTGCGTTAGAAATTGTCAAAATATAGTGAATTAAACAAAATGATGTTCAGTTTAACCGTAGATAAACAAAAGCGCTTATTAGGATGTAATTTGGAGAATTACCACCATTTTAAAATACTTCCGTGGACCGCGAATGATGATAGTTTTTAAGGAATTGAGGTTAAAATATTGTATATATTTCAAGTAGGCTGAATTACTGGTGAGAGGTGTTAGTTATTCCGATCAAACCTAGGGTCTGAGAGAGAATTTTCTGGTTGAAGACGATGCCAATAAAAGTGGGAGAGGAGTGTGAGGTTAGAGATATGGGAGGAGAAGGTTTAGCAGAGGAAACTGTGGCTGATACTAGGAATGGGTAGGAGAAGGGCTTGTTTAGTTACAGCTCATCGCTTGTAAGCAACAATATTATGTAATTAAATATTATAGGCGAAGTATCAAAAACGTTACTGAAACCTGTGAAACCTATGTAACATTAATTTATTTGATTGTAATACAAAAATGACCATCAGAAAAATCGAAAATATAAAAAAGATATAATTAAACAGACGAATTCTGTTAATTTTAATAATGTTTGCATATATATATATATATATATATATATATATATATATATATATATATATATATACATATGTGTGTGTGTTTGTGTGTGTGACAGGCTCAGATAAATATAGATAGATATATACAGATGGATAGATATGCACATGGTTTAGTAGATAAGCATTATACATATATGAACAGATACATTCTGTATACTATAGATTGATAAATACAGCGAGATTATTACTCATTTCTTTTATTGCTTTTAGAAGTAAAACACATTATTTTCTCCATCAAAGTGCTTCACCCGTGCGTACCCATCAAAGTACTTCACCCGTGCGTACCCATCAAAGTACTTCACCCGTGCGTACCGATCAAAGTACTTCACCCGTGCGTACCCATCAAAGTACTTCACCCGTGCGTACCGATCAAAGTACTTCACCCGTGCGTACCCATCAAAGTACTTCACCCGTGCGTAGCCATCAAAGTACTTCACCCGTGCGTAGTAATCAAAGTAATTCGCCCGTGCGTACCGATCAAAGTACTTCACCCGTGCGTAGCCATCAAAGTACTTCACCCGTGCGTACCCATCAAAGTACTTCACCCGTGCGTACCCATCAAAGTACTTCACCCGTGCGTACCCATCAAAGTACTTCACCCGTGCGTACCCATCAAAGTACTTCACCCGTGCGTAGTAATCAAAGTAATTCGCCCGTGCGTACCGATCAAAGTACTTCACCCATGCGTAGCAATCATAGTACTTCACCCGTGCGTACCCATCAAAGTACTTCACCCGTGCGTACCCATCAAAGTACTTCACCCGTGCGTACCCATCAAAGTACTTCACCCGTGCGTACCCATCAAAGTACTTCACCCGTGCGTACCCATCAAAGTACTTCACCCTTGCGTACCCATCAAAGTACTTCACTCGTGCGTACCCATCACACACAGTTGTTTTATGCATAGAAAACTCTTTGGCTACATATTTGCAGACATGTTTAAGCTTAACGTCGTCAGACCAAATGAATATTAAATAAATATACATATTTATTTTTTATTAAGCACAATTATATAAACACGGTAAGGATTGACTAGATTAGCTCATGAGAATGATTCATATATAAAAAGCAGAGTTACCCGGCGTAGCTTGGCGCGTTAAAAAAATAAATAAAAGAGATTTAAAACTGTGAGTAACATCTTTATATTAATACTTTTACTCATCTACCTCTCTCAATCCGCCTATCTATCTATTTCTCTCTCTCTCTCTCTCCCGTTTTCGCACTTCCCTTTCCTTCACCCCTCTTTCATCTCCGGTCAGCCAATTCACTCTATTTTAAATAATAATGTAAGTCATCCACGTCTCGATTATATAATAGATGACATTTAAAATTACTGACAAACAAACAATCCCTCACTGACGAAACCTGGACTAGTCGACCCCAATAGATTAATATATATATTTTAAATGTTAAATATAATCCAAACGGGGCAACACCGATCAAGAAAATACAAACTTTGTGGGGGTTCTCTTGTAGCTTTTGAGTTTTAGCTGGACATACACACACGCACACGCACACGGACAACCTTATATAATATATATATATATATATATATATATATATATATATATATATATATATATATATATATATATATATATATATATATATATATATATATATATATGTATATTATTCAGTAAGGTATATGAACGATATAGGTAGAGATAGAGTGAGAGAGGGACAGAGAGAGATAGAGGGGGGTAGTGAGAGAGAGAGGGGGACAGTAGAGAGATAAAGAAATAGATTGCGAGATAGAGACAAACTGGGATAGATAAAATTCTAAAATGGAGTTTAACTAATGTAAAAGAATTTAAGGACGCGGACTGAGGATCTAGATGTGCCGGGTTCGAATCCAGTTCGTTCCACAGAAACACTTCCACCAAACCCATACCTAACCTTGTGTCAAACCGCCTGGAGATTGTTAAATTTATCATATATCACCAATAATCTGCATCCAAATTAAGATGAAGAGACTGTATGTTGATGGTAAATGAAAGTTGAGTCATCCGACACCTGGCGCAACAACGTCTTCTGTAACGTTCCCGACAGACTTCTCGTTGGCACTATTTCGTACCCATTCAACTCGAGTCAGTGTACGTTTTTCGGGTCAGTTTCAGCTGTCCACTGTCAACAAATCTACGGTTCACTTCACTGAGTCATTGTTGTCGTGTCCGGCTGTCACGGGAGACAACAGCTGGCATTTTTTGCCTTCATTTTTTTTCCATCTGGGACAAGAATGAGAAGGCTGGGGCTGTGTACTTGGTTTTGTGAAGGGACTGAAAAGAATGACGAAGAAATGAGGGGGGGGGGTGAGAAATAGATTTCGGAAACGTCCGAAAGAACAAATGCAAACAAAGAACGAATGATTTAACGTATGAATGAATCGAAATGATGGTTCCGTGTATTTCTGATCAATAATTCATGATTATAGGAAGAAGAAAAAGAGGGAAGAAGAATAAAGGGGAAAGTTTAGTAAAGGAAGAAATAATGATAAACGAGAAAAATAAATAAATAAATAAAGAAAGAAAATAAAGTTATAAGAAAGAAATTACTGGAAAGCAGAAGAAAGGAAAGAAAAAAAGAAAGACAATGAAAGAAAAGAAAAAAGAAAAAAACTAAAAACGAACGAAAATTTAAACGAAGAAAGAAAGAAATTATTGGTGAAATCTTTGTTTTTTTTACTATTGAATCGCAACTTATCAAGGCCAAGAGCCACTTAAGGATAATGTGTAATGAGATGGAACGATTGTCAGCCAAGACACAAGGGTCCAAAAAAGTCTCCAGCCTAAAAAATCCCACATTGTTAACCAAACTCAAACCTCTGTCTCATCCTCTCAGTGGTGCATCCCTGTACTTATTTTATAAGTACTTTAATGGAATATGCTCTGACTAACTCGTAACACTGGTGCTCCTCGACAAAAATACCCCCGACTAACCCAAAAGCAGCAAAATCCCACCCCTTCATATTAGAGGTTTCTAGATGCTGGAAAGCTATCAACTCTAATAGTTTCTTTCCATCGAACTGCTACCCTGTTTTCTGCTTCATTGATAGTACTAATATGCAGAAATTTAAATGCAACATCATCTCGTTACTCAACTTCCTATATAGAGTGTTCCTGTAGACATTGTCCATAATCTACAGCACTATTTTACGTCTAAGTGGCAATATGCCTTGCTTGGAGTGAATAAGAGTAACACAAATGATATATAGTGTAGCATTACTGTATAAAATGTCGAGTTCTGTTTAGTTTCCATTTTGTTTTACTTAACTAATATGGGCACTATATAAAATGTCGAGTTCTGTTTAATAAAGCTTATTTTACCAAGTGGATATCGTCAAACGAATTGCCGAAATACTTGATCCAGCTTTAATGATATTTTTGTGTCCTTAATTATACTAGGATGCTTTTCTTTATTATCCACTATTGCATGAACTAATTTTCCATTTTATTTGAAATTTTGATTTCATATCAACTGTCTCATCTCGCTCTCTTTTTTTTCTCTCGCTCTCTCTTTATATATATATATATATATATATATATATATATATATATGATTAAAACAAGCTGATCAGGAAACTTTATTACATTTTCACAGTCGATCTAATCGTTAGAAATGCATTTTTATTATATTCGAATGCAAGTTTCACCTACGTGGTAATCAAATTCTAACTAATTCGCAGCTTATGTTCAATTATACGTAAACATATAAAACAAGTATACCTACCTTACAATTGGATCTACCGTAAAAATGCCGTAAAATGTTTTAATTATTTATTATTGCAATAAATCCCTATAAGAAGATGATATCCAACTCCTTGTTGATGTAAGATCCGTTGTCTTGTTTCCGTGTTTTTCATATTCCAAGAAGTTGATTATTGATGTCATCTGAGAGAGTATAATTTTCCTTGAATGCTATCCATAAACGATGCCTGTAATCCAGATTGCCCTCCCTTCAGCACATAATAATTACCCCATATATACCTTATACATTAGAAGAATATTTTTTTAAAGTGTGAAAACCTTTAC
>OY744539.1:21726561-21731561 GCA_963556195.1 Sepiola atlantica
GCCACTCAAATCTCAAGAATAACCAACGGTTTTTGCTTGTAAACATTCAATTGTAAACAGCAGCTGCGTCAAGGTAAACTGATTTGCAATAGTATTACGCAAAATTGCCGTAGATGGTTAAAGTGGGATAGAAAGATCGGAGAGAGAGAGAGAGAGAGAGAGAGAGCACCGTCCAGACTTCCACTGGAAGTACGCAGAGAATACTGGAATCCTAAAGAGATGTGTTGCCGCTCAAATTATAGAGAAACCCGACGGCCATTATTAACGATAATTAAAAGGTAAACCATTGCATTGCAGAATGTTTTTTTTTGTAAAGAAAAAAACCCCGGAGAACTCCTCTTTAACAACCCCGCAACAAACAATTACACATCTCAAACTCCAATGCTCTCCCTCTAAGCTGTTTCAAATCATGTATTTCTTAATTCGGCCTTCGTTATGCTGTTTTCAGCATATACAAATAAATGCCACGCATACATAGTCTAACTATGAACCAAAGTTTTCTTTTACACTGAAAATTGACTGCCCGACATGCCAAACATCCCACGTGCTTCGAAGCTGGTAAGCCTTTATTTTCATCTCGATTTTTACAGTGAGCATTCGTTTTAATTTAAAATGTTCTAACTATATTCTGTTAACGATTCAACGGTTGGCATTTTTTTTTAGATGGCACCGTGTATTTTTACACCTACATAAATGAATGACATAGGGTTTCTGCCTTTATTAAAAGTATAATTGAAAGTGACACACACGCCTTGAGCACGGTAGGCTGGACACACATAAATGATTGAAATCTGGTCAATTTTTAAGTAGCTATATAATACTTACTTGGAGGGCCTGTGGACGAGTGGTTATAGCACGTGTTTTTGGGCTGGACGACCCGGGTTTGATCACACTAACGGCATGCGAATTTTCGGGTCTGAAAACTCCTTCTGTCCACCCAGCAGTAAATGGGTACCTGACTAAAACTCAGGGAAGGTTCAAGGCAGCGGAAGGAGAGGGATGGGTTCCGCCTTCCATATGCTGTGCCCTAGACACGGTTATTCTTAACAAATCACCGCCGCTACGGCCATGGGCAGTGTGCGATGTCGGCAACGACACTCGTGCGCGTCCAGGCTATGCGACCTTTACCTTTACCTTTTTATAATACTTACACTCCCCGTAGAAAATCTACAGATGTGTCCTTTATCTGTTCTATATTGCTGCCGTGCTAAAAAAACATTCTTCGACGTACGGCACGAACAAGGACCCCACGATAATATTTTATCACTATTGTTGATACTTAAACATACTTATCTTAGACTATGATTAATGTAGTTTCAGAATATATCTAGTTATAGGGGTCTATCTCCAAAGCTCTCTTTCATTCTATGGACGAATAAAATTAAATAAAAAACACGATATTATTGTACAATCGTTGGACATAACAGATGCGATACTTTTATCCTAGCTGAAAGGTTATAACATCTTTTTAGCTCGACGTTCAGGTCTGACACAACAGAAATAAAAAAAAACTACATTATAGAATTGTATCTTCAACGTTCGGTCGATTCCATCTTTTTAAAACAATGCGGAGGTTATAACATACGATTATAATTTACTTAAAGTTGAAATCTCATTGAAACTTTATGTTCTCTTAGAAAAATCATTTATATAGAAACGCTAATAAATTGAACACTTTGGAATAACCTGTATGTGTTCTCCGAAATTTCATGTTCCTATGACGAATAACCTCTTGTAAGCATAGAAAACAATTAAATATTTAATGTTAATGTTGATCCTTTGTGCGTCTTTCTATTTGAGAAAGTCTGTTGCTAAGCTACAGCTAGATGGTCAACTTTACTGATGTTAAGGACACCTGTAAAAGCCCGGTGGACAATGGGGGTACGATGACACACGTTTGTAGGTGTGCCGGTTGATGGGTGGGGTGGGGTTCTGAAGATGTGACGCATACAATAAATAATTTGGCGCCAATTTCCCTTAATGGAAAATAAAACTCTCTAACAAATCTTCATTTTATCGACTCATGAAAAGTATTACTTTTTATCCGTGTTCGTTAATCAATATTAATTGCTCGGACTGCATTATAAAACATCTGTGTCTAGCAAAAAGAGATGGGGAAATGCACGAAAGAGAATATATATATATATATATATATATATATATATATATATATATATATATTGATCATGTCATGTATCCACATATAATATTATAAGGAGATAGAATATATCATGTATCTATTTTCAGTTTTTACTTAAACACTGCTCAATACGTGAGTAAGGTTAGGTAGTAACTTATGAAAGTATATTTATATATATATATATATATATATATATATATATATATATATATATATATATATATATATATATATATATATATATAATTATGACAATATATGTATTAGCATTTACTATCAGTGCCTTTTAATTAGCAGTCTCTTTAAAAGATTCAGCTCGATGATTGTCAATCAGTAACAACAGAGCATATATAAGTCAGTTTAATTTTATATTCCAATAACCATGTTTTTATTCTTTTATTTGTCTTTTTTATTTTTTAACACTCGCAAAAAATATAACATTGCTGTAGATTACTGAATTTATAACTGTTCGCACAACTTTCAGGATGTATTAGCTCTGAACTCCAGGGAATATTTATCAATTATCATGAACGTCTTTCGCGTATTTTTGGCCTCATTTTCATAAAACTACATTTAAACTAAATATAACAATATTAGCAAGCCTTAAGCATAGCAGGTGGATTCCAAAATTCATAATGATCCTTTAATAAGTTTTGAAGATAGTGGTATAAAGATGTATTTTTACGTTCCGTTTCATTTGTCGTGAGCCAAACAACATGTTTATGTCAACATCGTCTCTGCAACACTACAAAATAATCAGAAAAATTCACGAAGAATAAAATGTTATTGATTGAAATGTCTTGAAAAAAAACCTACACTATACAGTGGGTCATTTTGGGGCGAACACAAAAAACACAAAGAAAATAGCAAACTCACATGTGGGAAACTCACTAGTGCACCATTTTAAATTTTTCAGTTCAGAGCTAGTACACCCTACAAGTTATGGGGGCATTTATAAATTGTACTTAGGTAATATTCCTTAAAATATATATAAATTCTATCATTTATTCATAAAAATTCGAGGGTAATTTTTACTTTCCTAAAGTTACATCAATTCACCTTCAAATAAAACGGACTGTAAAAAATACATCTCACAGAAATAGTTTTTTTTAGAAAATGTGCAACAATAAAGAATAAATAAATAAAAACATGGTTATCGGAATATAAAATGAACCTGACTAATATATGCTCTGTTGTTAGTGATTGACAATCATCGAGCTAAATCTTTTAAGGGCACTGCTAACTAAAAGGCACTGAAAATATATGATAATACATATATTGTCATAATTAATTGTATATATATATATATATATATATATATATATATATATATGCATATCTAGCCAGCATTTTTTCTTAAACACACATTTAATTAGATATTACACACAACAGTTAAGAGCTAGTACATCCTAAAAGTTATGCGGACATTTATAATTTTTAATTCAGTAATATTGCTTAAACTAGTTAATAAATTCTATCATTTATTCATAAAAATTCTAATTCACTTCGAAGGTAATCTTTTACTTTCCTAAAGTTATATTAATTCGCCTAAAAATGCAATTTAGGTCATTTGAATACGAAACTAAGTACAGAGCTGATCTCTTTTGACTTAATCAGTTCGAAAGCAAGCTATATATATATATATATATATATATATATATATATATATATATATATATTCAGCCATCTATTCAAGCATTACTAAGATTGTTATACTTCTGTGTTTTGGTTGAAGATGTTTAGTATTTATTTATAAACTATTTAAATTAACATTAAGATAAGATTCATTGCCTAAATTTATTCTCTTAAGTAGTAAGTTTATATTGAATGCGAAACTAAGGGGGGAATGTCCCTAACAACGAAAATAGTTTATAAATACCTCGACATAATCAAACATCCGAATTGAGCTATTATATATTTATTTGTTCTATGAAATAATGTAAATACATTCATTATAATGTATTATGAAAATTTAAAAGTACTTTTAATGCCATTTATACCTGAAGTTAATTTTTATTACGTTTTATACTTAACTCGTGTTGTGAGAGAAATAATGTCAACCATCATGAACTTTGTATATTTTTCTGATGATATTGTAGTGTTGCAGAGACGATATTGACATGTTGTTTGGCTCACGGCAAATGAAACGGACTGTTGAAAATAC
This sequence comes from Sepiola atlantica, assembly GCA_963556195.1. Taxonomy (NCBI): domain Eukaryota; kingdom Metazoa; phylum Mollusca; class Cephalopoda; order Sepiida; family Sepiolidae; genus Sepiola; species Sepiola atlantica. Next base: position 21,730,866 of record OY744539.1, read on the forward strand.
AAATTAATAAATGAATAAAAACATGGTTATTGGAATTTAAAATAAACCTGACTTATGCATATATATATATATATATATATATATATATATATATATATATATATATATATATATAATAGAGAATTGTAGTTTGCTTGAAGGATTGCTGGGAATAGTAGTAGTATATTTAAGAAGGCTGAGGGCAATGCAGAGTATATATATATATATGTATATATATATATATATATATATATATATATATATATATATATATATATATATATATATATATATATATTTGAAAAGTTAAATATATACGGACATGTGTTTCGTCGTTTACAACTCATCAGCGTGACTGAACGCAGCGAAGTGTAGAGAAACATATTCCCAACAAGCTTTAAGGAGAAAAAGCCTTTTACCTATGAATACTGTAATACGTAAAAAGTATCGCAAACATAAACAAATAAATTAAATACACACACACACACACCCGTACATGCACACGCACACGCACACGCACACACAAACACCCCCAAACATACATATATATATATATATATATATATATATATATATAATTATTAATATTTGTTTGTATCTACATACGTATACGTTTCATCCTTACGAGAATCGTCAGTTTAGGGAATTATTATCTACTCTTCTCTCTATATATATTGCACTAGAATAATACACTTCTCAGGACGGGTACAATGTATT
>OY744539.1:21734061-21789061 GCA_963556195.1 Sepiola atlantica
CTGGGTACAATGGGCGCGCAGATTCTCTTTTTAAAGCCTCGTTCGCTCATTAAATCTGTGCGTCGGATGCTCTTTCTGCTTAATTTCCTGACAAGCGTCCCCCCTCCATTTATTTATTTTTATTTCACTTTTACGGTCACATGATTTCTCGACTTTATTCGCAGTTTTGACGCCTGTACAATTGCCTTGCCTTACTATCATTTCTTTTTTCTATTTTTTTCTCTTTTCTCCTCTGAGTTATTCTTTCTGACAAGTTTTTAGTTCATGATTTTTTTTCATTGTTTAGTTTTTATTACATATTTTCATTCTTTAGCCACTTAACATATTCCATAACCTATCGATCTATCTATCTGTAAGCACACACACATATATATATATATATATATATATATATATATATATATATATATATATATATATATATATATATACACATATATATATATACATATATATATATATATACATATACATATATATATATATATATATACATATATATATATATATACATATATATATATATATACATATACATATATATATATATATATATATATATATATATATATATATATATAAATATATATATAGTTAACGGTTACATCGGTACTTTTACCAGCACACACACACATATGCTTATACTAGGGCGACGTTGAAGATGTTCTCATGTAGGATAGTGGAATGCATAAAAAATTTGAAAGCGGTCAAACATACTCACTAAACTTAAAGGATAAAAAGTAAAAGAAAGTGAGTGGCGCGAATGTGTAATTGGATATGAATTTTGCCTGTGTGATTATACTCTAATATCAGGATAATACACATGATAATAATGTTTTTTTTTATTTCTCTTGTTATCTTTTCATTGCATTAACATCTAGGAAACTAAAATAATAAATGTACTATATATATATATATATATGTATATATATATATATATATATATATATATATATATATATATATATATACATATATATGTATATATTACTTATAGGTAGATGAATGCACGTATACTTCTAGGTAGTTAGTATGTATTAATCTACTTATCTCTATATATAAATAGTAATAGAGCATTTTATCGACTAGGAAAGATCCCGTTTTGAAATTAAACTTATTAGCTTTTATCGGTAATTCACGATGAGATGAACGCACGTGTGTTTACTTGATAATGGTTTTCCTCGCTATTCGGTAGAAGTTTTTATTAGTCAAATGTGGATAAATTAGTTATTTAAAGAAACGCATTATATATATATATATATATATATATATATATATATATATATATATATATATATATATATATATATATATTAAATAAAATATTAAAGTGTTTAATACTTACAGACGTCGTCGTTTCGGGTTTAGTCTCTCATCAGTGCCGGTGTGGTGGTTTCAGGCGGTCATATGGACTCGAACGCAGTTCGTAGATTCAGCTTAGTATTACGAGCCCGGCGCTAGACTGACACGGCTGCGAGAAATCATCAGAGACAGTAATTGAAATTAAGATACACTCACCCATATATATTTATATATATATATATATATCATGGCCATCCCTACTACAGGCCAGGCAATCGTGCAACTGGGGTCTTTTACTGGGGGCCATGTGAATTTTCTTAAATATTCGATATAGAAGTTGCAAAGAAAGGTAAAATTCCTCTGTGAGATTAGTTTGATGTTTTTATGTGTTTTACATACCAAATAATAAGAACCATAATGAGCTAATTGATAAATTTTAAAATTATTGACAAATTCCTATAAATGAAGAGACAGGTCATTTTGAATAAACAAAGGCAAATGCATATTTCAATGTAGAATTTTTATTTCAATGTTGGAGTTTTTTTTGAGAATTTGTACTTATGTAAAAAGATCATTACTTGTATATTGTGGTTAAAAAGAAAAAAAGGATCCGCACCAGTTGATATCAAGCAGAGAAACAGTTTGTTCAAATGTGATATGTGTTTTACTAACCAAAAACTTAAACTGTCCTCATTTTGATTGTTTTGAACACAACATTTTGGCTATAGTCTTCATTTCACATCATAAAATAATTCAAAAATAAAGTTCAAACTAAAATGTCAGCATCCAAATCTCTAGTGTGGTCTCGTAGTCGATTAATTTAAGCAAACAAATTCACTGAAAATGGAAGATGGAATTAGAAAAAATAAACAGATTCACTGAAATGGAAGATGAAATGTGATAATACAATGCCCATAGATTAAATAGAAGGTTTAATTAAACATCTATAGGTTATCCTATAAAATGGACAGGATTCACAGCAATGAGTTACGATAACCAGAATGTTATGGCAAAATAAGGAGGACACTACTTACAAAAATTTCGAAGGAAAGTTATTCACCTCAAAATCTGAAAGTAGTAATTAAAACTTCTTATTTTAATGTCTCACTAATGACTTTTTATCATCAAGAATCCACCCCAAAGAGTATTCTTTCTTTTTGCGGTATAGAAAAGAGAAAAGGCACTCCCCGGATCCCCATGCTCCACTATAAAAGAAAAACTCAAAAATTAAAAAAATCATTTTATTCTTCAAAAAGTTTGTACACAATGGTATTGCAGAAACAGTGAGTCCTGTGTTTCTAATGATCAATTACCTTTTCTAACTGATTATAAAGCACAAACAACAAACTCCTGTATTTAAAAAGAAAGTTTACCTTTTACAATAAATTAGAAAAAAAGCTTTGACATATATATTCGCACCATATCACAGAATCAACGAATCCTTTGTTTCTAATGATCAATTATTTTTCACTGATCAACAAATATTTTTACTGATTAAAATTTAGAAATAAAAGCTTCAAAATCCATATTTATACCATACTGCAGTATGGTATAAATGAACAAACAGATTAATTCAATGAGAAAACTATTTTGACTTCAACATGTATTTTACACCAGGCTCTTGCAGAAATAATTAGTTTCTTTGTTCTTACAGATCAATAATTATTTATGATTGATCAGACTGCTAAAATTTCAAGATAATTTCAAAACCTTTAGTGCTGGTTCTTTACTTGACTTGGGAGACTGAAACAAACAATAATTCTTGAAAATATATTTGATAATATAATTCCATGCACTCTCTTTGTATTGAAATGATACATTTCAGACACCAACATGAAAATTTTTGTTAAAGAATTTCTGCAAACCTTTGATTTGACAGCATTGAACATTATGAAACAGAAAAACACCCACTGAACAGTGGTATCCAGTGGAACTTTTAAATCATCCCGATCTATTTCTTTCAAAACACTTCCATACTCATGATAATAAAAAGCAGTATCATTGAATATTTCCTCCTCTGTAAGACAATCTTTTCATGTGACACATATCACATTTGAACAAACTGTTTCTCTGTTTGATATCATCAACTGGTGCGGATCCTTTTTTTTCTTTTTAACCACAATATACAAGTAATGATCTTTTGACATAAGTACAAATTCTCTAAAAAAAACTCCAACATTGAAATAAAAATTCTTCATTGAAATATGCATTTGCCTTTGTTTATTCAAACTTACCTGTCTCTTCATTTATAGGAATTTGTCAATAATTGTAAAATTTATCAATTAGCTCATTGTGGTTCTTATTATTTGGTATGTAAAACACATAAAAACATCAAACTAATCTCACAGAGGAATTTTACCTTTCTTTGCAACTTCTATATCGAATATTTAAGAAAATTCACATGGCCCCCAGTAAAAGACCCCAGTTGCACGATTGCCTGGCCTGTAGTAGGGATGGCCATGATATATATATATATATATATATATATATATATATATATATATATATATATATATATTAATGTATGTATGTATGTATGTATGTATGTATTATCACTACATGCATGTACATATCTATTTATCTACTTGTCTGTGTATAATTTAACTATTCGCAAACATCCCATCGCGACTCTATCTTTTTCTGTTTTACCAATTTTTTTTTCTCTTTTTCTCACACTTTTTCGTCCCCTTTCTTTCTCTTTTATTCTCTCTATCTCCTGTTTCTGTCGCTCTTCCTGTCTATATATCATTAGGACTTTCACTCTGTTTTCCTTACTTTTCTACACACCCTCTCACTATCTCTCTTAAGTGTGATTTTTCTATTTCTTCTTCTTTTTCTCTCCATATCACGTTTAATTTTATTAAAAACCTCTTCTAGTATATATAAGTACTTTTCCCCTATTTTCTTTTTCTCTATATTTTTAACTCTCTCTATCAATCTTTCTCTTCATTCTACTTATTCTATCTCCCCCTCTTTCTTTCTCTTCATCACAGTTAATTTGTATATCTCTTTTCTTCCCCTCTTCTATCAATAGTGTTTTTCTTTTTTCTATTGTTGTTTTCTTTTTGTATCGCATATTTATTTTGCTCTTACCTTATAGTCTCCCTTTTCCAAACACGTGACACATACTCCATATTGCTCTCAATCCCCTTTCATTTGCACTGCGTTCATTTCTGCCCTCAATGACCTATTCCCCGCCCACACTCAGTCCATGTATTCACATCACACATTCTTTCCATTTTTCCTTTCTTTTTTTATACCCTTTAACGGTCAACTTAAAAGAACAGCAGCCAAAATATAAAGACTGTGTCCGTAACAAAAGACTATTGGTCAGTCCAGGGTGTATGTTTACTGACCAAGTCCGACCGCAGCGTTTGATCCTGGATGTAATCACCATTACATTATGACACACTACATTGACCGCCATAACGACGCGGGAAAAAACACATTAATCCTCGGGGTTGCAAAACAAAAGATTTAAAGAGAGATCAAAAACAAATCAACAAAGACGTCTCTAATCACCTTCTTGAAGTTTCATTAAGAGGACAAACGATGCCGCCATTTTTGAAAAAAAAAAGCCGATCTTTCCCGAACAATTGCAATTCTTTTGCTGGCTTTATCTAATTGCGCGGAAATTTGAACAAAGTGCGGCGAATTTTTTGATAACATTGTATTTAGAGATTATTGCTTGAAAACTATGACATCTGTATTTCTCTATCTTTATCTGTATGTAAGTCTTTACATCTATATGTCTATCTATACGGTTATTTTAATACTAGCAGGATCTACCTGATGTTGCCCGGGAGTTTTTTAAATTACATATTTGTTTCGCTAATTCTTTTAACTATCACGTTTTGTTTAACAGAATTATTATTTTCTATTTTTTATCGCTGTGTTTAGAGTAGACGAATTTTCTCCAACAATAACTTTGATCAGAATAGGAATACCTTTTTTAAATAGCATTTTGTGCTTCATCGATGAGAGGAACTGCGATAACGTGTCTGCGGTGACATTTGTGCATACTTGATGAAGTTAGGCTCATGATTGGAATAAATTGTATGTGAAAAAAAGCATTGTATCTCACTCACCACACAACTTCTTGAAAAATGTAAGCTACAACATGTCTTGTTGATGTGATCTTGTCTTTTATATTTCGTCTGTTGATTATTTTATCCATTTTATTATATACTAGCAAATATATGTTCCCTCCCGTCGTATAATTTGGCTAGCCTCTGACGATATCATTGTGAACGAATATATGCTACACTAACCCCACACAGGAGAATATAATGCCTAGGAGAATCATAACAATATAACAAATAGTACATTACCCTCTACCAAACGGAGAAGATAATCATGAATGGATGGTATAATGAGGGACGAATATATACTATGCTGTCCCCCCCCCCCTAAAAAAAAGAGAAGATAATACCTGGGTGGATCGCTCCATAAACAGAGAAGGTAATAGCTGTTACTATGTTATCATGGCAAAAGACCAGATAATTCACTACCCCTCAACCTTACATCAAAAAAGAAGGTAGTCCCTGGGAAGATGGTCTCATAATCACAGACCAAATACTACATTACTCTCTTCCAAAAGCATTACTCCACTTCATTAAATAATGAGAAGATAATTCCTGGGAGGAACCGATATGAAACTACCCACCCATAATAAAACATAATAAAATAATAGATAAACTCATGTACAAATGCTTTTCTATAAAATATATTTTTATGGTTCGTTGGCTATTTGGCTAAGATCAAAGTGTAGTATCTGTTCTCGGCATAACAACGATATCGACGAAAATAATGCATATGCATAAAAAATACGACAGTGAAAAATTACAACTGTATATTACAGAACATTCATTTATTAGAAGCTGTTTATAAAATAAATATGCAAATTAAAAAGACCTAAATGTGTTTGTGGTGTTTTGCAGTGTACTATATATACGGTATTACAGAATAACATGTTAAATTATAGAATTAACTAATCGTATTTATTTATTGAGATATATGCATATTTGTATATATATATATATATATATATATATATATATATATACATGTAAAATGATAAAGGCAAAACCAAAATTAGTTATATCTCTATCGCCATTATTCGTGGAAACGCCTTCAGTCTGCTCTCGGCCTGCCAACCCAGCCGGATATTCGTAGAAAACTATTGAGTGTGATACGATTATATATAAAGAATCGGGGTTTCTCGATATTGAACTAAACAATACCCAAGTGACGAATAAGGGATTAATTAATTATTTATTGAATTATTAATCTTATAGTATAATCTTTCACCGAATGGATCAGTGTAATATATTTGTTTCTTATTTTTTATTTGTGATATTATGAAAAAAATAAAAAAAATGTTTTTATATATCCATCAACGTTTCGTTTTTTTTTCAAGACTTTCTCAAGATGATTGCTTTAAAGAATTAGCATAGAAGTACATCATTTAAAAAAAAATGGTGCATTTGTGACGTGAAAATAATGTTTTCTGTTTCTTCAAACGAAACATAGTCGTCATGAAAAATGTGGGACGTATTTACTATTGATGAATATATAAATAATTTTGGCTTTTCCTTTTTCATTTTCCATCACGTTGAAATAGTATATTTCCATTATTTTCATCATGTATATATACGAGCAGGAGTTACCCGACGTTGCCCGGGGCAAAAGTGTAACTATCTCTCTCTTCCCTGGTTGCCCGGGGCAAAAGCTGTCTCTTTCCTGGTCGCCCCTTCATCGCCACCCCTTCCCCTCCCTCTGGTAGCCTACTGACCCCGCCTCCTCTCTTTGATCGCTCCCTTATCTCTGCGCCCTCATTACCACTCTATCGGGTCGCTCCCTCTCCCCGGTTGCCCCTCATCCTCGCCTGCCTCACCCAATAATTTTCATCATATATATATTTATATATATATATATATATATATATATATATAAAATGATAATTTATTTCATTTTGACTACAAAATTGATTTTTTTTCACGAGAGCAGTTTGAGGGGCTCACGATCCTCAGGTCTTGAAATAACATTATGCCTGTTAAGATAAGTTCAGAATAACACAAAGTTTTAGGAATGTGACAGAAAATTAAAATAAAAATTGAATATGAATAGAAATAAGACAACACACATATATATATATATATATATATATATATATATATATATATATATATATATATATATATATACTAGCAGTGGTTACACGGCATTGCCCGGGGGAAAAGTGTAACATATTTCTATTAAAAGTAATATTACTGTCTTCCCTGGTTGCCCCCTTTTCTATGTATATCTAAGGCATCGTTTTAAAAAAATATTAGGATTCGGTGTGTATCAAATAATCTACGTCTCATTCTTCGTTCTATGCCGGTAACCGTTGCACTGAAGAGACAGTGTATAAGATAAAATAACCAACTTAAATATATATATATAAATATATATATATATATATATATATATATATATATATATATATATATATATATATGCATAGCTCCATTCTTTTGTGCAACGAATTTACGACTCTTTGTAGCCTATTTGATTGATTATGAAATAAATATATATAGAAACAAATATATAAACGAACAAATTTAAAATAACAAATAGCAGTAATTAGAGAGTAAGATAGCACTTATCAAAAGTTCATAGTATGTTTGTGCTTCATATGGTAATCATTTTAAATAGCTAAGTGAAGTGACTTATGAATCACCCTGTATATATAGATATATAATCGCATAATTTCCAGATTATTTTTATATACATTTCGTCTAACGGGTCAAAATCTGCAACTCGGTTAGGGGTAACGCCATTTTATTCCCTTCTAGTTTATATATTCTAAGATCGAAATTACACTTTCCATTTCCAACGCCATTCATAGAAATGAAAACTGGACTCCGCTTAACATCGTCCATACAAATTAGTCGGACACAACGTTAGCCTTTGTCTTCGACTGGACATTTCAAAATAGCCATGTTACGCACACCTTAATCACTCGTGTGCAACGGGAGTCGGGAACCTCTTTAAGTGTTGGAATCATTCTAATCTGTATTCTTTCGGTAAATCGGTTTCTCAAAGACGAGGATAAACCGTTTCTGAAGCCTGGCACCTGTTGCGGCAATTCTATTGACAATTTAGACTTTGCAATTCCAAACACCCCGCCTCCCCCCTCCGTGATAGGCTTAAGCAGGTGGATAATCATCCACGTAGATAATGAGATCCCTCGAACAATCACTAATGACGGCGTTCTACGTAATTTTATGTAGCAGGTAACGGTGCAATCCGTTTATTATAAACTCTGTCATTCATGCAGTCTACTTAACAGCCGCGAAATCAAAAACGAAACAAAATATACAACAAATAACTTTCACCAAACGCAAGAAAATTTAATTCTCTACTGATCTGTATACATTTAAAATGGAGAAACTGATTTTAAGATGTTTTATCTCTGTATATGCTATCGTCTATTTGACTTAGCCAAACACGAGTAAATAAATAATAGCCGTCTATATTGTTTGGAAGTGGTCGCTAATTTCAAGCTTAAGAGAAAATAACGACAAACCCTAAGTCTGATAAGGATTATTATTTCTAAGTTGTCATTTTTTTGCAAACTGTTTTTAAGGAATAAATCACCAAGTCGCTCATATTCGATTCTGATTGTATTCAAAAGACAGATATCGACGAAATCTTATATTAGAATAAAAACAACTTTTGAATAGTTTCATAACTTTAAAACTATGCCGGTCGGTAATAAATATTTTATTACGTTTGGTTAAATTTATTGTTGTATATTTTGCTTGTTTTCGATTTTTGGCGGTTTACTATACTACATGAGTGGCTAAACTCTATTTATGGAATCATCTAATCATATAGCATGCGTGTACGAATACGAATAATCATGATGTGTAACATTAAACTCTTTGCAAGTGCTTCACGTCTGTGGAATAGGTTATCATGGGACTGCTTCCGTGAATATTATAACAGGCTTGTCTTCGAATCTAATCTCAAAAGATTCCTGTTATGAATCTTCCCCACTTGTAATTCGAGGTTGTCTTATCTGATCAATTCTTTTCTTAATCCTCTCACGAGGTTCTTCATCTCTCAATTGACAATCATTCTATTTAATTAACTCTTATCCTCGGGTGGCATTTAGTCTTTCTAAGTGGTGATCTTTTTTTTAACTAAAAACAAAATGAACACTAAATAGTTAAATAAAAAGAAAAATGTAATGAACAAATTTAGGTTTCAAAATTGTTTTATAAAAAAAACTAGCATGAAAAGCCGACGTTGCTCCGGATTGAATGAGGATCACTACTATGTACTTCTTCACTATGCTCATACTATCATATTACTTTCTTTTTTTAGTGCCCACCTCGTCCCCCCCCTATAATGTCGGAGGAAGTTAAAATGTTGGAAAACCTTCTGAATAAGTGTCGTATACATACGGTTTTAGATTTAATTCAAATCAGATATACGTATTTGAAGTTTTAAGTGGGTTCTGTCGCGATGGCTCACTTTGATGTAGGGGTAAATAGATAGTCGGCACAGAGAGGGTAACGTAGAGATTCGAAACCACTTCTATTGTCTTCCCTGGAGAATTTGATACATATGATATACATTTCACGAAAATAGGATGTTCGAAGTTTAAAGGAGGTTCGAGCCTCAGAGCTCCCTTATGTTAGAAGAGCACTTCAAGATTCAATACTATTTCCACTGTCTTTCATAAAACATTTTATACATATGATTTGAATTAATAACATTAGGATATACTTGAATTTTTAAGCGGGTTATGCCTTCATAGCTCCCTTAGGGGTGAACTTAGAGATTCAGGATAACTTCCATTGTCTTGCCTGGTAACTTTTACATAAGAATACACTTTTAGATTTTATGGTGATTCTCTAACCTTTCCTTCTATAGGGAACACACCAACATCATACACACATACACACATTGATAAACATGCACTTGCCTTTTAATGTTTCATCTAACTCTTCTCTATTCATTGTAATGGTTATCTTGAGATTTAAAGCCCTGTAATTGCTGTCAAATGTTTGTGATTTGTCTAGTTTCACATTCCAACTTATTTAAGAGCAAAAATAATAGGATGTAGCATTTTTTACCTTTTCAATTTTTGCGGATTTTTTTATTGTGCAAATATTTCGGATTTTTTGTTCTGTTTTATTTGGTAAACATTAATTGTTTTTCTGATTTTGCGGATATTATTATTGTGCAAATATTTCGGATTTTTTGTTCTGTTTTATTTGGTAAACATTAATTGGTTTTCTGATTTTGCGGATTTTATTATCGTGCAAATATTTCGGATTTTTTGTTCTGTTTTATTTGGTAAACATTAATGTGTTTTCTGATTTTGCGGATTTTATTATCGTGCAAATATTTCGGATTTTTTGTTCTGTTTTATTTGGTAAACATTAATGTGTTTTCTGATTTTGCGGATTTTATTATTGTGCAAATATTTCGGATTTTTTGTTCTGTTTTATTTGGTAAACATTAATGTGTTTTCTGATTTTGCGGATTTTATTATTGTGCAAATATTTCGGATTTTTTGTTCTGTTTTATTTGGTAAACATTAATGTGTTTTCTGATTTTGCGGATTTTATTATTGTGCAAATATTTCGGATTTTTTGTTCTGTTTTATTTGGTAAACATTAATGTGTTTTCTGATTTTGCGGATTTTATTATTGTGCAAATATTTCGGATTTTTTGTTCTGTTTTATTTGGTAAACATTAATGTGTTTTCTGATTTTGCGGATTTTATTATTGTGCAAATATTTCGGATTTTTTGTTCTGTTTTATTTGGTAAACATTAATTGGTTTTCTGATTTTGCGGATTAGTCTACCGTGTAAATTTTTATTTGTGTAGACTCCTTTGATATGCTTTTTTTTCGGAGTGATGGAGAGAATTGATCAGTTTAGGGTGGGATTAGTTTAACTTTGTGTTAATGCCAACGTAGTAATTAATCATATTTTATATTTCTGAAGAAGTCGTCGTACCAGACTTAGAAATTTTTTTTCTTGATCTTTCTGTGAGATATTAAGCCGGACACATGTCAGATAACATTAACACCACTAGATGATTGGTACAACATTATTTCATTTTCAATCAAAATAAATATTATATTATTATGCGTTCATTGATAAATATACACAACTCAATGTGTGTGTATGTGATGTGCGTGTGCTACCTTGGTTGGAGAATCTACATAAACTCTAAAAGTGTATTCTTATGTAAATTTACGGGGAAAGACAATATAGGTATTCTTGGATCTCCGAGTGAACCCCTAAAAGAGGGTCTGAGTTTATAACTCCCTTCAAACTTCAAAATTACTTTATTTTTATGAAATTTAAATCATAGTTACAATTTTCTCTTGGAAAAACAATGGAAGTGTTCTCGAATATCTAAGTGACCCCCTAACCTAAGAGCGCTATGGGGACCGAACCTCTTTAAAACTTCAAATATATCATACTTTGATGATATGTATATCATACGTATAAAATTCTCAAGGGAAGACAATGGAAGAGGTCACGAATCTCTACGTTACCCTCTATGTGCCGAATATCTACGTGGCGCCAAATCTAAGTGACACAAGAGAAGAGACTTTCCTTAAACCTTCAAATACATATATCCGATATATTAATGAAATTTAAACCATATGTATTAGACACTAATTCGGAGTTTTCCCACATTTTAGCTTCTTTGACTATATTAGGGATGAAACGGGAAAAGAGGGGAGCAGTAGTATCAAAGAAAGTAATATGGTGTTATGAGCATAGTGAAAAAGTGCGTACGAGTGGATCACTCGTATGCACTTTTTCATGCAATCTTGAGTAACGTCGGGTCTTCTTTGCTAGTTGATTAATATTTGCAAACGAACAATAAAAAAAAGAAAAATTGCAATATATCACAATTACATTCATAAAAACACGTTTTATTTTATTTTTTTCTAATTAATTAATATTTGCAAATAAATGAACCAAGACGAAACTTTGTATTATATTTCAGTTCCATTTTTAATAAACAATGTTTAACTTTTTTATTTGTTATCCCAAAATAAGAAAACAAATTATTTGAAAGAAAAACAAAACAAAAAGGGCAAAATAATACGGCTCATTTTTTTTGCCCTTACACCGGTAGCAATGTGAGAGGAAACTTATCGCAAAAGTTCGAGAGCCATTACAGAGTTGAAAAGTTCAAGATAACCAAATTATCTTCTCGGATATCGTGTAGGTGTATGCATATGATAAAGTTATTTATAAAAATACAAATACCGATTAATACCGTATTAATTAATAATGTGTTCATTTAAAAATGAAAAAGTAATTGTTCTTTTTTTCGTAGGGTCGCTGCATCTGTATTCCTCTGCACAGTGTGCCCAGAGTGGGAATCTATTGATTTTTCAAGGTTTCATGAAATTACATTTTCTCAGAATTTCCATAACTAGAAGACCCAGGGAACACAATGCAAAGAACTGCATGTAAAAATATGCAACGGTTAAGATTTGAGAGCAGTTTAAAGTCAGCCATTTTTTACTAACCGGTCACTTCATTTCTCCTCGGACGTGCAAGTAAAATTCCGAGGAAAAATAGTCAATTTTAAAACCTTCGCCAAATTGTTTAGAAGCAACACTGACAAATTTTGTTTCCGTCTATCTGAAAACAATTTTTCTCCTCTCTCTCTCTGAATATATACAAAAGAAACCCCTTAGATTGCCTTCCAATTTGAAAAATTCAATTTGAAGTTTTTTTAGAATTTTCCGTAAATTCTTCGAAATATGGTAAATTTTGAAAATGATCACATAATTTAACACTATAGACCCCTGATGTAATATAAAATAAAGTTAGTCAATGTTATCATTAAAAAATAGCAATTTAAAAGTATCAAGGAGTATTTTTCTAAACATTTTTGATTTTTTGAAAATATAGGAAGAAAATTGCCGTTAAATAAAATTCTGTGCTGAAATTGGTGAATTTTCAAACTATCGCCAAATTCTTCTGATAGGATACTTACAAATGTTGTCCCCATATATTTGAAATCATTCTTATTCCTCTTTTTGAATATATACAAAAGAAAATATTACCTGGCTTTCAAATTTGAAATTCAACTTGAAGTTGGATGTGGACGAGTTATTTAGAACAAAAAAATACCTCAAACTTTCCAAAATTTTCCGGAAAATGCTAAATTTACAAAATGATCACATAATTTCTAACCAATGGGCACCTGATGTATCATAAAATAGAGATAGTCAATGTTATCTTTAAAAAAAAAAAAGACATCAAGGGATGAAACACTGGGCAAAGTTGTCAACAATTATCAATAATACATAGACTCAATCTGGTGCTGCTCCAAGGTTAAAATAGAAGACGTTTTATGTCTGTTCGACCTTGTGGTATGGCCAATCCCACCACAAATGTTACAGCGAGGTCGGGGACGGTGCGAGGCAATTTCGGGGTGAGACATGATCAACATTCTTCGAAATACATCCCTAATATTGCTATTGCTTGAAATTTGCAGAGATCGTACAGCTGGGTCACGAAAGAGCGAACATGCTTGTTTCACGACTTTCACGACTTTCGCTATGGAATGACCGTCATTTCACCTGAACATCTTCCAACTGTGTGCGCACATTTAATGAAAGCTTGGTGTTATCATTATCCAAGGCTCGCCTTTTTTATTAAGGAAAGCGGTTCTGAAATTAAGCATTATCTTAATACCTAGAGTTGTCAATGCAACCATATTACGTAGCAGGGATATTTGTAACTTCTGGCATGGTTGGTCCGCAAGAGTAGCGATTGGTCTTCTCCTCTTAGGTTTTTCGTCATGAGGCTGTTTAGGCAATGATGGTGGCACGGCAGTCCGTTTTAGGAAAGCAGACAGTTCCCATAACTCCACAGTACACAGAGTTGCTTTATTTCCTGATTTGCTATCGAACAGTCTATAGAAACTAATCTGGATTGCTCTTCGATCACTAGAGGGAAGCGTTATTCGATACGCTTTAAAGCAGCAACTTAAGCCTTTTTCATCTTAGGAATTGTTGTGGACAAATGCTTGGTGTACTGCAGATAGAGGTGGACTGCATCTTACTTGTGTAAATCCATTGTTTTGCTGCAATTATATGAACGTGGTTTTCAGCAGGAGCACCAACTACAAGATAATTAATTATCAAAGAACAAGTATTCAACATTTGAGGCCAGGCACTCAAAATTTGAAAATGATTGCGGCTCAGCAATACACTTTCGACGAGCACATAACAAATGTTATGGGATAATTGTACGTTAAGATATGTCTGAAATTGTGTTTTTTCTTTGCCTTAAATGCCCAAATATGGTCATTAGGGCCCAGACCCCCCAGAATTGATTGTCTTTGTTTGATATAAAGAAAAAGGGCCACCCTGTTTTTGGTTAAAAGAACAAACCATTTCTCTACAATTCAAATCAGTTTTATTCAACAGTTCCATCAACACAAAATATGTCCCGGAAAAAGTCAGGAAAATAGGATTATCAGGCAAATTGGTTCAGCAGACATGTACAGGGTGACCCAGAAGTCGCTCACGACTTTTTGTAAACGTCAACAAATGAACAAGTAACAATACTTTATGTAAAGCAACAACAATTTATCATAAGAAAATATGGTGCTTTGTTACATTAGGACTTGCGCTAACTTTGACCCAGTCGTTAAGGTTATGGTTAGGGTTAGGGTCAAAGTGTGCGTGTGGGGGGGGGGTAAGGGTTAGCGTTAGAGTTTAAGGTAAGGGTTTAAAGTAAGGGACCTTAATGTAACACATCATCGAATATATGGTAATAACAGTTCAGTGATCAAATGGATGAACTTGCTGTCTATTATGTTCAATACATATTTGCATGCGTCTGAATGTGTGGTTATGAATAACTGTCAGTGTAGACGTGTTAATGTGCATACTTTCCTGTTTGATGATGTCTTTAAGTTCTTCACTTGTGCAACATTTTGCGGACACGATATTGGGCTTGAGCATTCTCTACAACGCGTGCTTTCAGGAGGTAATTCTGGACTTCTTGTTCACTTATTGATGTTTATATAAAATTGTAGGGACTTCTAGGTCACCCTGTATGTAGTATAGCTATAGAATTGAGCTAATGAGTTTTTTCTTGTTAAGCAAAGCCATTGTTAGAGGCGAGTATTGATTTACTCCTCTCCAGGAGTTAGGCACAAGGCCAGTTTTTATCTTACTCCCACAAGATGTGACCCAAGGTCGGCTCGGGAAAGTGGGATTTAAAAATTGCCTGGGCAGCCCCGTCGGCATTCCCCGGTAGGGGCGCCTCAGGCAGTAAGCAATAAACTTACTCCTCCCCAAAGAGGGAGGCGAAGCCTGGGAGGGTGGACCTCTTAGAACTTGCACAGACCCATAGATCGGCGTAAATCAAGCCCCGAAGGCTAAGACAATACCAGTCTATGGGGTGCAGTATCCATCGGAACAGATACTACACTTTGATCTTGACCAAAAGGCATTGTTAGAGGCGAGTAGCGAGATGAGACTCTTGTCAGGGCGACGACGAATCTGAGGCAATCGTCATCGAATATGTTCCCGAAGGCCAATGACGAAGCGTGTTGTGGAAAATTTGAAACTTGAAGCCCAACCTGACGGTTTGTGTCGTTATAGGTTCTTAGGGATTCGACTCTGTTCTTTATCTTAGTTGTGTCTCCCATTTGTCCCGGAAGGATGAAGCCGACCCTCTTCCAGTCGGTGGACACGTCATGGATTAGGTTGTTGGGGGAGATTCGGATGCTTCGTGTAGAATACTCTCAGCCATATCTTTTATTTTTCGTCGATTTTTTCTTAAAATAAAGAGAAAATTTTGAGTAAAAAAACTGAAATAAAAAACGAGAAACAGAAGATTAAGAAAGTCTAATAGCTAAATGGAGATTTGGTATATGTTTGTCTGAAGCCGAAACTATTATATTATTACTATTTTAAAGTTCAATTCAATGTACTATAATATTTCAGACTAATATACTAACTTTAAATGATATATTCAGGGTAGTGTAATGGGTTCTGTTGTCATGAGATCATTCTCCAAGGCATTATATCCCCCTTTTTCTTGGGAGGTAGTGTAGTATATTTTCTGTTGTCATGAGACCACCCTCCAAGGCACTATCTCCCCATTTTTCTTGGGAGGTAGTGTAGAATCAGTTCTGTAGTTATGAGACCATCTTCCCTGGCATTTCCTCATCATTTAAGTTGTTCGTTCGTCATGATATCCTCTGAGTACTCAACTTCTTTTTTTTTTTGGGGGGGGGGCAGTGTAGTATCTGTCCGTTCGGCATATATACTACACAGAATGAAGATTATTGTTGATTTACATCAATAAAAGATGAAAAAGCAGAGTAATTTACTACGCAAATTTAAATTAGTAATTTTATTAAAGAGAATCAGTCTTACATGGTTAGCTCAGTAAAGACGTATTTGTATACACACACACAAACACACATACATACACAGACATATATATATATATATATATATATATATATATATATATATATATATATATATATATATATATATATTTAGGGTGTTCCAAAAGTCACTGACACTGACTACCAAATCCTTAAGTCTCATAGCAAATTCAAGTCTTTGTTTATAATCCTGAGGGTGAAGCTGCTGGACAAGCTGAATTTTGTATGGAAACATGTCCATGTCATGCAACATCCTATGTAAGGAGGATCGTGAAACTTCCAACTGTCGGGATCTTCTTCTGATTGAAACTGTTGGATCTTCTTCCAGACTTTGCACCAATTCTTCCCGATTGTTTTCAGTTCTTACTGAACAAGACCTTCCGGATCTCGGGAGGTCACATGGTGCACCTTGTTTTTTGAAAACGGCTTATTATGACTTTAATGGCATTTATACCTTGTCCATCTTTAGTGTTAAAATGTCGACGGTAACACCGTTGGGGTTCTGAATTTGACTCATGTGACTCAAAGTACCATTGTACAATGTGGGTTCGTTCCTCAATGCTGTATTTGCTCATGATAATGTCGGAAGGATAGCTTCAATTACTCTGAAAAATGAAAAGAAAAATATTTTAAAACAAAGAAGTTATGAATTTTCTTCAAGAGTCAGTGACTTTTGGGACACTCTGGCAAATCTTATTGCATCGGAGTGATTTATTTGATGAGATATTTTTCAATTTTTCGCACAGTCAATTTAGTATTTCAGTCAAATTGGTGTATACTACTGCCGTGTGTTTCTTATTCCATTGTCTTTTTTTTTCTGGGAGTACTTTCGATTTGATTCATCAAATCATCATTAGATGGGGTTAGTCTTGGTGTATTTACAACATGCCTTTTCTGTTGATTTTTTTAAAATACAAATAATATTTATTTATATATTGGTAGATCGATGCAACTACAGTAAACTGTTTATGTACATCAAATGTATAATGTATTATTGCTATAAAGCTCTATCTTAAAGGATATCGCGCTCTTTGAATATGCAAGGTTTGTTGTCTTAGTTCGATGCGATTGCTATTTTCAAAAATTGATTTTAATGTGATATATATATATATATATATATATATATATATATATATATATATATATATATATATATATATATATATATATATATATTATAAAGCAATATGGATAGTTTGTGGATATATAAACGCAATATAACCGTACTCCTGAAACATAAATATTTGATTTTTTTTAACAATAATCAACTGCCGCAGATCTGGCTATGTTTTTAAAAAAAGTATTTCCGATATTTTTTAGCGAAAACATATTTAATTTGAATTGATATTCTATTTTTACGTAGTGATATTACGAGGAAGTGGGAGTTTGTAGTATCCTTTATATACATATATATATATATATATATATATATATATATATATATATATATATATATATATATATATATATATATATATATATATATATATATGGATTTTCATATCTGATGAAAGCGGACCACCGCTTGAAACGCGTTATATAAAATTATAAAATTATAAAATGGTAAAACAACAAAATAATAAATAAATGTTGAAAAAAACATTCTACAAATGTTGGTAGCCTTACTCCTTTACATATATATATATATATATATATATATATATATATATATATATATGGTACAGAAAATTAGTACAACATTAGTACCGTCGGTTTCAAAATCAGTAGGACTTAACCATCCGGCTCTCTTCAGCTTATGTTGCAACCTGTTACAGAAATGTGAATTCACGTATCACTCTCGTTTTTGGATACGTTATTTGCTTTAGAGTTTTTTGCATATTTGTTTAAAATAAGTGTTAGGGAGGTGTAAGACTATAAAGTTTAATGAAGTTCGAGAAAAAAAAGGTGGGGAAATGCAACAGTTGAGATTTAAAATTGGAAAAATTATCAAAATATCTCTATACAAGCTCCATGATTCAGTGTTTATTAGGAGCATATGTTCGGTCGTTAATGTTTTAAGGGTTTACTTTGTGTCGTCTAGAAAATGTTAAGGAGAGAATATGGGTTTAAGGATTCAACTTGCGAAAGAATAGAAAGGTTAAAACCACATCAAACTTAAATTAAAGACCTGGATTAAAAGACTTTAAATGAAACCAACAAATTTTTTAATTAAGATTTAAAATAAAATATAAACAAGTAAAAGATGAGAATTAAAAATTTCATAAAATATATCATATATAAAGTAATCAGTTGTTCGAAACTAGTGGTTCCAAATAAAATAAATTTGATTATTCCTTCCTTTAGCCATGACTTTTCATATACATATATATATATATATATATATATATATATATATATATATATATATATATATATATATATATATATATATATATATATATGTATGTATATTTAGGCAGCAAGTCATTATCTAAGCAAGCATTGTTGAACATCACGGAACTTTCGCGTTTGTATATTTTCCTCGTGAGGTTCTCAAACCGTCGAGCCATCTTTCTGGTTTCAGGTGGCAATCCGTATAGTACTTCACCGATAGTTTAAAAAAAAAACAAACAAAACCCTAATCCTGAAGACGACCACGAAAGTCGAAAGCGCTCGAGAAAATGGCCGAATTAAAAACTATCGGTGAAGTACTATACGGATTGCCACCTGAAACCAGAAAGATTGCTCGACTGTTTGAGAACCTCACGAGGAAAATATACAAACGCGAAAGTTCTGTGATGTTCAACAATGCTTGCTTAGATATATATATATATATATATATATATATATATATATATATATATATATATATATATATATATATACATATATATATACATATATATATGTATATATATATATATATATATATATATATATATATACATATATATATGTATATATATATATATATATATATATATATATATATAGAGAGAGAGAGAGAGAGAGAGAGAGAGAGAGGGATAGAAAACATATATTAGTCCTTACATAGCTTAATTTCTCTTTTCGAACTGGTAGACCTTTATATTTCTAGCCCAGCATTAATGACCAAATACACAACACAACCACAGAAAGAAGAAGAAAAAAATGCAAAACCTAATTACATGTATCCGCGTTTCCATCACGAAATTTAAAACCATTTTTCTCAACCGGCATTTTTTCTTCATTTCTACAATGCCATCATCGCCCCACTGCCATATTTACCATCTCCCCAATCTTTTTATTTCCCTTCATCCGTGCTCCCCTCTTTTTTATTGTGTTCCCCTCACTGCTCGAGATTTGCGCAATATTTCTGCAATAGCTCAAGCTGTTTTATGTTTTGTTTAGTTCTCCAGCCAAATCTACTCCTGTCGCCTCCCCGCTAAGACACGTGTTGTGTACAGATGTACTTGGCAGATGACACAGTAACACGCGCAAAATAAAAGAAAAATGCGGGCAAGTAAACGTTATACGTGGGCCCCCTTTTTCTCCCCCCTTGGCTGATTCGTAAGAAAATCTCATACGGAACAATAACTTTCTCGATCCCTTCCTTTCCCCCAAGAAAATGAGGACTGTCAAATTTGTTCATCTATTAAGTACCTCTTTTCAATGGGCTGCACCATTGCCTAATATATATCTCTTTTTTTGTATCAGTGATTGTGCTCCCTTTCACTCATTCACTTTTTTTTTGTTCGCTGTATTTTGTTAGCTTCAACGAGCACTGTATTCCTCATCGATTTTTTTTATTCGACTTATTCATTAACTCATTCGTTTATTTTTATCACTTTTTTTCAGTTATTTTCTTGTTTTAACCTCGTTTTAAAATATCCAGCCTCGTTTAAAACTCTTAGCTAATCTCGTTGTAAAATATCCAACATAGTACTAAAATCTGAAGCCCCGTTTTAAAATCTTGTCTTGTCTTAATATCCGCAATCTCGTATAGCTTCGTTTTCAAATATCTAGCCTCGTTTTGAAATCACAATTCATCTCGTAAAATCTCAAATATAGTTTTAAAATCTCAAGCCCCGTTTTAAAACCTTGTCCAGTTTTAACATCCCGAATTTCATTTTAATATCGTCAACCTTAATTTTTTTAATCTCCAGCCTCGTTTTAAAATATCTAGCTTCATTTTAAAATCATAATTCATCTCGTAAAATCTCAAACATAGTTTTAAAATCTGAAGCCCCGTTTTAAAATGTTGTCTCGTCTTAATATCCGCAATCTCGTTGTAATATCTCCAGCCTTGTTTTAAAATATCTAGCCTCGTTTTGAAATCATAATCCATCTCGTAAAATCTCAAATATAGTTTTAAAATCTTGTCCACTTTTAATATCCCCAATTTCGTTTTAATATCCATATCTTTGTTTTTAAAATCTCCAACCTCGTTTTAATATATCCAGTCTCGTTGTAAAATATCGAACATCAGTTTAACATCTTTTGTCGTGTTAACATCCCCAATTTTGTATTAATATTCCAAACCTTGTTGTTTTTTAATCTCCAGCCTCGTTTTAATTTATCCAGTCTTGTTGTAAAATTTTGAACATCAGTTTAAAATCATTTATCGTTTTAAGATCCCCAATTTCGTTTGAATATTCCTAACCTTGTTTTTGTTAATCTACAGCCTCGTTTTAATGTATCCAGTCTTGTTGTAAACTCTCGAACATCAGTTTAAAATCTTGTGTCGTTTTAATATCTCTAGTTTGGTGATAAAACCTCTGGTCTCGTTGTTACAGTCTTCAGCCTCATTGTAAAATCTCCAAACCTCGTGGTAAACTTTTCCAACTTCTTTTTAATATGCAGAATCTCGTTGTTATATATCCAGTCTTGTTGTGTTATACCCATTCTTTTAAAATATCCAGTCTTGTTTTAATATTTCAAGTCTTATAAATCTCCAGCGTCTTTTAAAAATCTTTAATCTCACTTTAAAATGTGCAGATTCATATGACAATATCGTGCCTTATTTTAAAATATCCAGCCTTGTTTTAAAATTTCAGTCGCATTTTTGAAATGTTAAACCTCGTTTTAAAACGTCCGGCGTCATCATACAATATTCAGTGTCGTTTTAAAATCTCTCGTCTCGTTTTCAAATCACCAGTCTTTTAAAAATCTTTACTCTAACTTTAAAATGTGCAGATTAATTTTACAATATCATGCTTTTTTTTTAATATTACGCATCGTGTTAACATTTCAGTCTCATTTTTTATTATTCTCAGCCTCGTTTTAAAACGTCCGTCTTTATCATAACATTTTCAGTGTCGTTTTAAAATCTCTAGTCTCGTTTTAAAATCACCAGCGTCTTTTAAAAATCTTTAATCTCACTTTAAAATGTGCAGATTCATTTTACAATATCATGTATTTAAAAAAAATATATTCAGCCTATTTTTAAAATTTCAGTCTCATTTTTTAAATTCTTAGGCTCGTTTTATAATGTCCAGCTTCATCATACAATCTTTAGTGTCGTTTTAAAATCTCTAGTCTCGTTTTAAAATCACCAGCATCTTTTAAAAGTCTTTAATCTCACTTTAAAATGTGCACATTCACCTGACAATACATGTTTTTTTTTTAAATATTCAGCCCTGTTTTAAAATTTCAGTCTCATTTAAAGAAAAATTTCAGCCTAGTTTTAAACCGTCCAGCTTTATCATACTATCTTCAGTGTCGTTTTAAAATCTCTAATCTCGTTATAAAATCACGAGCGTCGTCTTAAAATATTAAACCACGTTATAAACTCTCTAATCTCATTTTAAAATGTTAAGCTTGTGTTCAATCAACTGTATACATTGAATTTCCTACAATAAGTATTTGAACTTTAATTCACTCCAAACAATGCACACTGCCACTGAAACGTAAAGAGCTACTGTGAATTATTAGTCAGATTTATCCGGGTATTTTAATTGAGGAGTTGTGTAGCGATATGCTTGTTTACATTACATCTAAATGTCTGCAAGTTGGTACAGTTGAGGAAACAGGGAGCAGGGAGGGAATTAAAAAGGCAAGCGCTTCAAGAAAGAAACTATTAGAGTATAAAGTTATCTGGCATCTGGCATTCTCTACAGTACAGTGGGTGTTATTTTGTTGCTTTTCGGGTTTGTCGGGGGTACTTACATTGAAGAGGTACAAGTGCAGAAAGTTCGTCGGAGCACATTCCGTGGAAGTACTTGTAAAACAAGCACAAGGATGTAACATTGCAGCGATGGGACAGGGGCTGGAGCTTGGTAGACAGTCTGGGACTAATTAGGTTAGAAACTTTTTTGGGGACTCTGTCCAAGAGTGAGAGATAAGTGTTGCTTTTATTTTATAATAGCTCCGGGATTGTTTTGATAAGCATTATGCTTGAGATAACCCGACAAATAAAACTTAGGGAGATTAAGGTCCGGTGAGTGTGAAATCTATCCAAGATAACACATCCTACTGATGAGACGATCACCGAAGTGTCCTGCATCTTATTAAATATCGATGAGACAAATAATGTCTGCTATAAATAAATGAGACTTGGCGTTAAACTAAGGCATTCAGGTAAGTTTATTTTTACTAAATATCGTTGGATTACACAATAGGATGTAAATTTTAATTACCATTCCGCGGGTAGCACATTTGGAAAGTAACCTGTATATTCTGCTCTACATTTACGATTCAATTCAATATATTTAAAGGTAATGTATATTTATTTACAATCACTTAACAATCATTTTACGAATTCTGAGAGAGATTGGCAACTTTAAAAGAGATTATCATTTCAACCAGAAATATATCGTGGCTTGTAATTAACTTTAATTGTTGTATTCCTAATTTTTAGAGAAGTCATCCACATTTCAATTATTAAATTGCATCTGTCTATTGGGCTCATAAACGGCCGATAAGCAATAAGACAACACGGAAGTAGAGTTAGCAAGAATATTTATTTACAGAAAGTACTGAAGTAATGGGTTGCCAGAGAATGCTTCCAGCTTTTTTTATCTCGAGTCTCTGTTTCTATCACTATTCATCATAACGCCAGAAATAGTTCATGTAATGGCACAATAGGATAGATAACCATAACACTGTTTTTTCCCACTTCATTACTCTGTTTCTTTTAACACTTCCCATTCATGCTGTAGAGTTTACAAGAGTATGTATTTACAGTAAGTACCGAGGTAACGAGTTGCCAGAGACTGCTTCTAGATTGGTCATAGCGACCACCCTTTTTTTACCAGCATAATCAGTATTCATAGTTTAGGGAAGAGTCCATATAGTGAATAAATAGGGTAGATCACCATAAAACTATCAATCTACATAAAGCCAAAACCTTGATTTTTTTATTTGATTATTTGGTTGTTTGCACATTCGATATGTTAGATGGTGTGAGAAATTACCAATGAAATGAGAAGTGGCGAGAGGACGGGAATAGGGAGATAGGGAAATAGGTGAAAGCGGACGAATATAGGTAGTAGTATTAGTAGCTGAGGATAGCGTAACAACTAAATGACGTAAATAAAGAAGAAAAAGAAAATACTAAAGTAGTAGCAGTAGCAGCAGCGTAACTCTTATATCTGACTCTTTCTCACCATGGTAGGGCCGGCGGCAGCATGATAGTGTCAGAATTACGCCGTCTAAAACTCCAGTCCTTGGCAGGGTCTCCTATGGAAGACTGGTTTTGTATCAAACGGTATAAAGGCGTCGGTCGAGTTAACAGGGATCTGGTAAACATTATTGGAGGTGTAGGTATCAGGATCCGTTGTCATCTGGTCGTTTCTACCCTTGCGTGTGGTAAATAAAGACGTACCAGCCGCGGAACCAAAAATTAATAGAGTGAAAGTGCCAACATTAATTTTGCGGCATTTCGTTGTGTGTTCCTGGCCAAACATTTTTCCGACTTCGCATGTAACCCATGCGCCTTGTTGCTCTCAAGTTCATAAGTGAACACCTGCGATCCTGAAGGTTTTATGAATAGGTGCGATTAACGATGAGAACTACGTAGAGACCAGACAAGTTAAGGAAATAAATAACGTAAATAAAGAAGAAAAAACATGCAAATAGATAGTTTACGGTTCTAAATATGTAATGTAGACAATTCTGAGGAACGATTTGAGCTCTATGCGGACGTCTGACTCGCTTGACAATCAAACAAAAACAACAGTCTGAGAGAACGAAAGTCAAAGGATGAGTTAAGGAAATAAATAACGTAAATTAAGAAGAAAAGAAAACAGGCAAATAGATAGTTTACGGTTCTAAATATGTAATGTATATATTAAGGTACAATGTACAACTTGAAACACATCTGTTCATGTCCATATTCTCTAATAAATACCGGAACCTGACTTCGGATACATCAACACAACGTATGATTAGCACAGACCGGTAAACGAAGACGCGACAACAACAGCAGTCCTCTTTTTCCAGGAAGCGCGAACAGATTGTCAACTCTGCCGTCACAAGAACTCGGTCAAAATCAGTGACGTCATATCAGCCACAACAAAGGGTGATGCGGTTGATGCAGTAGGAGAGAAGTATACGTCTGGTCGACCCGGACCTAGATCTTTTCCACCGTCGAGGAGTGTGGCGTACATATCTACTATATAATTAAGAAATCTCTCTCTCTCTCTCTCACTATATATATATATATATATATATATATATATATATATATATATATATATATATATATATGTGCGTGTGTGTATGTGTATGTGTGTTTGTGTATATCTCAGTTTTAGTTTTATGAGTTTTTCTAACGATCCTAATTTGGTGAAATTCTTGTATCAAACGCTGGTAGATTGGCGTAGACTATTATATTGTTTATGTAATTTTATAAATGTTCTACTATTGTTTTAATGTTTATTTTATTAATATAGTTGAACTGGATTAATTAATATATATATATATATATATATATATATATATATATATATATATATATATATATATATATATAGATAGATAGATAGATAGATAGATAGATAAGTCTGACAACACCCGCCGTCTGAAATAAATTTGGAAAGAATTCTTTCAATTTAAATAAAAGTTTACTATTGGCTTCATTTTCTTTCGAACTTAAGAAATAATAATATACTAATAATAATATCATATTTTTTTATCTATAAAAATAAATTAATGACGTAATTCTATGGTTTTATATGAATATTGGTGCGAACACTGGCGAAACATTTTTTCGTTATTGTCTGACAGAGGGGGTACACTCATAAGACCCTCCAAAAACTAATATATAAATGTAACGCCTAAATCGTTTAATAACACTAATACATCCGTATTCTGTAATTTAGCAACATTCAACCGTGCCCAAAGTTAACTCACTCTCCGGTCTTTAAATAAATAACATTTTACATGATCACCGCTAAAATACAAATACACCACAGTAACATATAAACATGCAATCTCCGTAATCAGTAATGTAATTGTATTTAAATAATACTAAGTTACAATTTAGGCCCGTGCATCCATATAGACAGCCCCTGTAAACACGGGTTTTCCCCTAGAAGAGACACTTGAAGGGCATCACCGGGCGATTAAAGCGGTGATCATCACTGCTTGTTTCATTTACGTGAGACGCTGATGATTTGTAAATGGGTTGTCAGTGCTTTTTCTAAACAGATAAAGCCTACCCGTTTCAATGAAACCATGGTATATCTCTGACATTTGTGATGTATAGTTTTAAAATAAATAATGTATATATATATATATATATATATATATATATATATATATATATATATATATATGTGTGTGTGTGTGTTTGTGTGTTGCCCTACTATTCGTTTGGCATTCCATATGATACTCTGAAAAAATTTTTTTTTTATTATTTTAGAATCAACTTATCAAAATTGATGAGCGACAAGCGATCTGTGAGCATGCAAATTCGCTTACCATTTCGACAAGAACATTATCCTTACTATATTTTACAGTTTCTTTATTCAGAGGGGGGGGTAGTGTAATCTCTTTTATTATTATAAAACATGAATCATAAGCATATATTGCCGCTTGTCAATTCTATATAACATGCCAAAAGTTAATTGTCTTTTTTTGAAACCATTTAGCTAGAATTGACGGGTGTTCAGAGAACTTAGGGCATTCAAAATCGCTTACCATTTCGACCGAAAGCTTATCATGACGACCTTTTGTTAGTTTCTCCAAGCAAAGTGACGCATTGGAATAGTTTGTCAAAATAAACAAATTCGCTGTCATAAGTCTAACATACTAAACCTTGCGAAATACGTTACTTTCCATTTACTTTCGTTGGCCTTTATTTTAAAAATTCTGTAGACGCATCACAACGTCTTAATTTAGGTTTTTTCTGGATAGGTTATAATTGTTTTTATTATTTTTGTTTACTGCTTCTTCTTCATGTTCTTCTTCTTCTTCTTCTTCTTCTTCTTATTATTATTATTATTATTATAACTATTATTATTATTATTATTATTTGTACTCACTAGAAGTTCTTAACAGATCATCGTCAGTGACAACAACCAGTGGTATTTCCTTGAGCCTGAGTGACAGCAAGCCTACCCAGATTACCAGTATTTTTCACTTCTTTTCGATAACCACTTTAGATAGTGTGGACCTATTAGATTAGAGGCTTTTTTTTACCTTTGCCTATGAGGGAGATGCTAGAGGTCGGTGCACCGGCCCAGATGTGGCAACACTATTTTTTGCATGGACGAATAGTGGCTTTGTAGAAATATAGGATACTGGCAAGTGTGAGAAGCTTTCTAGCACGGTAGAGGGAGCTCAACTGTTTTGCAGCAGCCTTCGCAATGTCTTCTATGTATTTGTTCCAATTCATGTTATCTGTGAATGTTAGGCCGAGTAGTTTGAATGATGAACTCCCAAGTAGGGTGCTATTAGCCATGCCAATCGGTGGTTACAAATGTTTCTTAATAGTATTGGAGGCGAGGAGCTTTGTCCTAGTAGCATTACATTTTACCATCCATCTCTTTTGTGTCATTCACACAGTCTTCCATACTAACAAGTCCTATTCCTTCTTTCCTTTTCATGTAGAGTCAGTCAGTATCATCATTCGAGTGAAGTGCATTGTGCATGTTTATTAGTTTCCTAATCTTCTGATCAAGATTCATCGGGTATTCTTTGTTAACGCTTATGAATGGTCAAAGAAATCTTACTAGTGATACTGCTCACGTGTTATTTTTTACTAGATTCCTGCTATAAAATTAAGTTTCTAGTTTTCTTCTTTTTTCTCCAAACTTCTCTTTCATTTGTGTGGATTTGATAGGATCTGCTTACAGAACTTCCAAATATTTATAGGTATAATGTTCGCCTAGTGTCCTAATTATGTTTGCCTGATGTTGTTTTTATTATTATTATTTGTACTCACTAGGAGTTCTCACACAGATCATCGTCAGTGATTGCTCACCGACAACAACCAGTGGTATTTCCTGGAGTCTGAGTGACAACAAGTCTCCCCAGACTTCCAGTGTTCTTCACCTCTTTTCGATAACGATGCGGTATCGCAACAGTCTTTTACCATTGATTTCTCGCTGGTAAGATCAATTGGTCTTCTCTGGGATTTGGGTGGCAATAAGCCTCCCCAAGGTCCCAGCATTATCCGCACTTTTCCAGTGGAGGGCTGCTTTGTGCTGTCCCTCCTCGGGTTCTCATCCTCTTCGACCCTCTACAAATATGTTGTCTGGTGTCAGTCTAGGCCGGCACCATTTTAAAAAATAATGATAATAATAATAATAATAATAATAATAATAATAATAATAATAATAATTCTTCTTCTTCTTCTTCTTCTTCTTCTTCTTCTTATTATTATTATTATTATTATTATAATTATTAGTATTATTATGTACTCACTAGGAGTTCCTACACCAATTATCATCAGTTATTGCTCACTGATTATAACCGGTAATGTTCCCTTGAGTCTGGGTGACAGCAAGTCTCCTTAGATTTCCAATAGTCTCTTACTCTTTCGATAACCATTGCAAATGACTTTGTGTTATCGCAAAAGCCGTTTAACATTGATTTATCGTTGGAAAAGACAATTTGTGTTCTCTTGCAATATAGGTTACAATAAACCTCCCTAAGGTATCAGTAATATTCGCACCCATCCAATGGTGTAGTTATTGCTCTCCCTCCTCGGTCCTTCCATTGAGTTCTTGCATTTAGACCAAAGCAAAATGCCGACCATCGGACTACATTTAGTGCCGAGTCAACCAGAATACACGTCACACCATGCTACGTTTGGTGGCAGGATCGGCCTACAAGGCAACCAGATACTCCAATCGAAAACATAACACTATATCGAACATCATGTAAAAAAAAAAATGATTATATCACTAACGTTATCGGTTTAGAAACGTGTTTATTTTTAGGGTTCATACCTCAGTAGAACCAAATGTTCTCAAATTTTGAGATCCTCTTTTATTTTGTACAATCATATTATGCTTTACATATCATATAAAATCCGAGGTGAACATTGTCGGTGGGCGGTTCCATGCTTCCTTGAGAACTCCTTCTTAAAAATAAAATAATATAAGCCAGCTTTAGGCAATCTGCATAGGAAAAAAAGCAAAATCCAAATGTAATGTTCAGAAGTCTAACATACTAAACGTTGTTAGTTGTTAGTAGACACGTCTGTCATCTTACTATTATATATTCGTTCATACGAGCATATTTCATTGAACATTGTTTTTTTTTCGAAAAGAACGATCAACACAACAATACAGAGTGTCTATTTTATTTAATGATATATACAATATAATAAACATTACACACGATTAACTATATATTCTTAATTGAACACAAGTTGCTACGCCACAAATATAGTATAAATATATATGTAACATGCAGGGGACAAATTCTCCGATCGCTACAAATTATCCGAATGCCGGTTTCTCACGCAGTTGGAATCTCAGTGTATCGATGGTGTTCGGTTACTATTAATCTCACCCCCTCTTTCGTCTTCTTCTTATAGATAACAGTGGTCGTAAATGGTATTAATAAAGAACGACTCAAATTTTTTTTTTTAAAAGCCTCCAGGAGTTATGGTTAAGATTATGTTATTGCTTTTCGCAATGACAGAATAAACATCATCATCCACCCATTCTCCAGAGATGAATTAGAACGCCGTCACGAAACCGGCCACTCTTTCATGTGATGCTAAAAAAGAATAAGTTCTGATCAGCCCATTTGCCACGTGTCACTTCTGACTTCCTCTACATTTTGTAACTTCCTGTACACGTTGCTCAAGCCTGAACTTTTAATTTGTAATGGAATTTACAATTCTTTGCTGAAATTTAACTGAATTCTTGCTGAATTTTAACACCTTGCATCTAATTATTGCCAAATATATACATAAAGAACAATACAAAATATTTTTCTGAGCATGGGTGTCAGTTAAATCGGGGCTTAACCCCAGTCTCATAGTGTTACGAGGATCGGATGCCTGAACTATTATTGTCATAGAACGCAAATCTGTCTTACTTTATAAGAATACCCGTCACAGGAAGAGTATAAACAATAATTATATCATATAGAGTATTATAGCATTAGTTCGAACTTTTAATGTATAGTTCTTTCTTTTAAGTTTTTTTTATACGGTATTGGTGACATAAACAGTTCAAAAAATTATAACATGCCCACGTTACATACCCTGTTGCTATTGCACAATTCATAAAGATAAGTTCAATTGTTTTGGATGTTACTAATTCCAATTTCTCTAGTTTTGAACATTTAACCTATCCCTTAACACTCAGACCTGCAACCACTGCGTGCTGCTTCTTGCCCCAATGATCAGCCAACACATAGTACTAACAATAACCACCTTAGCTCTTACCCCTCACGCCCAACGAGTAATTCTGAAATCGTCCCAAACAACATAAACACCCCGATTGTTATTGGTCCTCCCCTAACACCCCAACTTAATACAGTTGTAGATTCATCCTTATAAGCAGCTACCAATATCCTTAATCACTCAAATGTAAATTCCGCCCCCCCCCACAACATTCACACTTACATAGGTTTGAGCGCTTTCCCAATTAAGATAAGAATCTCAAACCATATGCAATCATTTAAACTAAATAACGATAACTCTAGCACCTCGCTCTCTAAATTAGTCAGAAACCTAAAAATCAGTAACATACCCTACTCATTGCATTGGTGCATCTTTAAAAAATCTAGATCATACACCCCAGACTCTCCACATTGCAGCCTCTGCACTATGGAAACTTACACAATAGCCACGGCTAATAAATCCTTAAACACTATTAATTCTAAAAACGAGTTGATCTCCCATTGCAGACACAAACGCAAATTCAAATACTCCAACTTTTTGCCCCCTCCACCTAGCAATAATTAACCGTACTTCCCCCCCCCATAACTCCCAATTCTCTTATTCACTATTTCACTATCATGGGTAGCCCCTTTACTAATTCCAATTTCTCTAGTTTTGAACATTCAACCTATCCCTTAATACTCACTAATCTATTGCTGAACTGCATTGCTGCCTGACGACTGCCTTTGCGGTTGTCTCTGATCTTGGTGCTGGTTTGCCATCACTTATAATATTGTGACCTTGCCTAATGTCTTGAGTACATGTATTAGTGCTGCGGATATGCATGTTTGCATGTGTATATGTATATAGTCGCCTGAAATCTCGAATGTATATATTAGTGCTACGGATTTCTGTAGACGTGTGTGCCTGATGTGAATATGTGCGAGGATACTGAAATGCTTCTGGTTTTGGGGATGCGTGTGTATATGTGTATATGTGTATAAGTATATAGGGTATGTATGTGTACATGTGTGGATTTTACATGTACATTTGTATGTATATGTGATTATGCTCGCGTGGCTGCGCGCATGTGCCTGTGAACATTTCATGCCCGATTGTATGGGATGCTCATTGACATGGGGAGCAGTGGGGTACTGCCCTGGGCGGTTGAGGGCAGCAGTGCAACTACACATATATATACCTATTTATACCCATTTTAAAATTATATTTTATATTTTCCTCATCCTATTTCTCTATCCTTTATTTTATTTTTCTATTTCTCACTTTCTATTGCTTATTTACTATTTAATTTTATTAATATACTCTATATCTGCTAAAACTTCCTTCCTCTATTTTCCATATTTTAACAACCTACATTGTCAATTTATTTTATAGAATGGCAATTAGTTCAAAATCCTTCAGAACACTTTTATTATACATAGATATCTATTTTATTCTACACAGTTATCTATTGAATCCTTAGGAGTTTTTAAAGCCATTACGGGGGAAAACAGCTCCGTTTTTCACCTCTCAGAACCCCATAACCCTCCCGACCCCATCTCCACACCCAAGTTTTTTATTTTTCTATCTAATCATCTTCACAGCCATTTTCTCTGTGCCCCGCCAATAAGTCTATTTATCTCAGAAAAATCCATCTCGAGTTATAACATCTGAAGCTTATCTGCATTTAATCTAAACTTTAAACCCTACGGGAATTCAATTCAAGCACTGACCAAAAGCTATAAAATTCCTAATTTTGACCACCCTAGATTTTTTTCTTCCTTCTTTTGCCTAAACATCATTAACCCCTTTCCCCACTCATAGGATTGGCGCCCCCTCTCCTCATTCTCTCTTGCTTTTTTCCTTACTATTTTCTTTTTTCTTTTTTTCTCTCCTTTTCTTCTGTTTTTTCTTTTCCTTTTCGTTTTTTGTCTTTTCCCATTTTTTCTTCTGTCTTTTCGGCTCCTAACCCCCTACCTCCTTTGCTATTTCCACTTTTATCTCACTCTTACCCTCCCCTACATATCCCACAATTCCAAGTAAGTTTCACACTTTACAACAATTCGGATTTCCAATTTTCATTGAGGTTTGGTTCGCTACTTTTTGCCTTTGGATCTGTTTACTTGAAAACAGGAAGAAATGCGTTTTCTTAATATGGATAATTTTGTCTGATCCCTCTCTAAGGTCTAAGGACTTGGGTGGAATCTTCGCCGTTGGATTTTCTTGCAGATTCTTCTTGATTTACCAATTACATTTGAACCCTATACAACTTGGATCTCCGTGTTTGGTGACTTTCATTTACACACCCGTTTGAACTTTTAAAAACTTTTTAAAAAGAACTTTAAAAAAAACCTTTTTCCAAATTTTGAATATTGATTGTTCTTATCTGTCAACTTATCAATCACTACTTCCTCTGATGATACGATTTTGATCTTTGAAAAGCTGTGCTTAAGGAATGCAATTGAAAGAGAAGAAGAAGAAATATTTTTATTTACTAAATGCTGCTTGTTCTGAACAACTGAAGATATTGATCTGTTTCCATTTACAGGTCTAACTATTTTTCACTGACTCACCTTATTTTTGCTCTATCCAGTATATTGAGCTTTCCTCATCTCACAATAGGTCTAATTCTCTAAAAGTTATCTTTTAGTTATAAACCTTCATATATATATATATATATATATATATATATATATATATATACAAATACCTCACTGAATAAATATTTATAGAGCACAGGATCGATCAGGTCTAGTGTGATTGCAAAGCTTAGTAGTGGATTGGTAAGTTCAGGGAACGTCTGCAGAGCATTACCATTGTTGACCAAGGGAAGAGTCTATGAGGCATGTGTACGCAATGTGATTATGTATGGAAGTGCAACCTGACCACTGAGGGTTGGGGACGTGCGCTATAAATGATTTCATTTGAAATTAATATTTAACATCACAAAATTAATGGTGTGAGAAATTTAAATAAACGTTTTTTTAGCATAATTACAAATAAAATAAACGAAATTAAATTTTTATTTTATGTTATCCTTCGATTCATATATGTGTGTGTGTAATGCCTATGCTGACAATACTCGAGATAATAATAACAGGACAAATACATTGAAGACATTGCCAAGGTTGCTGCAAAGAAGGTGGGCTTCCTCTACCGTGCTAGTAACATTCTCACACCTGACATTATCCTATATGTCTACAAAGCTACTATCTGCCCATGCCTGGAGTATTGTTGCAACATCTGGGCTGGTGCATCATCCACTAGTCTCTCCCTCTTAGACAAGGTCCAAAACAGATTTGTAAACTTAATAGGTCCCTCACTATCAACCAAGCTCCAGCCCCTGTCCCATCGCCGCAATGTTGCTTCCTTGTGCCTGTTTGGCAAGAACTTCAATAGATTGTGCTCTGATGAACTTGCTGCTCTGGTGCCCCAACGACGTAAATTCACTAGACCAACCCAACAATCTGGCAAATCCTATCCATTCACTATGAGGTCCCCATACGCTGAATAGTTTTCTACTTCAAACCTCTTTTCCTCGTGCTGCTGGACTCTGGAACTCCCTCCCTGCTTCTTGTTTCCTGACGGTACTGACGTGAAGAAATTTTAAAATAATGTAAACAGACATCTCGCTGCATAGCTCCCAATTTATGTCGACCTCACCCCCCCAAAAGAAACCTATCACCCTTTTTCTCAGTAGCCCCTTATGACACTATCCATTATTTCAATCAAGTATGCATGCAAACTTCTTTTGAAGTTAAGAGCTGTTGCTGCTGCTGCTGCTGCTTCTGATGATGATGATGATGATGATGATGATGATGATGATGATGATGATGATGACGATCATAATGATTATGATGATGATGACGATGACAATGATGATGCGTATCTTTCAATTGTCTCATTCATTTTGTTTGGTTTGTAAGATGTTTTCGCTACTTATCTCTCATGAATTGATGTTTAAATAGGTCTAAGTGTCTTTATGAACGTTCGAATTAGCTTTTGTCTGAACAGGCGTACTGGTATGCGCGCATACACGCAAAGAGATGAGACATTGCGTTTGGGGCAGATTTGCGCTCAATATAATTCGTCCCGATGTTAAATCAAGAGAGTGATTAGGGGCTCACGGCAACATACATAGCACGACGCATCACACTAATGAATACCGACCCTCAACCCCGCCCGATATCTGACCCCAAGATTCAACTCATTTTCTGTTTTGAGAAAAATTTGCCGATGGTTACAATATACATATATATATATATGTATATATATATATATATATATATATACATATATATATATATATATATATATATATATATATATATATATATATATATATATATATATATATATATATATTAGTTTATCCACAGTAGGCTGTTTCGTGGGTATCACGGCTTTCAGTGCTTCAAGCTGAGATTCGACAAAAATCCCTTTGTATATTCTACCACGTCCGCTCTTGAAATGAAGTAAATTATAATACTTATATACGTTTGCATTTGCATTATCATCAGCCGAGAGTGCTCAATTAGTTTACTTAACTTACGTTAAGTTGCATCCATTTATTTCTTTATTAGATAATTCAACCAACTTTTGGTAGCGAAAGTAGTCGTTCGCAGACAGCTATTTCGCCGAATCAATCACGGCTTTTGTATGTTGCTAGAAAAGCGTGTGGTCATACACACACACACACACACATATATATATATATATTTATATATATATTGATATTTTTCGACAGAGACAATGCCACGCAACAAGGAAAAATTGTTTTAATTAAAAAGATTACAGCTGTCTCTTCATGCTATACAATCAGAGCATTTGAAATAACAAATTCTGACTGTTATAGACAAATGAATTTTCAGATTTACAGAGAAAACGACTTACTATTAGGCAGTTTAAAAAAATATATGTTTTCTTCGATACACATGGCAAATGATCTCCATGATGCGCTAGTTTTCATTTTAGATAGTCCTCCTTGAAGTATCTCGCACAGATTTCTTTTTCATAAAACATTAACAAAAAGCAACGCAAAAAGATATTGGCACTTACATAAGAGAAATACAATATCATTCCAACAGAGATAATCCGCTATTTTGATTTAAAAGCATATCCTTGTTCTCCCACTTAGACCATATTTTTGATTATAACAATTAAAAAACATAATAATTTAAGATATGATGAAAGATTTTTTTTAACTAATATATATTTTCATACCTCTATTAATTTTGTCGGATAATATTTAAATTATGTAATTTCAGAGCAATTATGAATTCAAATATTTTTCGACCAATCAATAATTTACGTGATCCGACATAATAATCTTTTTCACTTAAGAAAGTAGACGACTGGATTCGAACTTGGTATGACCATTTCTTCAGTTCGCGTCGTCATCAACATTAACCAGCGTTACGTCCTTTCTAATTATATATATATATATATATATATATATTAAAATAAATCTCGGCGAAGACTTCTTGAATAAGCACTCATCATAATCTCTAACACAATTAAAGAACGTAATGGCTTCGACAATTTATCTTCTTTAATCATCAAACTTATTTTATCCGAACAAAACTTGAATTTACATCCAGGCTAGCTAATATATACCACACTCTCAACATAATTCACAAGTAATATCTAAAATAAAATGAATAAATAACACAAAATAATAACTATATATATATACATATATATATGTATAAATTAAATAAATAAATATATAAAAACATCCATCTCATTTCATAAATATTTCACGCATTTCAATTTCCGACAGCTATAATTTATTTTGAAATTAAAAACCCAACAAATCCACACCTTTTAATATTATAACGACTGTTTGTTTCAAGTCAATAACCGTGAGAATATCATGACTTTAATAATATATTTAGTCCCCTTTTTGATTTTACATATATGTGTTGTGCGTGTATGTGCATATATATATATATATATATATATATATATATATATATATATACATACTTAAATGTGTATATATACGTTTATATACATATATATTAAATATTTATACATCACGATCCTCTCACAACATGTTGTTCTCATCCTCCCTCCGCCTACACCATCCAACCGAACTTGATATTTAACCCTCCTATTCTCCTGCTACGATACCAACTATATAACTTCAATAAACAAACTCATGTTTCCTCTTCCTGCCTCACGGTTTAAATAACTCCTACCGCTATCAAATTTTGCCCCACACACTTTCCACAGTTAATTTTCGTTCTCCCACTGCTACCATCTTTTTGAGCCAATCAATATCTTTCCATAAACCACCTTTTTCGGCTTACATCACGTCCTATCACTCCCCCCCATTAATTGTTTAATAACTCCGGCCGCTATCATTTCTCCTCACACTTTCCACAGTTAACTCAACTTCTCCCACTGCTACCAGCTATTTGTAGCTTATATTTTATATTTTCGTAAGCGGTCTCCTATTACCACTGTTTCAAATATTTTGTATTTTGTGTGTTAATTACTTCAGACCAATCATCCTAGGGAAGTCTTGAAATAAAGACGAAACGTTGATGAATGCATAAATAATATATTTTTTTTCATTGAAATATTTGTAAGCAAATGCAGGGAACACATTTCATAAATTCATCAAAAAAAGTTTATATTTGAATACATTTGTTTCGGCCAACCTCAATCAAAAACATATTTATGATATACAGAATTTTTAAAATGTACAAAAAAATTATTTTTTGGTCATCATTATCATCTCTGTCTCTCTATGCATATATATATATATATATATACATATATATATATATATATATATATATATATATATATATATATATATATATATATAGAGAGAGAGAGAGAGAGAGAGAGAGAGAGATAGATAGATAGATAGATAGATAGATAGATAGAGAGATAGATAGATAGATAGATAGATAGATAGATAGATATAATATGTGTGTATGCTCTTTTGAACAAAAGTCGATAATTTACAATATATTGTATATCGATATGGCGTTTAAAAGCTCTTCTATTGACCATGATTTTTCATCTTAAATCAGTAGATAAATTAAAGAAACTTGAAAACAGCTCCCACATCAACTTAATAAAAGCGGCTTATTGACACTTACCTGAGGTAACCCTACCTGGGAATGCCGATGGTCAGATCTCGGTTATTCCTGTACCCAAAGTGCCCCTTTTGGGGTGCTGCTTTTCCCACTTTATTGCCTTGTCTCAAATCTTGCTGCTGTGAGAAACAAATAAATGCAATCATAGCCACGATCAAATTGTAGCATCTGTTCTGTTGACTATCAGTGGAGAAGACATCCTTCTCGACTGAGACAATTTTTATTTTTTGTCTCAATTCAGAATGCTACTTCATGGTGTTCTAGATTTTCTGAACATTTAAACGAAACTTGTGTTAACATTTGCCTTCGTAGGGTGGAAAGTAAATAGTGACGCGGCCATTTTGAATTTCAAATCTATTTTCTCTGCTAAGTAATATGAACCTTGAATGTCTGGAATAACTTCATACATGGGAAAGACGATCTTATTTTGCTCATTGGTTGCAGTAAACGTACCAGCACCTTACATGACGTTGTAGCTTAGCCAATATTCTGGTAACAACTGAATTTCATTTTGCTTAGGTCACGTCGTCAAGTGGTTAAGCTGACCAATCAACAAACTACAAGCTGACCCTAGATTTCTCCAAATATTTAAATACAACGTATTTCTCATATAAATAATTATAAAGATAGAAGAAATAGATCGAAAGAAATTGTGTTTTCCAACAACACAGACCAATATTTGCCAAATATCACTAAATAAACAGATGTACGTGTGCGACTTTAGTTACGTAACCAATCGCTACAAAAGATTGGGAGAAATCTCGTTTACTTTACATATAAGATGTGCTATTTTTATTTTACATTTTCAATAAACAATGTTTTTAAATGCTTTTTTTAATACGAGAAGAGAAACACAAGGTTAAATAAC
Source organism: Sepiola atlantica (assembly GCA_963556195.1). Classification (NCBI taxonomy): domain Eukaryota; kingdom Metazoa; phylum Mollusca; class Cephalopoda; order Sepiida; family Sepiolidae; genus Sepiola; species Sepiola atlantica. Next base: position 21,772,515 of record OY744539.1, read on the forward strand.
TTAGTTGTAAAACTAAAAACTAAATTTTTATGTAAAATTTCTTAACGTCTTGTGAATGTTGTGAGTGAAATCTTAATTATACGAAATTATATATTTATTTTATGTACTAAATTATACCAAATTATATACCTAATTATATATTAAACTACATTAAAATATATACAAAATTATACCATACTAAATGTGTGTGTAATATTGGATAAATGATAGGTATTGTACGATGATCGATTAACTGTTAGTTTTAATGATGTATATATTTTTTATTTATTTATATTTTAATTATTTACTTTTTATTTCTCAGTGTGTTTTATTTTCGTATTTTCTTCCGTATTTTAAGAATTTTTAATATAAAGTAAAGTAATTAATCTCTCATTTTAAATATTCTAGATTTTATTAAATTTATTGATTATCATATATTCAAGAAGTATTATTAATTGTGAGTGTTATCAAATAAGTTTATCGAATTAATCTAATATGTTATTTACTGTAGGGTTAAATTCGGTTGTGAAGACGATGTAGGGGAAATAACTCTGTTTGTTATTCGGATCATTAATGCGAATTAATTGATAGATTCGGTCGGTAGAAATCTGTGTATTAAGTTATTAGTAATATATATATATATATATATATATATATATATATATATATATATATATATATATATATATATATATATATATATATATATATATATAGTGTGTCATGTTGCATATGAAAAGAAATAAAATAAAGTGCTCGATCATATAAGAGAGCTAATATAATTTATTTAGATACTGTATATTACATATTTCAGCAATGTACCGCGGTTTCATCCAAAAGGGCAGATTTCGACATCTTTAGTAAATCTCCGTGCCCAGTGGAATCATCGGCAAGCTGAAACGATTGTAGTCACGCCCGACAGGGAATGGCGTCAACAATGACAGAAAACGGTGTATCTCTGAGGGCGTCCCCGAAAAAATCCGGTGTGGGATAGTGATTAACTAAGGCTCAAGGGAGGCCTTCATTTTATTCCCTAGCAGGTTTCATTTATTTATTTATTTATTTATTTATTTATTTATCTGTTAGCAAGTTTTATTTGTTTATTTATGTATCTGTTTTTTTTGTAATGTTATTATTATACCTGAAAAAAATACGAAAGGGGTGGCTATATAGTTTGCCGTTTGAGTTTGTGAAAATTGGTGTGCTTTTTTGTTGTCGTTTTTGGGAATAAAATTATGTATCGGATTAATTGTCGCTATAGAGCTGAAAGAGATGATTCAAATATGTTTTTATCGACTTAACGTGTTTGTTTACATTTGTTTATTGAATTTGTGTTTTCGTATTTTCTGTTTTTTTAGTAATGTTATTGTTATATCTGGTCTGAAAAAATACGAAAGAGCGGCCATATAGTTTGCCGTTTGGTTTGTGGAATTATGGTGCTTTTTTGTTGTCGTTTTTGGGAATAAATTTATGTATCGTATTAAGTGTTCGATATAGTGTTGGAAAGCATGATGCAATAATGTTTTTATGGACTTAAAGTGTTTGTTTATTTTTGTTTATTGAATTGGTGTTTTCGTATTTTCTAGATCTTAAAAGGAAGCGGTGTTTCGTTGATATGTCCCGTTTATAACCAGTAGTGTTGAAAACAAAAACAAAAAAACAAAAAAGAACAAAAAATTGTTATAAACGGAATGATGGATGCTATCTGTTATTTCCGTTTGAGGGGTATAAGTTTAGTCTCTTTATTAATGGTGTGTTAATAATATTAATATTTATATTTGCATTTATATTTATATTTAGTGTAATTCATTAAATTCCTTATCTTGTTATTTCACTCGTACCTATGTCCATGCGCACCGGCAAATAAACCTATATACACACACGAGCATGGAACCACAAGGTATACACAACATCTGCACGCATATGCACATGCGTGCATGTACACACATCTTCGCTAACATGTACGGGGGTTATTAATTTAATATTTTTTTATTTTTTGTGTTTTTAAATTAATCTTTTATTTATTTTATTAATATTATTTTATATTTTATATTTATTAATAATCTGCTCCTATACATACACACGCGCACTCGCACACATGCTTGTACACACATCTGGACGTATACATACGCCTGCACATTCATCTTCATTTATACAGGGGTGGGCGGGTGACTTGAGAATCTATTATATGGATTTATGAAGCGGGGTGGGTGGGGGGTTTAGGGGTTAAGAAAACTTTGTGGTGTATCTGTATTCCCGTGATAGGAGGGTCACGTGGAGATAGGGAATCTGCTGATAAATGTATAATCCTCTCTGGATGGGGTTAGTTTTAGTATGGATGATGTGATTATCTGTGGTGAAAGAGTGGGGTGTTTATTGATGAATGTTTTATCTGGGTTAGGACTAGGTTGTATAAGGGTAGGCAGGGTTTATGTAGTCGCGCCCATATATCTTGGGGGTATTTTGTACGTAAATAGAAAGATAGGAATGTTGTTATGGGTTTAGGGAGGTCTTGGGGAGATTAGTTATTTTATATGTTTTTAAGAAATACTTTACTATCTTTTTAGAGGGGTATTTGGTTGAAAGGGATAATTGGTGGGTTATGTAATATTGTTATCAGACCATTGGGCTAGCAGGAATTTTTTTCTGTGGGGGCATTTTCTGAAGACCTCAGTTTTTATGTTAATGCAGTTTATGGAAGGATTGTTGATAGCTTGTATAATTCTGAATTTCTCGGTAGTGCACAAAGGGCAGGTCCTGGTAGTGGGGCTGTAGGATTTAGGTTTGTCGGTAATTCTCCATTCTATTTTGTAGGGGGTGTTGGACTTCTTGAGATCCCATACGTGGGTTGCCAGTGTGGTTATGTGGTCTTTTTTGGGGTATTTCAAAGTGTTGTTGTGGGCGTAGAGTCTTTGTTTAAAAGATCCTTGGGTCATTCCGATGTATATATCCTCCCTTTTGGTATCCACCCCGGATATAACCTTGGCTTCCTAAACAACAGAGCTGACTGTGCATCCTCCGCCCAAGGAGCATGTCTCACCTCTTTTGCAAGAGCAACGGGGGTTGGGTGAATTAGTTGGTGGTTTGGAGGTCAGAATGGATCCCACGGACTGAAAACATTAATAGTTAGTTTTTACTGTATTTCTGTTAAAAAGTTTATGAAGATTATTTGATGGCGGGAAGTGCTTGTCTATTAGTTTGAGAAATTGCTTACCTACGCTATATTTGACGCTGAGGGAAAAAGGAGGTTGGGGCGAACCAGATAATATTTCTTTGTCTCTTGCGTCTGTGTTGGCTGGTGGATTGGTTGGGTATGTAGGATTTTTTTCGTTATAACCGCTTTCAATGAGGGCATTATTGTAATAATTGTTGAAAAATCTCAGGTGTGGATGAAAGGCTTGAAATTCTTTTACTAATATTGGGTATAAGGTTTTTAAATATGAGTGGGGGTGGCAGGATTTGGTGTGGATGTACCGGAGTTGTTCGGTGGGTTTGTGGTATGGCCTAGTTGAATTGTTGGTCAGGTCTAGGGATACGTCTAAAAAATCTAAGCTAGTCAGGTTGGTGTCTATGGTGATGTTTAATCCGATTTCTTTTAGGAATGCGGTTAACTGTTTCCTGAATCTGTCGAGTTCTTGCGCGTTGTTGTTGCGGGATAGGCATAGGCCGTCGTCTCGGTAGAGGCCAAACTCTTGGTCAGGGAATTTATTTTGTAAGGAATGTAGGATGACAAGCCCAATCAGGTCGCATATATCTGCGCTGTCGTAGGCTCCTATGGGAACATCAAAAGGGTCTTCAAATCCAACCCTGAAGATAGGAAATTGGTCAGGGAGCAGGGTTCGGTTGTGTGGTTAGTACTTTTCTTAGATAGGTGTTGGCGTGAGGAAGTGCCACCTATTTCTTAAAACCCTTTTTCTTCAGCGATAAAATCACCACCTACACCCGCAATGATATACATAAAGAAACCCTTGATATACAACTAACTCATACTGGCACTTCCTTACGCCAACATCTATCTAATAAACGTACTAACCACACACCGGAACTCTGCTCCCTGACCAATTGCCCTATCCCCAACACTGGTCTGTGCCATCGAACCAACTGTGTATGTAAGCTACAGTACAATAAATGCAATAAGTTTTACACCGGTAACACAACAAGACCACTACACCTGCGCATCAAAGAGCACATGAACGCCCGTATATGCTCTTTCCACAAGCACACAGCGATATGCTCGAATACTCAGCGTGATATTCATGTACCCATCTTAGCGTATGTCACCGTTCATTATATAATATCTACCTCTCACCCACTGACCAACCCTCATATCCAACACTCTTTATATTCCATTTCCACCACTTCACTCATTACTTACCTCCTATATTAAGTCATCACACGCCCAAACAATCAAATAGGCCCATCCATATGAACATCCATCCCAACACACATTCAGCAACAAACCAAAAACCATAATCAACCTACTCCACTAACCCACCAAAATAAGTCACCTCATAACTTGGCATTATTAATTAATTAATCTAAACACATATAAATGTATACAAATAACATACACATTATTAAAAATAAAATAATAATAATAATGAATAAAAAATAAATATAGACGTAAATTAAATTATAAAAAATAAATAAATAAATAAATAAAATACAAAAAAAATAATATAAAATAAAAAACACTAAATCAAGAAATATAAAAACAAGATGAAAAATGAAGAATATATAAATAAATAAATAAACAAACAATAATACATGTATATACATGTATATGTATATATGTGTATATACATATATATGTATATATATATATATGTATGTGTATGTGTATATGTATATATATATATATATATATATATATATATATATATATATATATATATATATATAACTAATAACTTAATACACAGACTTCTACCGACCGAATCTATCAATTAATTCGCATTAATGACCCGAATAATAAACATAGTTATTTCCCCTACTTCGTCTACACAACCGAATTTAACCCTATAGTAAATAATATATTAGATTAATTCGATAAACTAGTTTGATGAAACTCACAATTAATAATACTTCTTGAATATATGATAATCAATAAATTTAATAAAATCTAGAATATTTAAAATGAGAGATTGATTACTTGTTTTTATATTAAAAATTCTTAAAATACAGAAAAAAATACGAAAATAAAACACACTGAAAAATTAAAAGTAAATAATTAAAATATAAATGAATAAATAAATAAATATATATATATATATATATATATATATATATATATATATATATTATTAAAACTAACAGTTAATCGATCACCATAAACTACCTATCATTTATCCAATATTACACACATATAATTGAAAACCACATTTATATACATAACATAACTTAAAAACTTATGAATTTCTATTCTCTGCGAGACTGGGTGGCACCTACGCTGTCTTCTGTCGTTTGGCATCCATTTTGGCAGATTCTCTGCACAGACGGAGATTTCCTTTGGGGTTTATTATTTTTGACAAAGGGAAGTTTCTTTTCCCGAAATATTAAATAAATGATTTCATAATTATCCGGACATCACACAAACAGCTAACACCACACTTGCTGCTATGTAAGATTTTAAGAAAAAATAAATAGTGAGTCACATTTCGTATTCGATTTATTATTTTTGTTCCTTCCAGCTTACATCTTACCCGGAATTTGCATTGCCCACAGCCTTTTAAAAACATACTACTATGTGTATATATATTGATGTAGTTTGCTTGAAGCATTGTATAATGTGTATATAAACGCAAATTAGAAGGCAATACAATGCAGAGGTGTAATGGATATACACAAACTGAAGCAAATTAAGATATATTATGGTGGAATGAGTTAAGCAGTGTTAACTTATATATATATATATATATATATATATATATATATATATATATATCATACGTATGTGTCGTACACACGTAAAGTAATGTCGTGTTCCCCTCTGCCTTAAATTGGGATAACATAGTGAACGCCGACTTTCATATCTTCTCTACTTGAAAAGTCGCCAGGAAGAAACAGTTATTGTTATCTTGAAATAACGTGATTTCGACAACTTCCGTTCTAGGGTCACCTCTGACCCGGAAGTGTCACTCAAACTCTTCCATTCAACTAACAGCTTTTGCTCTAGAACAATAATATGCGATTCATCTCTCTTGCTTTTCAAACATCTCTCCTGTTCTTCGTTGCTATAAAAAGAGTAGTAGATCTCTTCACTCGGCTATTCTCTTAAGCTTTTCCCACATGAACACTATAGACAGATCATCGATCTGTAGTTGATTTGGATTGTTTCCGCTGTTGATTTTGGATTAACGTGATTTCCCCTTTAGTCATCCATTCCGGTATGTTCGTTTCTCGTATACACGTCTTTAGATTTTCTGCTAATGTGGGTGGTCGCATGACAACAGAACAGATCTTACATAACGCCCCGCTAAAAAGAAAAGAAGAGGTAATGCCTGGGACGATGGTGTCAGGATAGCAGAACGCATACGACAATATACTTCAGAATGGAGCATTGAAAGATAGTACATTAGTCTGAAAGGTAGAAAACTGGATTGAGCATTTAAAATAGTAATAGTATAGTTTCGGGTTCAGACGTAGAAGTTATAGCATAGTTTCGGCTTCAGACCAAACGATACGAAATCTCCATGTGGAATAGATTATTATTATTTACTTCGTTATTTTGTTCTTTTTAAATTATTCTGATTATTCTCATGAATATCGTTTATTTGAACTTCCGTTCACTCCTTTTTTATCACATTGTTTAGTTCTTAAGTAAGAGGTTTGCCTCCATTTGTCTTCTTCTTCTTCTCTTTTCCTTTTCCTTCTTGTCTTTATTTTTTCTTAACATCATCATCATAATTATCATTATTATGTTTTCAATTATTATTATTATTATTATTATTATTATTATTATTATTATTATTATTAGTATTATTATTATTATTATTATTATTATTATTATTTGTAATAGTAGTGTGAGTATTATTATTGATGTCTGTGCAGCGTTTGCCAAGTGTCTGGGACATTTGCCTGACAGCTCTGCCAGTTCCGTTCAACACAAAAATAAATATGTCAGATTAATCCTAAAAATGGCGGGAACAACAACAACAAAAAAAGAAGAAATCTTGCGGGCTGGAGACACGAACCGATTGTGCCGAACGTAATCAGGCGAAGTTTAAACTTTATGATAGGCGTAACTAAGTGCTGCTGGCCACCCGTACAAAAGTGACGCGATTATAAACGTGGGGCCTCGCTAATTATTTTTGATTGCTCGAGCGAGATTACGTCTGCAAATTCGCTGAGCCTTTTTTTAATTTCATCTATCCATTCATTTTATTTTATTTTTTTAGTATTTCAATAAGTATTTTATTTCTTAGAAATAAATAAACAAATAATGAAAACGAATTCGCCAAAGGACCTATCCAAATTAGGTCAATAATCGAAGCCAGCATTTATTGGGAATACATGAAATCCAGTATAGCGGATCATATATAAATTTTAATATTGTTTAGGTATGCCTGTTTCACACTAAAACATCACTTTTAGGGATTATTAAATGCAAGTGTTCAATAAATGCTATGCTATTTACTAACGCGTCACGAGTTATCAAGGCTAAAAGCAACTCGATAGGAAGAGTTCATGAGATTGATAGATTGTCATTTGACTGACGAAGAATATTATTAGACGATTTAAAATGATGAATAAAGTGGACAAAATTTGATTATTTTGGAGGATGGTTTAGGAGTATTTGTAGACATTAGATTTGAAGAACACCATGTTATAGTTCGCAGGGAAGCGATCCTGTGGAAACGTGTTTCACAAATGGAAAGTTTTAAAAAAATATACTCTGTTCATAACTGTTTCATGTTTGACACACAAAAGAAGAAAATGATTTACGATCTACGATTAATTGAAGACAAGTTGATATATTAACTATATCTGAAGGGTGTAATCTTTGGGTCCATACATTCCCCCTATCGTATTAGAGCGTCAACGGATTTAATGTTGGAAAACATTGTAATTTAATGTTGGAAAACATTGTAATTTTGGGGTTTACTGAACTGAGATGTTCAATTGTAATTCTATCTCAAAATGACATCATAAAAAGGTTTCAGACGACGACTACAATTATGAGTTTTGTTTAAAAATAATTTGAAGTATCATCTGCAAATTTGGGATAAATTTGGTTTAGTTATCAAAATAAATCAATATTTAAAGGTTGGTTTTTATTATGTACACTTAAATGTTAAGTGTGAATTTTCGCAAACCCGTTGAATTGGTCATGTGAAACTACTGTAACGTAGAGTGGTAAGTCCTAAGGGTATCTTATATTTTAATTAGGGAATGGATCAACCATGTTAGTTAAGTTATAATGAAGTATATTTTAAGGACAAAAATGCCTCTGTCATTTTTTGCATACAAACATTTATCCCAGCTTGCTAACACTCTAAGACGGACACAGCACAATCAAAAAGCTTACCCATGGATTAAGACAACACTTTTTCAGTTCAACGGAGAGAAAAATTATCAGCCGACTAGTTATTGAAGTATCCGACTGAGTGGTGTAAATACCCAGAGTTTTCAGATCTTTTTAACACCGCGTGAGCGTAGAACAATTGACAGACAACCGACGAGAATGTATGTGGTTCTTGTAGCATCAAACTTCATTTGGTATCGTGACCCATAGTGGGGAGCATCTTTTTATTTTTTTTAAGGTATCGTGACCCATAGTGGGGAGCATCTTTTTATTTTTTTAAGGTATCGTGACCCATAGTGGGGAGCATCTTTTTATTTTTTTTAAGTTGTGGGTGGACAGCAAAACTCATTTAAACAAACCTTGCAGAAATGCACATTTCACTTTTCCAGGGATCTAATGATTTGAATTATCATTGATTTATTTATTATTATTATCATCCAAGTGTTTGACTGACATTCGTGATAAAAGTGTGGGCAAACGTGTACGATTTAAAATGAAAACCTAAAGTTTGTGTGGCAAAGGTATACATCTCATTCTCAATAAGGAATTGCCAAATATTTATTTCTACACTTGAAAACTTAGTTTCTGTTTGAGGAAAACTTAGTTTCTTAATTGAGGAAAACTAACATAATTTTATTTGTCGCTAACAATAGAAAGTACACAATTCAGTAAAATAAATCAATCTTGCCTAATAATAAATTAACATTTTTACTACCCACTGCTATAGCCCTTTTAGTCAGGATACAACTCTGAGTACCTCCATGGCACACCAAACCACAGACAACTGTGTATTTTTATATAGCAATTATACCTAAGCAATTTTTTAACTTCAATAATTTTCCATTTGACTAATTTAAATCGATAAAAAGTTTGCATTCTTTTATAAATTTGAAAAAATTAAATGACATACTTTTGAAAATAATTCTATTGAATTAAAATGGCCAAAATAGTAGTAAATATTACCCTGACAGGTACTACCACTTAGGGCCAGAGTTGGCTTGAGAGAAATAGCAACTAAAAGAAGGTTCCAAAGTCAGGACCGCATAATGGAATGCAGTTTTAGGATATTCCGAAAATCAACATTCCAATACAGGTTAGAGTTAGGGTTAGGGTTAGGGTTACATCGGCTAAAAGGTTGTAATTAAACAAAAAACACTAAAAATTAAAGTTGGTTGAATCACTCAATTACAGTGACAAAAACACCCCTTAAAATTAACAATGAAGTTAATTGATTGAAAATATATGATAAATGTATAAAAGGACAAACGCCCATATTCTTAGATATAAAGTAAAGCTTTTTTCGTCAGTGATATTAAGCAAATTTTAGTCTGTGTTGTTAAAAAAATTGTATTTCTGATCGATCTTAATATTTAATCCTGATCGATATTTTATTTCAAATTAGTCATAAATAGAGGAAGAAGGGAGCTTTTATTCCCTAATTCAGATGTATTTGTACTCTACCCAAAATTTGAATAAAAATAGTTATATGGAGTTCGGGGTATGACATTTTTTTAATTTCTTCCTCATCGACACACTTTGTTTCTTTGTCATCAGTAAATTTCTTCCTAAAAATCAATATTTGAGTCTTGTTCTCTAGTTTCCCTTGAGGATCGTAGCAACATGCTATTAAAATAAACAACAAGTAATTCGATTTAACTCCTTCAAGAAAATACCTTGTCCGGATCGAAAATATTTTCAAATAGCCGCCATCTAATAAAAAAGGAACGTAACTCTTTTATCATCCACACAAATTTACTTTGTTTTGATTGCACTAAAAAGTAATATTATGTTTTAGAATGTTTTTAGATGAAAATTAATAATTCGTAATGTTTTTATTATTCGGATTACGATTAACATCTTGAATGTTATTTTCCGAATTTTTCGCTCGATATATATATATATATATATATATATATATATATATATATATATATATATATATATATATATATATATATATGTGTGTTGTGGTGGCAACCACTCATTTGCATATACGAATAACGTTACACTATAAATAGCAAGCCTAGGTTGGCCTTAGTGTGTGTTACCTAAATGCCACCGGAAGTGACGCCGAAGAGCGTACATGTCCTCCCACCAAGACTCTCTGACTCGACACCTTCATTTGTACATACTGTAACTATACCTTTTCTTTAATACACTTATTATTGCATTCTCCTTGTTGTTTGCGTCTTCATTGTATTCCTCACTAATTATTGTTCAACCTTGCAACCACAACAGTTGGCGACGAGATATGAAGCGTCAAATATAACAGTTTGACGAAGAACTATTTAAAAAAAAAAGAGTACAATGCAAAGTGTTGACGAGCAAACGGATTTTACGCTAAAGAAAAGTTTCAACTTAAGTGAAAAAAAAAAAACTCGAACGTGGCAAAAGCGACAATTTACGCCGTTTTCTGGGAATCCGACTTGCAAACGAATGTAAAAGTGAATTTTTGTTTTGTCGCTAAACGACAAATCTGTTTTGTATTACTAAAGGACCAACTTGCAAACGAAAAGCGGATTTTGTTCTGTCGCAAAACGACAGGTCAGACTCGTATTACGAAAAGCAAGGAAGTAACCTACGAAAAAAAAAAGTTCACCAGTGGATTCTAATTACTGCTCCCCGTTAGCAAAACAACAACTAAAGGAATCTTTTAATTAATAATTTGTTTGTTAAAGCTCAAGGAAAGGATTTTTTTTTTAAGTTGTCACTGGATAACGTATAATACAGTAAAACGTTACGAAAAAAAAAAAGGGGGTAATCTCAATTTAAGAGTATTTTAATTACTAAAATACTAGAAAAAACAAACTCCAAAGAACTAAATGTACTGCATACATTTTTTTCAATTGTGACTCGAAAAAAAAAAAAAAAAAAAAAAATGGAAGACTTATCAAAAATGTTCATGCAATTTTTACAGGCACAAGCTGACCGCGAGGAAAGACAAAATCAGGCACAAGCTGACCGCGAGGAAAGACAAAATGAACGTTTTGCTAAAACACTGGAACTACTAAAGAGTAATCGAGAAAATGTCGACAGTGTTAATTTCTCCCATACAACTATCTTTAATAGTATGGACACATTTAATTATGTGCCGGAGGAAGGAAAGACTTTTGAAGCATACTATACAAGATACGAGGATGTCTTTCAACTGGACTGCAAAAATTGGCCAAATAGCCAGAAAGTGAGCCTCTTACTCAGGAAATTGGGTACATCAGAACACAGCAAATTCATTAATTACATATTACCTAAAAAAACTGCGGAATTAGAGTTCATGGAAGCTGTGAAATTACTAAAAGAATTATTTAATCCAAATATATCTCTTTTTCATAAAAGATGGCTGTGCATGAATCTAAGAAAGATGGACAACCAAGATTATTTGACATACGCATCAGTTGTCAATAAAAACTGCGATAATTTTAAGCTTGCGGAACTAACGGTAGAAGATTTTAAATGTCTAATCTTCGCACAAGGGTTAGTTTCCACGAAAAATGCAGAAATACGCAGACGAGTGTTGTCTAAGCTGGAATCTGAGCAAGATTTTACCCTCCAGAAACTAGCAGAGGACTGTGAAAGGGCCATTACACTAAAAAAGGATTTAAAAAATATAGAAGAATCCGGAGTGGCATATGTAAGAAAAGTTAGAAAACCATACACACCAACCAAGAACTTTACAAAGAAAAGCAATCGAAATGGAACGGGATATTACAATCCTAATAACCATAAATATAGGACAGAATATAACAAGCCTCTTCCTAGATATAACTGTAAGAGATGTGCAGAAAAGCATTGGGAATCAGATTGTCCTTATAAAAAGAAAAAATACTACATTTGTAAGAAGGTGGGACACAAAAGCGATTGCTGCAGATATAAAGATTACACCAGAAAGAGAGTACAGCAAACAAAATCAAATACAAAATTAGACAAAGATCGGCGAAAATACGTAAAAGTGGAAATATTTAAAACACCAATAAAGTTACAACTCGACTCCGGCTCCGATATTTCTATTATAAACCTGAATACATGGAAAAAGTTGGGTAAAAAACCAACCATGATGAAAACGAGTAAATCAGCCCGGACGGTAACTGGTGGTGGTATAAAATTTGAAGGAGAAGTTGTCCTTCCGATAAAATTAAAAGGGATTACGAAGAAATCAAAAATATTCGTACTGAAAAATAGTGAAAATCTGTTTGGAATAGATTTAATTGAGAAATTTAGACTATGGGATAAGCCAATCAATACATTCTGTAAAAAAATAGAATGTTATTCTCCAACAACAGTAAATATAAAAGACGATTTAAAAGAATTATTTCCTGAAGCATTCACGACTAACTTAGGTCGCTGTAATAAATTCAAGGCCTCGTTTGAACTTAAAGAAAACGCCAGCCCAATTTTTAGAAAAAAGCGAAACGTTTCGTTCGCTGGGTTGGAAAAGATTAATAAAGAATTAGATAGATTGGAACAGACAGGAATTCTATCAAAAATAGAACACAGCGAGTGGGCAGCCCCCACTGTATACGTAAAGAAAAAGAATGACGAAGTTAGAGTGTGCGCAGATTTTTCGACCGGGGTCAACTCCCTATTAAAAGATCACCATTACCCTCTACCAAGCCTAGAGGAAATATTCACGAAGTTAAATGGTGGTAATATCTTCTCTAAGATAGACTTGAGCGACGCATATTTGCAAATACCGGTCGAGGAAAATTGCTCAAAAATACTATGCATCAATACGCATAAGGGATTATTCAAATACAACCGATTGCCCTTTGGCATCAAAGTAGCGCCTGCCATTTTTCAGCAAGCGATTGACACCATGCTAAGTGGTATTGAGTGCGCATGTGCATACCTGGACGACATTGTTGTCAGGAGCAAATCCCTACAAGAACATAAGGAACATTTGAAACAAGTATTTACTCGAATACAAGAATTCGGCTTTAAAGTAAAAGTAAGTAAATGTGACTTTTGTATGAGCGAGATTAAGTATCTTGGACACATAATAAACAAACATGGACGACGTCCAGACCCAGACAGATCTGCGGCAATAAAAAATATGCCAGCACCTGATAACGTAACAACCTTGCAGAGTTTCTTAGGACTCGCAAATTATTATCAATCTTTTATTGAAGGAATGCATAACTTGCGAGCCCCCTTAAATAATCTGCTTAAAAAGGATACACCTTGGAACTGGACGCAAGAATGTCAAACCGCTTTTGACAAAACAAAGAGCGCACTAACATCTGAATTATGCTTAACGCACTTTGACACAAAATTAAAAATAGTCGTCGCTAGTGACGCTAGTTCCTACGGCTTAGGAGCATGCATTCAACATATTATGCCGGATGGGTCTAGAAAACCAATAGCGCACGCTTCGAGAACGCTGATACCAGCCGTGAGGGCATATTCACAAATCGAAAAAGAAGAATTGAGCATAATCTTTTCCGTGACTAAATTTCACCGATATTTATATGGTAGACAATTCTTACTTGAAACCGACCATAAACCGTTAGTCACGATCTATGGATCAAAAAAAGGATTGCCGGTATACACCGCAAATAGATTGCTGCGCTGGGGTACAATCTTACTTAATTACGATTTCCAGCTACAACATCTAGCATCAAAAAAGATTTGCCATTCGGATGGACTGTCAAGACTGATACCACAGAAACACAATCTGGAAGAATCAGTCATTGCAGCAATTCGGACAAATGTTGAAGTAAAAAATATGGTAGCAAACATCATTAAGGAACTACCCGTAACTTTGTCGGACATTAAAAGGGAAGCCGAGAAAGACGAATACATAAAGGACATAAAAGAGAAAATTATAACGGACACAAAGGTGCAGGAAGTTTTCTCCATATGTAACGATGTGTTACTGTACAGTGAGAGAGTGGTAATACCCAAAACATTGCAGAATAGGATGTTAAGAGATTTCCATACGGGACATCCGGGGATAAATCGAATGAAGTCGTTAATGAGAAGCTACGTGTACTGGCGTAACATGGACACTGACATAGCAGCAACAATAAATAAATGTAAAGGATGCCAGTTAGCAGCAAAATCCCCACCTATAGTACACAAACCTTGGCCGAAAACCGACCAACCATGGTCGAGAATCCACATGGACTTCGCTGGTCCAGTAGGAGGAAACTATTATTTAATTGTAGTGGATAGTTACACAAAATGGCCGGAGGTAATGCGTTGCAGGAATCCAACAACGAACAACTCAATAGGGTTCCTACACGAGTTGTTTGCAAGATTCGGTGTACCAGACACACTGGTCACTGACAACGGAACGCAATTCACATCCGCAGAGTTTAAGGAATTTTGCGACACGTTCCGAGTGAAGCACACCACGACTCCGCCGTATCATCCAAGGTCGAACGGCCTTGCGGAAAGGTTCGTGGACACGCTAAAACGAGCGTTAAAGAAATCCATTGGAACACCAACAGAAAAAGCTTTGCAACAATTCTTGCAAGTTTATAGGATCACACCACATTCTAGTACACCATCAAACATATCACCAGCTGATCTAATGTTTGCCAGAAAGGTAAAATCAGCGTTTGATAAACTGTTGCCAAGACAGGCAATTATCCGAAACACTACACACACGAGAAGAAAGAAATATAACTCGGGAGATCGAGTATATTTCAAGTGCTACAAGAATAACACATCTTACTGGGAATGTGGAGTAGTGGATAAACGCATTGGTGATTGTACATATATGATTAAAGGTCCACAGAGTATACATAAAAGGCACCTAAATCAGATAAAAATACGTCATATCCAAGATGATGATTAAACGACAACAGTCGAAGAGGAGGAAACCATAGATGTCATATACGAATCCTTTAATTTGGAACCGCCTCAATATACACCTGAACCCCGAAGATCAGGTAGGAAAAGAAAAAAAAGATATTGAAATCTGTGTGACTTCAAATCTTGGGAGGGGGGTGTTGTGGTGGCAACCACTCATTTGCATATACGAATAACGTTACACAATAAATGGCAAGCCTAGGTTGGCCTTAGTGTGTGTTACCTAAATGCCACCGGAAGTGACGCCGAAGAGCGTACATGTCCTCCCACCAAGACTCTCTGACTCGACACCTTCATTTGTACATACTGTAACTATACCTTTTCTTTAATACACTTATTATTGCATTCTCCTTGTTGTTTGCGTCTTCATTGTATTCCTCACTAATTATTGTTCAACCTTGCAACCACAACAATATGGGAAAATGAAAAAGAAAAATGTTTTTTTATGTGTACATCAACGTTTCGTCTTTATTTATGAGACTTCATCAGGATGATAATATAAAAAAATGTCATGCAAGTACAAACACATATAGGGTTGACATATCGGGAAAAAGGACGAAAATAGTAGCCACTACTGGAAAAAAACAGTAGTAGCTACTATTTTCTTCCTTTTTCGCAATATGTCAACTCTATATGTGTTTGTACTTGCCTGACATATTTCTTTATACTATCATCCTGATGAAGTCTTATAAATAAAGACGAAACGTTGATGTACACATAAACAAAAATCAATTTTTTTGGTTTTCCTTTTTCATTTTCCCATTACGTCGGATTACCTTCATCCTTCATCCTTCTCTTCCCATATATATATATATATATATATATATATATATATATATATATATATATATGTTCTGCATAACTTTTACAGATTTCGACAATATGCATTTGAAGAGGTGGTTGCATCGACCGAAACATTGTAATAACAACATCCACGATTAGAATAGGTGTTCGAATAATTCGAACAATACGAAAATACTATTTTGAAAAAGAACGTCATAATTTTAAAAAAAGAAAAGGAAAACAAATCGCAAATAAATAAACTCCCGGGCAACACCGTGTAGATAAAGCTAGTACTAATATAAGCAGGTGTAAGTGAGCGTATTCAACAAGTTTCGTAAAAAACAAACTTCAGGTCGAGACTCCAACTAGAAAAAAAACGGCGAGGCGACTTCTTATGGAAATTTGGCGAGATCTCAAAAATATATATTCCCTATCTATTCTGATGTTGACG
>OY744539.1:21794061-21841561 GCA_963556195.1 Sepiola atlantica
AATGTTATGATTTGACCTTCAACCCTAACCACAAGACGATCATTAGAACTGATTATTACTTATCACTTATGACCGTTGCGTCACGGCTCCTTGCGGATATTTTTTGACCGAACTGTTGTGAAAATGGCATTCAAGATGAGAACAGTAGTCCGAATAATATAAATGATACGATTTATTAATCCTTATCTAAAAAATAGAAACATAAAGATACAGTTATCATCACGAAATATTTAGAATCAAAATATACGAAAATTCAACATTATTTTTAAAAAAATAAAAGAAATAAACAATAAAATTGTACACACTTTAAACAATCAGTAGTAAAAATTATATGTAAACTTGTTTCTATTTCCTGTGTTCCCCACGAGAACAAAGTTAGACCAAAGGTCGATTTCTGATGTAGAGAGTGTCTGTCGTTGTTTTTCATATTGAAAAAAAAGGAAAAATCTAATTTAAAAACCGGAAGGTCACATGGTCAAATTTACATTTTAATTGAAGGGTTAAAAAGAGTAACTGATCTCATATTTTTCAAGGTGTAACATTGTAAGTTAAGATAAAGAAGGGGGTTGACAACACCGGATATCACAGATTGTATGAAGTGGGAAGCGGGCGGTAGGTCGGCATAACAGTGAGAAAAAATGAAAGAGGGAAGAGAGAACTCATAATTTGTAATATTAAGGTCTGTCTTTTAGGGAAGGCAGGGAGAAGCTTCATTGTAATATCAAGGTCTGTCTTTTTAGGGAAGGTAGGGAGAAGCTTCATTGTAATATCAAGGTCTGTCTTTTTAGGGAAGGTAGGGAGAAGCTTCATTGTAATATCAAGGTCTGTCTTTTTAGGGAAGGTAGGGAGAAGCTTCATTGTAATATCAAGGTCTGTCTTTTTAGGGAAGGTAGGGAGAAGCTTCATTGTAATATCAAGGTCTGTCTTTTTAGGGAAGGTAGGGAGAAGCTTCATTGTAATATCAAGGTCTGTCTTTTTAGGGAAGGTAGGGAGAAGCTTCATTGTAATATCAAGGTCTGTCTTTTAAGGGAAGGTAGGGAGAAGCTTCATTGTAATATCAAGGTCTGTCTTTTTAGGGAAGGTAGGGAGAAGCTTCATTGTAATATCAAGGTCTGTCTTTTTAGGGAAGGTAGGGAGAAGCTTCATTGTAATATCAAGGTCTGTCTTTTAAGGGAAGGTAGGGAGAAGCTTCATTGTAATATCAAGGTCTGTCTTTTTAGGGAAGGTAGGGAGAAGCTTCATTGTAATATCAAGGTCTGTCTTTTAAGAGAAGGTAGGGAGAAGCTTCATTGTAATATCAAGGTCTGTCTTTTTAGGGAAGGTAGGGAGAAGCTTCATTGTAATATCAAGGTCTGTCTTTTTAGGGAAGGTAGGGAGAAGCTTCATTGTAATATTAAGGTCTGTCTTTTTAGGGAAGGTAGGGAGAAGCTTCATTGTAATATTAAGGTCTGTCTTTTAGGGAAGGTAGGGAGAAGCTTCATTGTAATATCAAGGTCTGTCTTTTTAGGGAAGGTAGGGAGAAGCTTCATTGTAATATCAAGGTCTGTCTTTTTAGGGAAGGTAGGGAGAAGCTTCATTGTAATATCAAGGTCTGTCTTTTTAGGGAAGGTAGGGAGAAGCTTCATTGTAATATCAAGGTCTGTCTTTTTAGGGAAGGTAGGGAGAAGCTTCATTGTAATATCAAGGTCTGTCTTTTTAGGGAAGGTAGGGAGAAGCTTCATTGTAATATTAAGGTCTGTCTTTTTAGGGGAGGTAGGGAGAAGCTTCATTGTAATATTAAGGTCTGTCTTTTAGGGAAGGTAGGGAGAAGCTTCATTGTAATATCAAGGTCTGTCTTTTAGAGAAGGTAGGGAGAAGCTTCATTGTAATATCAAGGTCTGTCTTTTTAGGGAAGGTAGGGAGAAGCTTCATTGTAATATCAAGGTCTGTCTTTTTAGGGAAGGTAGGGAGAAGCTTCATTGTAATATCAAGGTCTGTCTTTTTAGGGAAGGTAGGGAGAAGCTTCATTGTAATATCAAGGTCTGTCTTTTTAGGGAAGGTAGGGAGAAGCTTCATTGTAATATCAAGGTCTGTCTTTTTAGGGAAGGTAGGGAGAAGCTTCATTGTAATATCAAGGTCTGTCTTTTTAGGGAAGGACGGGAGAAGCTTCATTGTAATATTAAGGTCTGTCTTTTTAGGGAAGGTAGGGAGAAGCTTCATTGTAATATTAAGGTCTGTCTTTTAGGGAAGGTAGGGAGAAGCTTCATTGTAATATCAAGGTCTGTCTTTTAGAGAAGGTAGGGAGAAGCTTCATTGTAATATCAAGGTCTGTCTTTTTAGGGAAGGTAGGGAGAAGCTTCATTGTAATATCAAGGTCTGTCTTTTTAGGGAAGGTAGGGAGAAGCTTCATTGTAATATTAAGGTCTGTCTTTTTAGGGAAGGTAGGGAGAAGCTTCATTGTAATATTAAGGTCTGTCTTTTAGGGAAGGTAGGGAGAAGCTTCATTGTAATATCAAGGTCTGTCTTTTTAGAGAAGGTAGGGAGAAGCTTCATTGTAATATCAAAGTCTGTCTTTTTAGGGAAGGTAGGGAGAAGCTTCATTGTAATATCAAGGTCTGTCTTTTTAGGGAAGGTAGGGAGAAGCTTCATTGTAATATCAAGGTCTGTCTTTTTAGGGAAGGTAGGGAGAAGCTTCATTGTAATATCAAGGTCTGTCTTTTTAGGGAAGGTAGGGAGAAGCTTCATTGTAATATCAAGGTCTGTCTTTTTAGGGAAGGTAGGGAGAAGCTTCATTGTAATATCAAGGTCTGTCTTTTTAGGGAAGGTAGGGAGAAGCTTCATTGTAATATCAAGGTCTGTCTTTTTAGGGAAGGTAGGGAGAAGCTTCATTGTAATATCAAGGTCTGTCTTTTTAGGGAAGGTAGGGAGAAGCTTCATTGTAATATCAAGGTCTGTCTTTTTAGGGAAGGTAGGGAGAAGCTTCATTGTAATATCAAGGTCTGTCTTTTTAGAGAAGGTAGGGAGAAGCTTCATTGTAATATCAAGGTCTGTCTTTTTAGAGAAGGTAGGGAGAAGCTTCATTGTAATATTAAGGTCTGTCTTTTTAGAGAAGGTAGGGAGAAGCTTCATTGTAATATCAAGGTCTGTCTTTTTAGAGAAGGTAGGGAGAAGCTTCATTGTAATATCAAGGTCTGTCTTTTTAGGGAAGGTAGGGAGAAGCTTCATTGTAATATCAAAGTCTGTCTTTTTAGGGAAGGTAGGGAGAAGCTTCATTGTAATATCAAGGTCTGTCTTTTTAGGGAAGGTAGGGAGAAGCTTCATTGTAATATCAAGGTCTGTCTTTTTAGAGAAGGTAGGGAGAAGCTTCATTGTAATATCAAGGTCTGTCTTTTTAGAGAAGGTAGGGAGAAGCTTCATTGTAATATCAAGGTCTGTCTTTTTAGAGAAGGTAGGGAGAAGCTTCATTGTAATATCAAGGTCTGTCTTTTTAGGGAAGGTAGGGAGAAGCTTCATTGTAATATTAAGGTCTGTCTTTTAGGGAAGGTAGAGAGAAGCTTCATTGTAATATTAAGGTCTGTCTTTTAGTGAAGGTAGGGAGAAGCTTCATTGTAATATCAAGGTCTGTCTTTTAGGGAAGGTAGGGAGAAGCTTCATTGTAATATCAAGGTCTGTCTTTTTAGGGAAGGTAGGGAGAAGCTTCATTGTAATATCAAGGTCTTTCTTTTAAGGGAAGGTAGGGAGAAGCTTCATTGTAATATCAAGGTCTGTCTTTTTAGGGAAGGTAGGGAGAAGCTTCATTGTAATATTAAGGTCTGTCTTTTTAGGGAAGGTAGGGAGAAGCTTCATTGTAATATCAAGGTCTGTCTTTTTAGGGAAGGTAGGGAGAAGCTTCATTGTAATATCAAGGTCTGTCTTTTTAGGGAAGGTAGGGAGAAGCTTCATTGTAATATCAACTTCTGTCTTTTAGTGAAGGCAGGGAGAAGCTTCATTGTAATATTAAGGTCTGTCTTTTTAGGGAAGGTAGGGAGAAGCTTCATTGTAATATCAACTTCTGTCTTTTTAGAGAAGGTAGGGAGAAGCTTCATTGTAATATCAAGGTCTGTCTTTTTAGGGAAGGTAGGGAGAAGCTTCATTGTAATATTAAGGTCTGTCTTTTAGGGAAGGTAGAGAGAAGCTTCATTGTAATATCAACTTCTGTCTTTTTAGGGAAGGTAGAGAGAAGCTTCATTGTAATATCAACTTCTGTCTTTTAGTGAAGGCAGGGAGAAGCTTCATTGTAATATTAAGGTCTGTCTTTTTAGGGAAGGTAGGGAGAAGCTTCATTGTAATATCAAGGTCTGTCTTTTTAGGGAAGGTAGGGAGAAGCTTCATTGTAATATCAAGGTCTGTCTTTTTAGGGAAGGTAGGGAGAAGCTTCATTGTAATATCAAGGTCTGTCTTTTTAGAGAAGGTAGGGAGAAGCTTCATTGTAATATCAAGGTCTGTCTTTTTAGAGAAGGTAGGGAGAAGCTTCATTGTAATATCAAGGTCTGTCTTTTTAGGGAAGGTAGGGAGAAGCTTCATTGTAATATCAAGGTCTGTCTTTTTAGGGAAGGTAGGGAGAAGCTTCATTGTAATATTAAGGTCTGTCTTTTTAGGGAAGGTAGGGAGAAGCTTCATTGTAATATCAAGGTCTGTCTTTTTAGGGAAGGTAGGGAGAAGCTTCATTGTAATATCAAGGTCTGTCTTTTTAGGGAAGGTAGGGAGAAGCTTCATTGTAATATCAACTTCTGTCTTTTAGTGAAGGCAGGGAGAAGCTTCATTGTAATATTAAGGTCTGTCTTTTTAGGGAAGGTAGGGAGAAGCTTCATTGTAATATCAACTTCTGTCTTTTTAGAGAAGGTAGGGAGAAGCTTCATTGTAATATCAAGGTCTGTCTTTTTAGGGAAGGTAGGGAGAAGCTTCATTGTAATATTAAGGTCTGTCTTTTAGGGAAGGTAGAGAGAAGCTTCATTGTAATATCAACTTCTGTCTTTTTAGGGAAGGTAGAGAGAAGCTTCATTGTAATATCAACTTCTGTCTTTTAGTGAAGGCAGGGAGAAGCTTCATTGTAATATTAAGGTCTGTCTTTTTAGGGAAGGTAGGGAGAAGCTTCATTGTAATATCAAGGTCTGTCTTTTTAGGGAAGGTAGGGAGAAGCTTCATTGTAATATCAAGGTCTGTCTTTTTAGGGAAGGTAGGGAGAAGCTTCATTGTAATATCAAGGTCTGTCTTTTTAGAGAAGGTAGGGAGAAGCTTCATTGTAATATCAAGGTCTGTCTTTTTAGAGAAGGTAGGGAGAAGCTTCATTGTAATATCAAGGTCTGTCTTTTTAGAGAAGGTAGGGAGAAGCTTCATTGTAATATCAAGGTCTGTCTTTTTAGGGAAGGTAGGGAGAAGCTTCATTGTAATATTAAGGTCTGTCTTTTAGGGAAGGTAGAGAGAAGCTTCATTGTAATATTAAGGTCTGTCTTTTAGTGAAGGTAGGGAGAAGCTTCATTGTAATATCAAGGTCTGTCTTTTAGGGAAGGTAGGGAGAAGCTTCATTGTAATATCAAGGTCTGTCTTTTTAGGGAAGGTAGGGAGAAGCTTCATTGTAATATCAAGGTCTTTCTTTTAAGGGAAGGTAGGGAGAAGCTTCATTGTAATATCAAGGTCTGTCTTTTTAGGGAAGGTAGGGAGAAGCTTCATTGTAATATTAAGGTCTGTCTTTTTAGGGAAGGTAGGGAGAAGCTTCATTGTAATATCAAGGTCTGTCTTTTAGGGAAGGTAGGGAGAAGCTTCATTGTAATATCAACTTCTGTCTTTTAGTGAAGGCAGGGAGAAGCTTCATTGTAATATCAAGGTCTGTCTTTTAGGGAAGGCAGGGAGAAGCTTCATTGTAATATCAAGGTCTGTCTTTTAGGGAAGGTGAGGAGAAGCTTCATTGTAATATTAAGGTCTGTCTTTTAGGGAAGGTAGGGAGAAGCTTCATTGTAATATCAAGGTCTGTCTTTTTAGGGAAGGTAGGGAGAAACTTCATTGTAATATCAAAGTCTGTCTTTTTAGGGAAGGTAGGGAGAAGCTTCATTGTAATATCAAGGTCTGTCTTTTTAGGGAAGGTAGGGAGAAGCTTCATTGTAATATCAAGGTCAATCTTTTAGGGAAGGTAGAGAGAAGCTTCATTGTAATATCAAGGTCTGTCTTTTTAGGGAAGGTAGGGAGAAGCTTCATTGTAATATTAAGGTCTGTCTTTTTAGGGAAGGTAGGGAAAAGCTTCATTGTAATATAAAGGTCTGTATTTTAGGGAAGGTAGAGAGAAGCTTCATTGTAATATTAAGGTCTGTCTTTTAGGGAAGGTAGAGAGAAGCTTCATTGTAATATTAAGGTCTGTCTTTTTAGGAAAGGTAGGGAGAAACTTCATTGTAATATCAAGGTCTGTCTTTTAGGGAAGGTAGAGAGAAGCTTCATTGTAATATCAAGGTCTGTCTTTTTAGGGAAGGTAGGGAGAAGCTTCATTGTAATATTAAGGTCTGTCTTTTTAGGGAAGGTAGAGAGAAGCTTCATTGTAATATCAAGGTCTGTCTTTTTAGGGAAGGTAGGGAGAAGCTTCATTGTAATATCAAGGTCTGTCTTTTTAGGGAAAGTAGGGAGAAGCTTCATTGTAATATCAAGGTCTGTCTTTTAGAGAAGGTAGGGAGAAGCTTCATTGTAATATTAAGGTCTGTCTATTTAGGGAAGGTAGGGAGAAACTTCATTGTAATATCAAGGTCTGTCTTTTAGGGAAGGTAGAGAGAAGCTTCATTGTAATATTAAGGTCTGTCTTTTAGGGAAGGTAGGGAGAAGCTTCATTGTAATATCAAGGTCTGTCTTTTAGGGAAGGTAGGGAGAAGCTTCATTGTAATATCAAGGTCTGTCTTTTAGGGAAGGTAGGGAGAAGCTTCATTGTAATATCAAGGTCTGTCTTTTTAGGGAAGGTAGGGAGAAACTTCATTGTAATATCAAGGTCTGTCTTTTTAGGGAAGGTAGAGAGAAGCTTCATTGTAATATTAAGGTCTGTCTTTTTAGGGAAGGTAGGGAGAAGCTTCATTGTAATATCAAGGTCTGTCTTTTAGGGAAGGTAGGGAGAAGCTTCATTGTAATATTAAGGTCTGTCTTTTTAGGGAAGGTAGGGAGAAGCTTCATTGTAATATCAAGGTCTGTCTTTTAGGGAAGGTAGAGAGAAGCTTCATTGTAATATCAAGGTCTGTCTTTTTAGGGAAAGTAGGGAGAAGCTTCATTGTAATATCAAGGTCTGTCTTTTAGAGAAGGTAGGGAGAAGCTTCATTGTAATATTAAGGTCTGTCTTTTTAGAGAAGGTAGGGAGAAGCTTCATTGTAATATCAAGGTCTGTCTTTTAGGGAAGGTAGAGAGAAGCTTCATTGTAATATTAAGGTCTGTCTTTTTAGGGAAGGTAGGGAGAAGCTTCATTGTAATATCAAGGTCTGTCTTTTAGGGACGGTAGGGAGAAGCTTCATTGTAATATCAAGGTCTGTCTTTTAGGGAAGGTAGAGAGAAGCTTCATTGTAATATTAAGGTCTGTCTTTTAGGGAAGGTAGGGAGAAGCTTCATTGTAATATCAAGGTCTGTCTTTTAGGGAAGGTAGGGAGAAGCTTCATTGTAATATCAAGGTCTGTCTTTTAGGGAAGGTAGGGAGAAGCTTCATTGTAATATCAAGGTCTGTCTTTTTAGGGTAGGTAGGGAGAAACTTCATTGTAATATCAAGGTCTGTCTTTTAGGGAAGGTAGAGAGAAGCTTCATTGTAATATTAAGGTCTGTCTTTTAGGGAAGGTAGGGAGAAGCTTCATTGTAATATCAAGGTCTGTCTTTTTAGGGAAGGTAGGGAGAAGCTTCATTGTAATATCAAGGTCTGTCTTTTTAGGGAAGGTAGGGAGAAGCTTCATTGTAATATCAAGGTCTGTCTTTTTAGGGAAGGTAGGGAGAAGCTTCATTGTAATATCAAGGTCTGTCTTTTTAGGGAAGGTAGGGAGAAGCTTCATTGTAATATCAAGGTCTGTCTTTTTAGGGAAGGTAGGGAGAAGCTTCATTGTAATATCAAGGTCTGTCTTTTTAGGGAAGGTAGGGAGAAGCTTCATTGTAATATCAAGGTCTGTCTTTTTAGGGAAGGTAGGGAGAAGCTTCATTGTAATATCAAGGTCTGTCTTTTTAGGGAAGGTAGGGAGAAGCTTCATTGTAATATCAAGGTCTGTCTTTTTAGAGAAGGTAGGGAGAAGCTTCATTGTAATATCAAGGTCTGTCTTTTTAGAGAAGGTAGGGAGAAGCTTCATTGTAATATTAAGGTCTGTCTTTTTAGAGAAGGTAGGGAGAAGCTTCATTGTAATATCAAGGTCTGTCTTTTTAGAGAAGGTAGGGAGAAGCTTCATTGTAATATCAAGGTCTGTCTTTTTAGGGAAGGTAGGGAGAAGCTTCATTGTAATATCAAAGTCTGTCTTTTTAGGGAAGGTAGGGAGAAGCTTCATTGTAATATCAAGGTCTGTCTTTTTAGGGAAGGTAGGGAGAAGCTTCATTGTAATATCAAGGTCTGTCTTTTTAGAGAAGGTAGGGAGAAGCTTCATTGTAATATCAAGGTCTGTCTTTTTAGAGAAGGTAGGGAGAAGCTTCATTGTAATATCAAGGTCTGTCTTTTTAGAGAAGGTAGGGAGAAGCTTCATTGTAATATCAAGGTCTGTCTTTTTAGGGAAGGTAGGGAGAAGCTTCATTGTAATATTAAGGTCTGTCTTTTAGGGAAGGTAGAGAGAAGCTTCATTGTAATATTAAGGTCTGTCTTTTAGTGAAGGTAGGGAGAAGCTTCATTGTAATATCAAGGTCTGTCTTTTAGGGAAGGTAGGGAGAAGCTTCATTGTAATATCAAGGTCTGTCTTTTTAGGGAAGGTAGGGAGAAGCTTCATTGTAATATCAAGGTCTTTCTTTTAAGGGAAGGTAGGGAGAAGCTTCATTGTAATATCAAGGTCTGTCTTTTTAGGGAAGGTAGGGAGAAGCTTCATTGTAATATTAAGGTCTGTCTTTTTAGGGAAGGTAGGGAGAAGCTTCATTGTAATATCAAGGTCTGTCTTTTTAGGGAAGGTAGGGAGAAGCTTCATTGTAATATCAAGGTCTGTCTTTTTAGGGAAGGTAGGGAGAAGCTTCATTGTAATATCAACTTCTGTCTTTTAGTGAAGGCAGGGAGAAGCTTCATTGTAATATTAAGGTCTGTCTTTTTAGGGAAGGTAGGGAGAAGCTTCATTGTAATATCAAGGTCTGTCTTTTAGGGAAGGTAGGGAGAAGCTTCATTGTAATATCAACTTCTGTCTTTTAGTGAAGGCAGGGAGAAGCTTCATTGTAATATCAAGGTCTGTCTTTTAGGGAAGGCAGGGAGAAGCTTCATTGTAATATCAAGGTCTGTCTTTTAGGGAAGGTGAGGAGAAGCTTCATTGTAATATTAAGGTCTGTCTTTTAGGGAAGGTAGGGAGAAGCTTCATTGTAATATCAAGGTCTGTCTTTTTAGGGAAGGTAGGGAGAAACTTCATTGTAATATCAAAGTCTGTCTTTTTAGGGAAGGTAGGGAGAAGCTTCATTGTAATATCAAGGTCTGTCTTTTTAGGGAAGGTAGGGAGAAACTTCATTGTAATATCAAGGTCAATCTTTTAGGGAAGGTAGAGAGAAGCTTCATTGTAATATCAAGGTCTGTCTTTTTAGGGAAGGTAGGGAGAAGCTTCATTGTAATATTAAGGTCTGTCTTTTTAGGGAAGGTAGGGAAAAGCTTCATTGTAATATAAAGGTCTGTATTTTAGGGAAGGTAGAGAGAAGCTTCATTGTAATATTAAGGTCTGTCTTTTAGGGAAGGTAGAGAGAAGCTTCATTGTAATATTAAGGTCTGTCTTTTTAGGAAAGGTAGGGAGAAACTTCATTGTAATATCAAGGTCTGTCTTTTAGGGAAGGTAGAGAGAAGCTTCATTGTAATATCAAGGTCTGTCTTTTTAGGGAAGGTAGGGAGAAGCTTCATTGTAATATTAAGGTCTGTCTTTTTAGGGAAGGTAGAGAGAAGCTTCATTGTAATATCAAGGTCTGTCTTTTTAGGGAAGGTAGGGAGAAGCTTCATTGTAATATCAAGGTCTGTCTTTTAGGGAAGGTAGAGAGAAGCTTCATTGTAATATTAAGGTCTGTCTTTTTAGGGAAGGTAGGGAGAAGCTTCATTGTAATATCAAGGTCTGTCTTTTAGGGAAGGTAGGGAGAAGCTTCATTGTAATATTAAGGTCTGTCTTTTTAGGGAAGGTAGGGAGAAGCTTCATTGTAATATCAAGGTCTGTCTTTTAGGGAAGGTAGAGAGAAGCTTCATTGTAATATCAAGGTCTGTCTTTTTAGGGAAAGTAGGGAGAAGCTTCATTGTAATATCAAGGTCTGTCTTTTAGAGAAGGTAGGGAGAAGCTTCATTGTAATATTAAGGTCTGTCTATTTAGGGAAGGTAGGGAGAAACTTCATTGTAATATCAAGGTCTGTCTTTTAGGGAAGGTAGAGAGAAGCTTCATTGTAATATTAAGGTCTGTCTTTTAGGGAAGGTAGGGAGAAGCTTCATTGTAATATCAAGGTCTGTCTTTTAGGGAAGGTAGGGAGAAGCTTCATTGTAATATCAAGGTCTGTCTTTTAGGGAAGGTAGGGAGAAGCTTCATTGTAATATCAAGGTCTGTCTTTTTAGGGAAGGTAGGGAGAAACTTCATTGTAATATCAAGGTCTGTCTTTTTAGGGAAGGTAGAGAGAAGCTTCATTGTAATATTAAGGTCTGTCTTTTTAGGGAAGGTAGGGAGAAGCTTCATTGTAATATCAAGGTCTGTCTTTTAGGGAAGGTAGGGAGAAGCTTCATTGTAATATTAAGGTCTGTCTTTTTAGGGAAGGTAGGGAGAAGCTTCATTGTAATATCAAGGTCTGTCTTTTAGGGAAGGTAGAGAGAAGCTTCATTGTAATATCAAGGTCTGTCTTTTTAGGGAAAGTAGGGAGAAGCTTCATTGTAATATCAAGGTCTGTCTTTTAGAGAAGGTAGGGAGAAGCTTCATTGTAATATTAAGGTCTGTCTTTTTAGAGAAGGTAGGGAGAAGCTTCATTGTAATATCAAGGTCTGTCTTTTAGGGAAGGTAGAGAGAAGCTTCATTGTAATATTAAGGTCTGTCTTTTTAGGGAAGGTAGGGAGAAGCTTCATTGTAATATCAAGGTCTGTCTTTTAGGGACGGTAGGGAGAAGCTTCATTGTAATATCAAGGTCTGTCTTTTAGGGAAGGTAGAGAGAAGCTTCATTGTAATATTAAGGTCTGTCTTTTAGGGAAGGTAGGGAGAAGCTTCATTGTAATATCAAGGTCTGTCTTTTAGGGAAGGTAGGGAGAAGCTTCATTGTAATATCAAGGTCTGTCTTTTAGGGAAGGTAGGGAGAAGCTTCATTGTAATATCAAGGTCTGTCTTTTTAGGGTAGGTAGGGAGAAACTTCATTGTAATATCAAGGTCTGTCTTTTAGGGAAGGTAGAGAGAAGCTTCATTGTAATATTAAGGTCTGTCTTTTTAGGGAAGGTAGGGAGAAGCTTCATTGTAATATCAAGGTCTGTCTTTTAGGAAAGGTAGGGAGAAACTTCATTGTAATAGCAAGGTATGTCTTTTAGGAAAGGTAGGGAGAAGCTTCATTGTAATATTAAGGTATGTCTTTTAGGGAAGGTAGGGAGAAGCTTCATTGTAATATCAAGGTCTGTCTTTTAGGGAAGGTAGGGAGAAGCTTCATTGTAATATCAAGGTATGTCTTTTAGGGAAGGTAGGGAGAAGCTTCATTGTAATATCAAGGTCTGTCTTTTAGGGAAGGTAGGGAGAAGCTTCATTGTAATATCAAGGTATGTCTTTTAGGGAAGGTAGGGAGAAGCTTCATTGTAATATCAAGGTCTGTCTTTTAGGGAAGGTAGGGAGAAGCTTCATTGTAATATCAAGGTCTGTCTTTTAGGGAAGGTAGGGAGAAGCTTCATTGTAATATTAAGGTATGTCTTTTAGGGAAGGTAGGGAGAAGCTTCATTGTAATATCAAGGTCTGTCTTTTAGGGAAGGTAGGGAGAAGCTTCATTGTAATATCAAGGTCTGTCTTTTAGGGAAGGTAGGGAGAAGCTTCATTGTAATATCAAGGTATGTCTTTTAGGGAAGGTAGGGAGAAGCTTCATTGTAATATCAAGGTTTGTCTTTTAGGGAAGGTAGGGAGAAGCTTATGGTAATATTAAGGTATGTCTTTTAGGGAAGGTAGGGAGAAGCTTCATTGTAATATCAAGGTATGTCTTTTAGGGAAGGTAGGGAGAAGCTTCATTGTAATATTAAGGTCTGTCTTTTAGGGAAGGTAGGGAGAAGCTTCATTGTAATATCAAGGTCTGTCTTTTAGGGAAGGTAGGGAGAAGCTTCATTGTAATATCAAGGTCTGTCTTTTAGGGAAGGTAGGGAGAAGCTTCATTGTAATATCAAGGTATGTCTTTTAGGGAAGGTAGGGAGAAGCTTCATTGTAATATCAAGGTCTGTCTTTTAGGGAAGGTAGGGAGAAGCTTCATTGTAATATCAAGGTATGTCTTTAAGGGAAGGTAGGGAGAAGCTTCATTGTAATATCAAGGTCTGTCTTTTAGGGAAGGTAGGGAGAAGCTTCATTGTAATATCAAGGTCTGTCTTTTAGGGAAGGTAGGGAGAAGCTTCATTGTAATATTAAGGTATGTCTTTTAGGGAAGGTAGGGAGAAGCTTCATTGTAATATCAAGGTCTGTCTTTTAGGGAAGGTAGGGAGAAGCTTCATTGTAATATCAAGGTCTGTCTTTTAGGGAAGGTAGGGAGAAGCTTCATTGTAATATCAAGGTATGTCTTTTAGGGAAGGTAGGGAGAAGCTTCATTGTAATATCAAGGTCTGTCTTTTAGGGAAGGTAGGGAGAAGCTTCATTGTAATATCAAGGTCTGTCTTTTAGGGAAGGTAGGGAGAAGCTTCATTGTAATATCAAGTTCATTCTTTTACTAAAGGTAGGGAGAAAATTCCTTGTAATATAAAGGTCTGTCGTTACGGGAAGGTAGGGAGAAGCTTCATGGTAATATTAAGGTCTGTCTTTTAGGGAAGGTAGGGAGAACCTTCATTGTAATATTAAGGTCTGTCTTTTAGGAAAGGTAGGGAGGAGCTTCATTGTAATATTAAGTCTGTCTTTTAGAGAATGTAGGGAGAAGCTTCATTGTAATATCAAAGTCTGTTTTTAGGGAAGGTAGGGAGAAGCTTCATTGTAATATCAAGGTCTGTCTTTTAGGGAAGGTAGGGAGAAGCTTCATTGTAATATCAAGTTCTGTCTTTTAGAGAAGGTAGGGAGAAGCTTCATTGTAATATCAAGTTCTGTCTTTTAGGGAAGGTAGGGAGAAGCTTCATTGTAATATCAAGGTCTGTCTTTTAGGGAAGGTAGGGAGAAACTTCCTTGTAATATCAAGGTCTGTCTTTTAGGGAAGGTAGGGAGAAGCTTCATTGTAATATCAAGTTCTGTCTTTTACTAAAGGTAGGGAGAAACTTCCTTGTAATATCAAGGTCTGTCTTTTAGGGAAGGTAGGGAGAAGCTTCATGGTAATATTAAGGTCTGTCTTTTAAGGAAGGTAGGGAGAAGCTTCATTGTAATATCAAGGTCTGTCTTTTAGGGAAGATAGGGAGAAGCTTTATTGTAATATCAAGGTCTGTCTTTTAGGGAAGGTAGGGAGAAGCTACATTGTAATATTAAGGTCTGTCTTTTAGGGAAGGTAGGGAGAAGCTTCATTGTAATATCAAGGTCTGTCTTTTAAAGAAGATAGGGAGAAGCTTCATTGTAATATCAAGGTCTGTCTTTTAGGGAAGGTAGGGAGAAGCTTCATTGTAATATCAAGGTCTGTCTTTTAGGGAAGGTAGGGAGAAGCTTCATTGTAATATAAAGGTCTGTCTTTTAGGGAAGGTAGGGAGAATCTTCATTGTAATATCAAGGTATGTCTTTTAGGGAAGGTAGGGAGAAGCTTCTATTGTAATATTAAGGTCTGTCTTTTAGGGAAGGTAGGGAGAAGCTTCATTGTAATATCAAGGTCTGTCTTTTAGGGAAGGTAGGGAGAAGCTTCATTGTAATATCAAGGTCTGTCTTTTACTAAAGGTACGGAGAAAATTCCTTGTAATATCAAGGTCTGTCGTTACGGGAAGGTAGGAAGAAGCTTCATCGTAATATTAAGGTCTGTCTTTTAGGGAAGGTAGGGAGAAGCTTCATTGTAATATTAAGGTCTGTCTTTTAGGAAAGGTAGGGAGAAGCTTCATTGTCATATTAAGTCTGTCTTTTAGGGAATGTAGGGAGAAGCTTCATTGTAATATCAAAGTCTGTTTTTAGGGAAGGTAGGGAGAAGCTTCATTGTAATATCAAGGTCTGTCTTTTAAGAAAGGTATGGAGAAGCTTCATTGTAATATCAAGTTCTGTCTTTTAGGGAAGGTAGGGAGAAGCTTCATTGTAATATCAAGGTCTGTCTTTTAGGGAAGGTAGGGAGAAACTTCATTGTAATATCAAGTTCTGTCTTTTACTAAAGGTAGGGAGAAACTTCCTTGTAATATCAAGGTCTGTCTTTTAGGGAAGGTAGGGAGAAGCTTCATTGTAATATCAAGGTCTGTCTTTAGGGAAGGTAAGGAGAAGCTTCATTGTAATATCAAGGTCTGTCGTTTAGGGAAGGTAGGGAGAAGCTTCATTGTAATATCACGGTCTGTCTTTTAGGGAAGGTAGGGAGAAGCTTCATTGTAATATCAAGGTCTGTCTTTTAGGGAAGGTAGGGAGAAGCTTCATTGTAATATCAAGTTCTGTCTTTTAGAGAAGGTAGGGAGAAGCTTCATTGTAATATCAAGTTCTGTCTTTTAGGGTAGGTAGGGAGAAGCTTCATTGTAATATCAAGGTCTGTCTTTAAGGGAAGGTAGGGAGAAACTTCCTTGTAATATCAAGGTCTGTCTTTTAGGGAAGGTAGGGAGAAGCTTCATTGTAATATCAAGTTCTGTCTTTTACTAAAGGTAGGGAGAAACTTCCTTGTAATATCAAGGTCTGTCTTTTAGGGAAGGTAGGGAGAAGCTTCATGGTAATATTGAGGTCTGTCTTTTAGGGAAGGTAGGGAGAAGCTTCATTGTAATATTAAGGTCTGTCTTTAAGGGAAGGTAGGGAGGGGCTTTATTGTAATAATAAGTCTGTCTTTTAGGGAAGGTAGGGAGAAGCTTCATTGTAATATCAAAGTTAGTCTTTTAGGGAAGGTAAGGAGAAGCTTCATTGTAATATCAAAGTCTGTCTTTTAGGGAAGGTAGGGAGAAGCTTCATTGTAATATCAAGGTCTGTCTTTTAGGGAAGATAGGGAGAAGCTTTATTGTAATATCAAGGTCTGTCTTTTAGGGAAGGTAGGGAGAAGCTTCATTGTAATATCAAGGTCTGTCTTTTAGGGAAGGTAGGGAGAAGCTTCATTGTAATATCAAGGTCTGTCTTTTAAAGAAGATAGGGAGAAGCTTCATTGTAATATCAAGGTCTGTCTTTTAGGGAAGGTAGGGAGAAGCTTCATTGTAATATCAAGGTCTGTCTTTTAGGGAAGGTAGGGAGAAGCTTCATGGTAATATTAAGGTATGTCTTTTAGGGAAGGTAGGGAGAATCTTCATTGTAATATCAAGGTATGTCTTTTAGGGAAGGTAGGGAGAAGCTTCATTGTAATATTAAGGTCTGTCTTTTAGGGAAGGTAGGGAGAAGCTTCATTGTAATATCAAGGTCTGTCTTTTAGGGAAGGTAGGGAGAAGCTTCATTGTAATATCAAGTTCTGTCTTTTACTAAAGGTAGGGAGAAAATTCCTTGTAATATCAAGGTCTGTCGTTACGGGAAAGTAGGGAGAAGCTTCATGGTAATATTAAGGTCTGTCTTTTAGGGAAGGTAGGGAGAAGCTTCATTGTAATATCAGGGTCTGTCTTTTAGGAAAGGTAGGGAGGAGCTTCATTGTCATATTAAGTCTGTCTTTTAGGGAATGTAGGGAGAAGCTTCATTGTAATATCAAAGTCTGTTTTTAGGGAAGGTAGGGAGAAGCTTCATTGTAATATCAAGGTAGTTCTTTTAGGAAAGGTAGGGAGAAGCTTCATTGTAATATCAAGTTCTGTCTTTTAGGGAAGGTAGGGAGAAGCTTCATTGTAATATCAAGGTCTGTCTTTTAGGGAAGGTAGGGAGAAACTTCATTGTAATATCAAGTTCTGTCTTTTACTAAAGGTAGAGAGAAACTTCCTTGTAATATCAAGGTCTGTCTTTTAGGGAAGGTAGGGAGAAGCTTCATTGTAATATCAAGGTCTGTCTTTTAGGGAAGGTAAGGAGAAGCTTCATTGTAATATCAAGGTCTGTCGTTTAGTGAAGGTAGGGAGAAGCTTCATTGTAATATCAAGGTCTGTCTTTTAGGGAAGGTAGGGAGAAGCTTCATTGTAATATCAAGGTCTGTCTTTTAGGGAAGGTAGGGAGAAACTTCATTGTAATATCAAGTTCTGTCTTTTACTAAAGGTAGGGAGAAACTTCCTTGTAATATCAAGGTCTGTCTTTTAGGGAAGGTAAGGAGAAGCTTCATTGTAATATCAAGGTCTGTCTTTTAGGGAAGGTAGGGAGAAGCTTCATTGTAATATCAAGTTCTGTCTTTTACTAAAGGTAGGGAGAAGCTTCATTGTAATATCAAGGTCTGTCTTTTAGGGAAGGTAAGGAGAAGCTTCATTGTAATATCAAGGTCTGTCTTTTAGGGAAGGTAGGGAGAAGCTTCATTGTAATATCAAGGTCTGTCTTTTAGGGAAGGTAGGGAGAAGCTTCATTGTAATATTAAGGTCTGTCTTTTAGGGAAGGTAGGGAGAAGCTTCATTGTAATATTAAGGTCGGTCTTTTAGGGAAGGTAAGGAGAAGCTTCATTGTAATATCAAGGTCTGCCTTTTAGGGAAGGTAAGGAGAAGCTTCATTGTAATATCAAGGTCTGTCTTTTAGGGAAGGTAAGGAGAAGCTTCATTGTAATATTAAGTTCTGTCTTTTAGGGAAGGTAGGGAGAAGCTTCATTGTAATATCAAGTTCTGTCTTTTAGGGAAGGTAGGGAGAAGCTTCATTGTAATATCAAGGTCTGTTATTTAGAGAAGGTAGGGAGAAACTTGATTGTAATATCAAGTTCTGTCTTTTACTAAAGGTAGGGAGAAACTTCCTTGTAATATCAAGGTCTGTCTTTTAGGGAAGGTAAGGAGAAGCTTCATTGTAATATCAAGGTCTGTCTTTTAGGGAAGGTAGGGAGAAGCTTCAT
The DNA here is from genome assembly GCA_963556195.1 of Sepiola atlantica. NCBI lineage: Eukaryota > Metazoa > Mollusca > Cephalopoda > Sepiida > Sepiolidae > Sepiola > Sepiola atlantica. Next base: position 21,811,372 of record OY744539.1, read on the forward strand.
TGTAATATCAAGGTCTGTCTTTTAGGGAAGGTAGGGAGAAGCTTCATTGTAATATTAAGTTCTGTCTTTTAGGGAAGGTAGGGAGAAGCTTCATTGTAATATCAAGTTCTGTCTTTTAGGGAAGGTAGGGAGAAGCTTCATTGTAATATAAAGGTCTGTCTTTTAGGGAAGGTAGGGAGAAACTTCATTGTAATATCAAGTTCTGTCTTTTACTAAAGGTAGGGAGAAACTTCCTTGTAATATCAAGGTCTGTCTTTTAGGGAAGGTAAGGAGAAGCTCCATTGTAATATCAAGGTCTGTCTTTTAGGGAAGGTAAGGAGAAGCTTCATTGTAATATCAAGGTCTGTCTTTTAGGGAAGGTAGGGAGAAGCTTCATTGTAATATCAAGGTCTGTCTTTTACTAAAGGTACGGAGAAGCTTCATTGTAATATCAAAGGCCTGTCTTTTAGGGAAGGTAAGGAGAAGCTTCATTGTAATATCAAGGTCTGTCTTTTAGGGAAGGTAGGGAGAAGCTTCATTGTAATATCAAGGTCTGTCTTTTAGGGAAGGTAGGGAGAAGCTTCATTGTAATATTAAGGTCTGTCTTTTAGGGAAAGTAGGGAGAAGCTTCATTGTAATATTAAGGTCTGTCTTTTAGGGAAGGTAGGGAGAAGCTTCATTGTAATATCAAGGTCTGTCTTTTAGGGAAGGTAAGGAGAAGCTTCATTGTAATATCAAGGTCTGTCTTTTAGGGAAGATAGGGAGAAGCTTCATTGTAATATTAAGGTCTGTCTTTTAGAGAAGGTAGGGAGAAGCTTCATTGTAATATCAAGGTCTGTCTTTTAGGGAAGGAAAGGAGAAGCTTCATTGTAATATCAAGGTCTGTCTTTTAGGGAAGATAGGGAGAAGCTTCATTGTAATATTAAGGTCTGTCTTTTAGGGAAGGTTGGGAGAAGCTTCATTGTAATATCAAGGTCTGTCTTTTAGGGAAGGAAAGGAGAAGCTTCATTGTAATATCAAGGTCTGTCTTTTAGGGAAGGTAGGGAGAAGCTTCATTGTAATATCAAAGTCTGTCTTTTACTAAAGGTAGGGAGAAGCTTCATTGTAATATCAAGGTGTGTCTTTTAGGAAAGGTAGGGAGAAGCTTCATTGTATTATCAAGTTCTGTCATTTACTAAAGGTAGGGAGAAGCTTAATTGTAATATCAAGGTCTGTCTTTTAGGGAAGATAGGGAGAAGCTTCATTGTAATATTAAGGTCTGTATTTTAGGGAAGGTAGGAAGAAGCTTCATTGTAATATTAAGGTCTGTCTTTTAGGAAAGGTAGGGCGAAGCTTCATTGTAATATCAAGGTCTGTCTTTTAGGGAAGGTAAGGAGAAGCTTCCTTGTAATATCAAGGTCTGTCGTTTAGGGAAGATAGGGAGAAGCTTCATTGTAATATTAAGGTATTTCTTTTAGGGAAGGTAGGGAGAAGCTTCATTGTAATATCAAGGTCTGTCTTTTAGGGAAGGTAGGGAGAAGCTTCATTGTAATATCAAGGTCTGTCTTTTAGGGAAGGTAGGGAGAAGCTTCATTGTAATATCAAGTTCTGTCTTTTACTAAAGGTAGGGAGAAACTTCCTTGTAATATCAAGGTCTGTCGTTTAGGGAAGGTAGGGAGAAGCTTAATGGTAATATTAAGGTCTGTCTTTTAGGGAAGGTAGGGAGAAGCTTCATTGTAATATTAAGGTCTGTGTTTTAGGGAAGGTAGGGAGGGGCTTCATTGTAATATGAAGTCTGTCTTTTAGGGAAGGTAGGGAGAAGCTTCATTGTAATATAAAAGTCTGTCTTTATGGGAAGGATAGGAGAAGCTTCATTGTAATATCAAAGTCTGTCTTTTAGGGAAGGTAGGGAGAAGCTTAATTGTAATATCAAGGTCTGTCTTTTAGGGAAGATAGGGAGAAGCTTCATTGTAATATCAAGGTCTGTCTTTTAGGGAAGGTAGGGAGAAGCTTCATTGTAATATTAAGTTCTGTCTTTTACTAAAGGTAGGGCGAAACTTCCTTGTAATATCAAGGTCTGTCGTTTAGGGAAGGTAGGGAGAAGCTTCATGGTAATATTAAGGTCTGTCTTGTAAGGAAGTTAGGGAGAAACTTCATTGTAATATTAAGTCTGTCTTTTAGGGAAGGTAGGGAGAAGCTTCATTGTAATATCAAGGTCTGTCTTTTAGGGAAGGTAGGGAGAAGCTTCATTGTAATATCAAGTTCTGTCTTTTACTAAAGGTAGGGAGAAAATTCCTTGTAATATCAAGGTCTGTCGTTACGGGAAGGTAGGGAGAAGCTTCATGGTAATATTAAGGTCTGTCTTTTAGGGAAGGTAGGGAGAAGCTTCATTGTAATATTAAGGTCTGTCTTTTAGGAAAGGTAGGGAGGAGCTTCATTGTCATATTAAGTCTGTCTTTTAGGGAATGTAGGGAGAAGCTTCATTGTAATATCAAAGTCTGTTTTTAGGGAAGGTAGGGAGAAGCTTCATTGTAATATCAAGGTCTGTCTTTTAGGAAAGGTAGGGAGAAGCTTCATTGTAATATCAAGTACTGTCTTTTAGGGAAGGTAGGGAGAAGCTTCATTGTAATATCAAGGTCTGTCTTTTAGGGAAGGTAGGGAGAAACTTCATTGTAATATCAAGTTCTGTCTTTTACTAAAGGTAGAGAGAAACTTCCTTGTAATATCAAGGTCTGTCTTTTAGGGAAGGTAGGGAGAAGCTTCATTGTAATATCAAGGTCTGTCTTTTAGAGGAGGTAAGGAGAAGCTTCATTGTAATATCAAGGTCTGTCGTTTAGTGAAGGTAGGGAGAAGCTTCATTGTAATATCAAGGTCTGTCTTTTAGGGAAGGTAGGGAGAAGCTTCATTGTAATATCAAGGTCTGTCTTTTAGGGAAGGTAGGGAGAAACTTCATTGTAATATCAAGTTCTGTCTTTTACTAAAGGTAGGGAGAAACTTCCTTGTAATATCAAGGTCTGTCTTTTAGGGAAGGTAAGGAGAAGCTTCATTGTAATATCAAGGTCTGTCTTTTAGGGAAGGTAGGGAGAAGCTTCATTGTAATATCAATTTCTGTCTTTTACTAAAGGTAGGGAGAAGCTTCATTGTAATATCAAGGTCTGTCTTTTAGGGAAGGTAAGGAGAAGCTTCATTGTAATATCAAGGTCTGTCTTTTAGGGAAGGTAGGGAGAAGCTTCATTGTAATATCAAGGTCTGTCTTTTAGGGAAGGTAGGGAGAAGCTTCATTGTAATATTAAGGTCTGTCTTTTAGGGAAGGTAGGGAGAAGCTTCATTGTAATATTAAGGTCGGTCTTTTAGGGAAGGTAAGGAGAAGCTTCATTGTAATATCAAGGTCTGCCTTTTAGGGAAGGTAAGGAGAAGCTTCATTGTAATATCAAGGTCTGTCTTTTAGGGAAGGTAAGGAGAAGCTTCATTGTAATATTAAGTTCTGTCTTTTAGGGAAGGTAGGGAGAAGCTTCATTGTAATATCAAGTTCTGTCTTTTAGGGAAGGTAGGGAGAAGCTTCATTGTAATATCAAGGTCTGTTATTTAGAGAAGGTAGGGAGAAACTTGATTGTAATATCAAGTTCTGTCTTTTACTAAAGGTAGGGAGAAACTTCCTTGTAATATCAAGGTCTGTCTTTTAGGGAAGGTAAGGAGAAGCTTCATTGTAATATCAAGGTCTGTCTTTTAGGGAAGGTAGGGAGAAGCTTCATTGTAATATCAAGGTCTGTCTTTTAGGGAAGGTAGGGAGAAGCTTCATTGTAATATTAAGTTCTGTCTTTTAGGGAAGGTAGGGAGAAGCTTCATTGTAATATCAAGTTCTGTCTTTTAGGGAAGGTAGGGAGAAGCTTCATTGTAATATAAAGGTCTGTCTTTTAGGGAAGGTAGGGAGAAACTTCATTGTAATATCAAGTTCTGTCTTTTACTAAAGGTAGGGAGAAACTTCCTTGTAATATCAAGGTCTGTCTTTTAGGGAAGGTAAGGAGAAGCTCCATTGTAATATCAAGGTCTGTCTTTTAGGGAAGGTAAGGAGAAGCTTCATTGTAATATCAAGGTCTGTCTTTTAGGGAAGGTAGGGAGAAGCTTCATTGTAATATCAAGGTCTGTCTTTTACTAAAGGTACGGAGAAGCTTCATTGTAATATCAAAGGCCTGTCTTTTAGGGAAGGTAAGGAGAAGCTTCATTGTAATATCAAGGTCTGTCTTTTAGGGAAGGTAGGGAGAAGCTTCATTGTAATATCAAGGTCTGTCTTTTAGGGAAGGTAGGGAGAAGCTTCATTGTAATATTAAGGTCTGTCTTTTAGGGAAAGTAGGGAGAAGCTTCATTGTAATATTAAGGTCTGTCTTTTAGGGAAGGTAGGGAGAAGCTTCATTGTAATATCAAGGTCTGTCTTTTAGGGAAGGTAAGGAGAAGCTTCATTGTAATATCAAGGTCTGTCTTTTAGGGAAGATAGGGAGAAGCTTCATTGTAATATTAAGGTCTGTCTTTTAGAGAAGGTAGGGAGAAGCTTCATTGTAATATCAAGGTCTGTCTTTTAGGGAAGGAAAGGAGAAGCTTCATTGTAATATCAAGGTCTGTCTTTTAGGGAAGATAGGGAGAAGCTTCATTGTAATATTAAGGTCTGTCTTTTAGGGAAGGTTGGGAGAAGCTTCATTGTAATATCAAGGTCTGTCTTTTAGGGAAGGAAAGGAGAAGCTTCATTGTAATATCAAGGTCTGTCTTTTAGGGAAGGTAGGGAGAAGCTTCATTGTAATATCAAAGTCTGTCTTTTACTAAAGGTAGGGAGAAGCTTCATTGTAATATCAAGGTGTGTCTTTTAGGAAAGGTAGGGAGAAGCTTCATTGTATTATCAAGTTCTGTCATTTACTAAAGGTAGGGAGAAGCTTAATTGTAATATCAAGGTCTGTCTTTTAAGGAAAATAGGGAGAAGCTTCATTGTAATATTAAGGTCTGTATTTTAGGGAAGGTAGGAAGAAGCTTCATTGTAATATTAAGGTCTGTCTTTTAGGAAAGGTAGGGCGAAGCTTCATTGTAATATCAAGGTCTGTCTTTTAGGGAAGGTAAGGAGAAGCTTCCTTGTAATATCAAGGTCTGTCGTTTAGGGAAGATAGGGAGAAGCTTCATTGTAATATTAAGGTATTTCTTTTAGGGAAGGTAGGGAGAAGCTTCATTGTAATATCAAGGTCTGTCTTTTAGGGAAGGTAGGGAGAAGCTTCATTGTAATATCAAGGTCTGTCTTTTAGGGAAGGTAGGGAGAAGCTTCATTGTAATATCAAGTTCTGTCTTTTACTAAAGGTAGGGAGAAACTTCCTTGTAATATCAAGGTCTGTCGTTTAGGGAAGGTAGGGAGAAGCTTAATGGTAATATTAAGGTCTGTCTTTTAGGGAAGGTAGGGAGAAGCTTCATTGTAATATTAAGGTCTGTGTTTTAGGGAAGGTAGGGAGGGGCTTCATTGTAATATGAAGTCTGTCTTTTAGGGAAGGTAGGGAGAAGCTTCATTGTAATATAAAAGTCTGTCTTTATGGGAAGGATAGGAGAAGCTTCATTGTAATATCAAAGTCTGTCTTTTAGGGAAGGTAGGGAGAAGCTTAATTGTAATATCAAGGTCTGTCTTTTAGGGAAGATAGGGAGAAGCTTCATTGTAATATCAAGGTCTGTCTTTTAGGGAAGGTAGGGAGAAGCTTCATTGTAATATTAAGTTCTGTCTTTTACTAAAGGTAGGGCGAAACTTCCTTGTAATATCAAGGTCTGTCGTTTAGGGAAGGTAGGGAGAAGCTTCATGGTAATATTAAGGTCTGTCTTGTAGGGAAGGTAGGGAGAAACTTCATTGTAATATTAAGTCTGTCTTTTAGGGAAGGTAGGGAGAAGCTTCATTGTAATATTAAGGTCTGTCTTTTAGGGAAGGTAAGGAGGAGCTTCATTGTTATAATAAGTCTGTCTTTTAGGGAAGGTAGGGAGAAGCTTCATTGTAATATCAAAGTCTGTCGTTTAGGGAAGGTAGGGAGAAGCTTCATTGTAATATTAAGGTCTGTCTTTTAGGGAAGGAAGGGAGAAGCTTCATAGTAATATCAAAGTCTGTCTTTTAGGGAAGGTAGAGAGGAGCTTCATTGTAATATCAAAGTCTGTCGTTTAGGGAAGGTAGGGAGAAGCTTCATTGTAATATCAAGGTCTGTCTTTTAGGGAAGGTAGGGAGAAGCTTCATTGTAATATCAAAGTCTGTCTTTTAGGGATGGTAGGGAGAAGCTTCATTGTAATATTAAGGTCTGTCTTTTAGGGAAGGTGGGGAGAAGCTTCATTGTAATATCAAGTTCTGTCTTTTACTAAAGGTAGGGAGAAACTTCCTTGTAATATCAAGGTCTGTCGTTTAGGGAAGGTAGGGAGAAGCTTCATTGTAATATTAAGGTCTGTCTTGTAGGGAAGGTAGGGAGAAGCTTCATTGTAATATTAAGGTCTGTCTTTTAGGGAAGGTAGGGAGGAGCTTCATTGTAATATAAAGTCTGTCTTTTAGGGAAGGTAGGGAGAAGCTTCATTGTAATATCAAAGTCTGTCGTTTAGGGAAGGTAGGGAGAAGCTTCATTGTAATATCAAGGTCTGTCTTTTAGGGAAGGTAGGGAGAAGCTTCATTGTAATATCAAGGTCTGTCTTTTAGGGAAGGTAGAGAGAAGCTTCATTGTAATATCAAAGTCTGTCTTTTAGGGAAGGTAGGGAGAAGCTTCATTGTAATATCAAGGTCTGTCTTTTAGGGACGGTAGGGAGAAGCTTCATTGTAATGTCAATGTCTGTCTTTTAGGGAAGGTAGGGAGAAGCTTCATTGTAATATCAAAGTCTGTCGTTTAGGGAAGGTAGGGAGAAGCTTCATTGTAATATAAAGGTCTGTCTTTTAGGGAAGGTAGGGAGAAGCTTCATTGTAATATCAAGGTATGTCTTTTAGGGAAGGTAGGGAGAAGCTTCATTGTAATATCAAGGTCTGTCTTTTAGGGACGGTAGGGAGAAGCTTCATTGTAATATCAAGGTCTGTCTTTTAGGGAAGGTAGGGAGAAGCTTCATTGTAATATCAAAGTCTGTCGTTAAGGGAAGGTAGGGAGAAGCTTCATTGTAATATAAAGGTCTGTCTTTTAGGGAAGGTAGGGAGAAGCTTCATTGTAATATCAAGGTCTGTCTTTTAGGGAAGGTAGGGAGAAGCTTCATTGTAATATCAAGGTCTGTCTTTTACTAAAAGTAGGGAGAAGCTTCATTGTAATATCAAAGTCTGTCTTTTAGGGAAGGTAGGGAGAAGCTTCATTGTAATATCAAAGTCTGTCGTTTAGTGAAGGTAGGGAGAAGCTTCATTGTAATATCAAGGTCTGTCTTTTAGGTAAGGTAGGGAGAAGCTTCATTGTAATATCAAGGTCTGTCTTTTAGGGAAGGTAGGGAGAAGCTTCATTGTAATATCAAGGTCTGTCTTTTAGGGAAGGTAGGGAGAAGCTTCATTGTAATATCAAGGTCTGTCTTTTAGGGAAGGTAGGGAGAAGCTTCATTGTAATATCAAGGTATGTCTTTAAGGGAAGGTAGGGAGAAGCTTCATTGTAATATCAAGTTCTGTCTTTTACTAAAAGTAGGGAGAAGCTTCATTGTTTATCAAGGTCTGTCTTTTAGGGAAGCTAGGGAGAAGCTTCATTGTAATATCAAGGTCTGTCTTTTAGGGAAGGTAGGGAGAAGCTTCATTGTAATATCAAGGTCTGTCTTTTAGGGAAGGTAGGGAGAAGCTTCATTGTAATATCAAGTTCTGTCTTTTACTAAAGGTAGGGAGAAACTTCCTTGTAATATCAAGGTCTGTCGTTTAGGGAAGGTAGGGAGAAGCTTCATTGTAATATCAAGGTCTGTCTTTTAGGGAAGGTAGGGAGAAGCTTCATTGTAATATCAAGGTCTGTCTTTTAGGAAAAGTAGGGAGAAGCTTCATTGTAATATTAAGGTCTGTCTTTTAGGGAAGGAAGGGAGAAGCTTCATTGTAATATCAAGGTCTGTCTTTTAGGGAAGGTAGGGAGAAGCTTCATTGTAATATCAAGGTCTGTCTTTTAGGGAAGGTAGGGAGAAGCTTCATTGTAATATTAAGGTTTGTCTTTTAGGGAAGGTAGGGAGAAGCTTCATTGTAATATCAAGGTCTGTCTTTTAGGGAAGATAGGGAGAAGCTTCATTGTAATATCAAAGTCTGTCTTTTAGGGAAGATAGGGAGAAGCTTCATTGTAATATCAAGGTCTGTCTTTTAAGGAAGGTAGGGAGAAGCTTCATTGTAATATTAAGGTATGTCTTATAGGGGAGGTAGGGAGAAGCTTCATTGTAATATCAAGGTCTGTCTTTTAGGGAAGGTAGGGAGGGGCTTCATTGTAATATCAAGGTCTGTCTTTTAGGGAAGGTAGGGAGAAGCTTCATTGTAATATCAAGGTCTGTCTTTTAGGGAAGGTAGGGAGAAGCTTCATTGTAATATCAAGGTCTGTCTTTTAGGGAAGGTAGGGAGAAGCTTCATTGTAATATCAAGGTCTGTCTTTTAGGGAAGGTAGGGAGAAGCTTCATTGTAATATCAAGGTCTGTCTTTTAGGGAAGGTAGGGAGAAGTTTCATTGTAATATTAAGGTCTGTCTTTTAGGGAAGGTAGGGAGAAGCTTCATTGTAATATCAAGGTCTGTCTTTTAGGGTCGGTAGGGAGAAGCTTCATTGTAATATCAAGGTCTGTCTTTTAGGGAAGGTAGGGAGAAGCTTCATTGTAATAACAAAGTCTGTCTTTTAGGGAAGGTAGGGAGAAGCTTCATTGTAATATCAAGGGCTGTCTTTTAGGGAAGGTAGGGAGAAGCTTCATTGTAATATCAAGGTCTGTCTTTTAGGGAAGGTAGGGAGAAGCTTCATTGTAATATCAAGGCATGTCTTTTAGGGAAGGTAGGGAGAAGCTTCATTGTAATATCAAGGTCTGTCTTTTAGGGAAGGTAGGGAGAAGCTTCATTGTAATATCAAGGTCTGTCTTTTAGGGAAGGTAGGGAGAAGCTTCATTGTAATATCAAGGTCTGTCTTTTAGGGAAGGTAGGGAGAGGCTTCATTGTAATATCAAGGTCTGTCTTTTAGGGAAGGTAGGGAGAAGCTTCATTGTAATATCAAGGTCTGTCTTTTAGGGAAGATAGGGAGAAGCTTCATTGTAATATCAAGGTCTGTCTTTTAGGGAAGGTAGGGAGAAGCTTCATTGTAATATCAAGGTCTGTCGTTTAGGGAAGGTAGGGAGAAGCTTCATTGTAATATCAAGGTCTGTCTTGTAGGGAAGATAGGGAGAAGCGTCATTGTAATATTAAGGTCTGTCTTTTAGGGAAGGTAGGGAGGAGCTTCATTGTAATATCAAGTTCTGTCTTTTAGGGAAGGTAGGGAGAAGCCTCATTGTAATATCAAAGTCTGTCGTTTAGGGAAGGTAGGGAGAAGCTTCATTGTAATATCAAGTTCTGTCTTTTAGGGAAGGTAGGGAGAAGCTTCATTGTAATATCAAGGTCTGTCTTTTAGGGAAGGTAGGGAGAAGCTTCATTGTAATATCAAGGTCTGTCTTTTAGGGAAGCTAGGGAGGAGCTTCATTGTAATATCAAGGTCTGTCTTTTAGGGACGGTAGGGAGAAGCTTCATTGTAATATCAAGGTCTGTCTTTTAGGGAAGGTAGGGAGATGCTTCATTGTAATATCAAGGTCTGTCTTTTAGGGAAGGTAGGGAGAAGCTTCATTGTAATATCAAGGGCTGTCTTTTAGGGAAGGTAGGGAGAAGCTTCATTGTAATATCAAGGTATGTCTTTTAGGGAAGGTAGGGAGAAGCTTCATTGTTATATCAAGGTCTGTCTTTTAGGGAAGGTAGGGAGAAGCTTCATTGTAATATCAAGGTCTGTCTTTTAGGGAAGGTAGGGAGAAGCTTCATTGTAATATCAAGGTCTGTCTTTTAGGGAAGGTAGGGAGAAGCTTCATTGTAATATCAAGGTCTGTCTTTTAGGGACGGTAGGGAGAAGCTTCATTGTAATATCAAGGTCTGTCTTTTAGGGAAGGTAGGGAGAAGCTTCATTGTAATATCAAGGTCTGTCTTTTAGGGAAGGTAGGGAGAGCGCTTCATTGTAATATCAAGGGCTGTCTTTTAGGGAAGGTAGGGAGAAGCTTCATTGTAATATCAAGGTATGTCTTTTAGGGAAGGTAGGGAGAAGCTTCATTGTAATATCAAGGTCTGTCTTTTAGGGGAGGTAGGGAGAAGCTTCATTGTAATATCAAGGTCTGTCTTTTAGGGAAGGTGGGAGAAGCTTCATTGTAATATCAAGGTCTGTCTTTTAGGGAAGGTAGGGAGAAGCTTCATTGTAATATAAAGGTATGTCTTTTAGGGAAGGTAGGGAGAAGCTTCATTGTAATATCAAGGTATGTCTTTTAGGGAAGGTAGGGAGAAGCTTCATTGTAATATCAAGGTATGTCGTTTAGGGAAGGTAGGGAGAAGCTTCAAGGTACTATTAAGGTCTGTCTTTTAAGGAAGGTAGGGAGAAGCTTCATTGTAATATCAAGGTCTGTCTTTTAGGGAAGGTAGGGAGAAGCTTCATTGTAATATCAAGGTCTGTCTTTTAGGGAAGGTAGGGAGAAGCTTCATTGTAATATCAAGGTCTGTCTTTTAGGGAAGGTAGGGAGAAGCTTCATTGTAATATCAAGGTCTGTCTTTTAGGGAAGATAGGGAGAAGCTTCATTGTAATATCAAGGTCTGTCTTTTAGGGAAGATAGGGAGAAGCTTCATTGTAATATCAAGTTCTGTCTTTTACTAAAGGTAGGGAGAAACTTCCTTGTAATATCAAGGTCTGTCTTTTAGGGAAGGTAGGGAGAAGCTTCATTGTAATATCAAGTTCTGTCTTTTACTAAAGGTAGGGAGAAACTTCCTTGTAATATCAAGGTCTGTCTTTTAGGGAAGGTAGGGAGAAGCTTCATGGTAATATTGAGGTCTGTCTTTTAGGGAAGGTAGGGAGAAACTTCCTTGTAATATCAAGGTCTGTCGTTTAGGGAAGGTAGGGAGAAGCTTCAAGGTACTATAAAGGTCTGTCTTTTAGGGAAGGTAGGGAGGAGCTTCATTGTAATATTAAGTCTGTCTTTTAGGGAAGGTAGGGAGAAGCTTCATTGTAATATCAAGGTCTGTCGTTTAGGGAAGGTAGGGAGAAGCTTTATTGTAATATCAAGGTCTGTCTTTTAGGGAAGCTAGGGAGAAACTTCATTGTAATATTAAGGTCTGTCTTTTAGGGAAGGTAGGGAGAAGCTTCATTGTAATATAAAGGTATGTCTGGCAATGAAAGTTAGTTTAGTTAATTTCTAGTTTTTTATTAAAGTATCTCTAATTTGACCACGTGACATTCCGGTTTAAAATGTAGTTGTTCTTCCTTTATTTTCCTTCTACCTTTTTTTAAAAATATGATAATCTAACTAGCTTTCCTCTTAAGAGATCTTAGTTTATTATAACTAATGATCGATAACATCGACATGTCAGTGTAGCGGCTGTTAGTGCATGTCCGTATAATAAAAATATTAATATGAATACATATATATATAAACTTAAAGAAAGAGGCAAAATGCCTTATAAAACATGTGATAGATGCAGATATTTTTTTATTAAAATAAAAATAAAAAATAAAAACAATATACATATTTTTTCATCTTGACTTTTTATCTAATAATTTCGCTTTTGTTATTACCTTGTTTAAACCTATTTATTTAATTTTATCTTTTTCTAATTTTCTGTTATACATCATACTTGCTTTTAGTGTCACTTCGTTGACTGCCGGTGTCAATGTGGAGCCGTATATCACAATATTTCGGAAAAATGTCCCGTTCTTAGGTGTTACTTTTTTGTTCTTTTTAAATATGTTTGTGAATAATAAATATTTATTAAAACAATAATAATTCAAGCTCTTAACATTAACTTAATCCTAACTCTTGGTTATAATTTAACCTTGTCCTATTTCTGAGTTTTTTTCCGGGATGTTCCTAGTAATCTTACAATTATTAGTATTACAGTGATTTTTTTGTGGAGTATAATAATAGATGTACGAATAGATTTCTGGTCTGAAGAATATTTGACCGTGTATTTTTTGTTATTAAATCAAACGTAGTGTTTAGAAAATCGATTGCATAAATATAATTAATGGAAAATATCACTAATAAATATAATTAATGGAAAATATCACTAATAAATATAATTAATGGAAAATATAACTAATAAATATAATTAATAGAAAATATCACTAATAAATATAATTAATAGAAAAAAATCACTAATAAATATAAGTAATGGAAAATATCACTAATAAATATAATTAATGGAAAATATCACTAATAAATATAATTAATAGAAAATATCACTAATAAATATAATTAATGGAAAATATCACTAATAAATATAATAAATGGAAAATATCACTAATAAATATAATTAATGGAAAATATCACACATAAATATAATTAATGAAAAATATCACTAATAAATATAATTAATGGAAAATATCACTAATAAATATACTTAATGGAAAATATCACTAATAAATAAAATTAATGGAAAATATCACTAATAAATATAATTAATGAAAAATATCACTAATAAATACAATTAATGGAAAATATCACTAATAAATATAATTAATGGAAAATATCACTAATAAATATAATTAATGGAAAATATCACTAATAAATATAATTAATGGAAAATATCACTAATAAATATAATTAATGGAAAATATCACTAATAAATATAATTAATGGAAAATATCACTAATAAATATAATTAATGGAAAATATCACTAATAAATATAATTAATGGAAAATATCACACATAAATATAATTAATGAAAAATATCACTAATAAATATAAATAATGGAAAATATCACTAATAAATATAATTAATGGAAAATATCACTAATAAATATAATTAATGGAAAATATCACTAATAAATATAATAAATGGAAAATATCACTAATAAATAAAATTAATAGAAAATATCACTAATAAATATAATTAATGGAAAATATCACTAATAAATATAATTAATGGAAAATATCACTAATAAATATAATTAATGGAAAATATCACACATAAATATAATTAATGAAAAATATCACTAATAAATATAATTAATGGAAAATATCACTAATAAATATAATTAATGGAAAATATCACTAATAAATAAAATTAATGGAAAATATCACTAATAAATATAATTAATGGAAAATATCACTAATAAATATAATTAATGGAAAATATCACTAATAAATATAATTAATGGAAAATATCACTAATAAATATAATAAATGGAAAATATCACTAATAAATATAATTAATGGAAAATATCACTAATAAATATAATTAATGGAAAATATCACTAATAAATATAATTAATGGAAAATATCACTAATAAATATAATTAATGAAAAATATCACACATAAATATAATTAATGGAAAATATCACTAATAAATATAATTAATGGAAAATATCACTAATAAATATAATTAATGGAAAATATCACTAATAAATATAATTAATGGAAAATATCACTAATAAATATAATAAATTGAAAATATCACTAATAAATAAAATTAATGGAAAATATCACTAATAAATATAATTAATGGAAAATATCACTAATAAATATAATTAATGGAAAATATCACTAATAAATATAATTAATGGAAAATATCACACATAAATATAATTAATGAAAAATATCACTAATAAATATAATTAATGGAAAATATCACTAATAAATATAATTAATGGAAAATATCACTAATAAATAAAATTAATGGAAAATATCACTAATAAATATAATTAATGGAAAATATCACTAATAAATATAATTAATGGAAAATATCACTAATAAATAAAATTAATGGAAAATATCACTAATAAATATAATTAATGGAAAATATCACTAATAAATATAATTAATGGAAAATATCACTAATAAATATAATTAATGGAAAATATCACTAATAAATATAATAAATGGAAAATATCACTAATAAATATAATTAATGGAAAATATCACTAATAAATATAATTAATGGAAAATATCACTAATAAATATAATTAATGGAAAATATCACTAATAAATATAATTAATGAAAAATATCACACATAAATATAATTAATGGAAAATATCACTAATAAATATAATTAATGGAAAATATCACTAATAAATATAATTAATGGAAAATATCACTAATAAATATAATTAATGGAAAATATGACTAATAAATATAATAAATGGAAAATATCACTAATAAATAAAATTAATGGAAAATATCACTAATAAATATAATTAATGGAAAATATCACTAATAAATATAATTAATGGAAAATATCACTAATAAATATAATTAATGGAAAATATCACACATAAATATAATTAATGAAAAATATCACTAATAAATATAATTAATGGAAAATATCACTAATAAATATAATTAATGGAAAATATCACTAATAAATAAAATTAATGGAAAATATCACTAATAAATATAATTAATGGAAAATATCACTAATAAATATAATTAATGGAAAATATCACTAATAAATAAAATTAATTGAAAATATCACTAATAAATATAATTAATGGAAAATATCACTAATAAATATAATTAATGGAAAATATCACTAATAAATATAAGTAATGGAAAATATCACTAATAAATATAATTAATGGAAAATATCACTAATAAATATAATTAATGGAAAATATTACTAATAAATATAATTAATGGAAAATATCACTAATAAATATAATTAATAGAAAATATCACTAATAAATATAATTAATGGAAAATATCACTAATAAATATAATTAATAGAAAATATCACTAATAAATATAATTAATGGAAAATATCACTAATAAATATAATTAATGGAAAATATCACTAATAAATATAATTAATGGAAAATATCACTAATAAATATAATTAATGGAAAATATCCCATAAACGTAACAGCTGCAACCAGATCAGACTATCTGAAGATACCGGTTTCCTGACCAGAAATGCAACAACCATAAATGTTATATTTGTTTTCCTTTCTCTTTGCAAACTAAATCGTATTCTGCAAAGCCAAAGACAACAACGAAATGTTTTCTCTTTCTTGAAAAATATTTGAATAGATCAAAAACTTGAGGCATTAAAACTTTTACAATAATTACTGGATTTGGCATTAAATAACCAGAAAAGGGTCGATATGCCGTAAAACAAAACAACCAAATCACGCAACAGTATAAATATTTGGAGATATTATAAAACTGAAGCATACATATGTTACAAAAATGACTGAATTCGGCATAAAATAACTCAAACAAGGTTGATATGAGTAAAAAAAAAACAAAAAAAACAAACCAAGCAAAATGATAAATATTTGAAGATATCAAACATTTGAAGCATAAAAACTTTCACAAAAATGACTTGATTTGGCATGAAATAACCCAAAAAGGTTGATATGCCGTAAACCAAAACAACCAAACCACGCAACATTATAAATATTTAAAGAAATTAAAAACTTGAAGCATAAAAACTTTCACAAAAATGACTTGATTCGGGATGAAATAACCCGAAAAGGGTTGATATGCCGTAAAATAAAACAACCAAACCATGCAACATGATTGCTATTTAAAGATATCAAACACTTGACGCATGCATACTTTTACAAAAATGGCTGGATTCAGCATTAAATAATTTGAAAAGGGTTGATATGCTGTAAAACAAAAACAAAAAAAACATGCGTGGATTCGAAACTGCTTAACTTCCAGAGAACAGCAGGCAACATCACTGACCGTGAGTTCTCGATCCGAGAATGGTGGCTCATAAAGTCATCGCTGTATCACAGCTTTTCAGTGCAGTTAGATATGACAACCGCCTCAAGTCGAGATCGAAACTCGACGGTCTAGACGACAGTCAGCGCTTCTAACCACTTGGAATTCATTTGGTTTTATATAAATCATACTAAACCTGAGTTAACCACTGATTGTCTCCTGATGCTGTTTACTATATATTTTAATCACAGAAAAACTACATGCTAAAATATTTCACACTTTTGTGATTGAAGCGTGTTTTAAAAAACTTCCATTTTAATTGTTCTAATTGGCCATATGTTTAAAAAAATTTTTTTTATAATATTTCACCCCAAACACGGCAGGACGCCACTGTAGACGTAAAGGGGCTACTGAGAATTTTAGAGTAGGTTCAGGGTGGTATTCTAAGTTGGGAGCTGTGCAGCAAGATGTCTGTTTACATTAGTTTTAAACCTCTGCATGTCTGTACTGTCGGGGAAACAAGGGGCAGATAGGGAGTTCCAGACGCCAGCAGCACGAGGAAAGAAGCTATTGGAGTAGAAGGCTTTCCGGCATCTGGGGGCTTCCGCAGTGAATGGATGAGATTTAGCTGATTGTCGAGTTGGTCTAGTGAATTTACGTCAAGGGGGCACCAGAGTAGCCAGTTCATCGGAGCATAATCCATAGAGGTATTTGTATAACAAGCACAAGGATGCTACCTTGCAATTAACTCATCAAGTGACCCCTCTCTAAGTGTCTATCTATCACTCTCACCCTCTATCACTGTATGTTGTTGGACCCCCCCCCACTCTCAGTTTACACAGCATATATCATTTTCCATTCATTCACTCTTTCTCGTCGTTTATTAACCGTTGAAAGTAATAAAGAGGAGAAAGTATAAAAAAAGTATAATTATAATTAGTTCATTATAAGCGTAAATGCAACATCACTTAAATCCATAGCTCAGTGGGTAAAGAGAGTAATTTAACATATTGTAAGGTGTTCTCTGATAGCCACGGGTGCTCTGTAGTACTCTTTGCCGATGGAACCACCTGGTCATCTCTCTGTAGTCGCAGTGCTGCTGTGGCAGCCGAAGTTCCTATCACTCTGTTTCATTCTGAAGCTGTAATAATGTATAACATAATTTTTGTATTGCTCATGTTCCTTGATTTTCTATCATCTCACAGAACTGTAAGATTGTGCGTAAGGGGGAGGAAACAAAGACCGAGCTTGGTGAACTGCGACTGAACACATTCAGATCATTTTCCGAAAGAAAACGACTTTCCTCCCTTCCTTGCTATGTGTCACGTCGGACTTTCGCACATAATTCAACTTCATGTACACGTAATTCTTGTTCAAATGTTAATTTCTTATAGAATTTGGGATTCTTTTACTTAATTTAAAACTTACTTAGGAAATTTCCAGTTAAAAACTGACCTGAAATATTGTGACAGAAAGTGACTTATTTAGAAGTCTCCCTTTTCAATTTTTTATATTTAAATGACGTTGCAAACACACCATTTTCTAGGTCAAACAGCTCAACTGATGACACAAGGAAAGAGTCACATGTCTAGTATATATATATATATATATATATATATATATATATATATATATATATATATATATATATATATCATTACTCAAGTTCAAATATATTAAGAAAATGAACCTAAAACAAATATTTTCAAGAGTGCCCAATATCAAGTAGGCAATTTATGACATTAAAAATACATTATTACAGTCTACGCCAAATAGCTAACGTTTCGGTGATTTTACATCTAATCAAAGACTGAAAACACATAAAAAGTAAAGAAAAAGAAAACTCCCATTAAAAAACCGGACGTGAAGAAAAATAGAAAAAAAAGGGGGAGAAAAGACAAAATCAAATCCACTCCAGAATCGCGTACGTAAAAATCGCTAACTTGGCGTTAACCCTTCAAAATTGCATTAATATATATATATATATATATATATATATATATATATATATATATATATATATATATGTAGTAAGTTATGAAAATATATGTATGACAATTAAGCTACACAGAAGCGTCCGCGTTTAATCTCCGTAGGGAATCGTCAGGATAAATGCTGATATATATATATATATATATATATATATATATATATATATATATATATATATATATATATATATATATATATATGTGTGTGTGGAGGGGTGTATTACTCAGTCCTTAGTTTTATGGGTTTTTCTAACGATCCTAATTTGGTGAAATTCTTGTAGCAAACGTATTCTTAAAATTTGGAAACCGATCGCAATTACGCAGTTTCAGCAATAACCCATTTTTATCCGCCATTTTACTTTAAACAATGAATTTAAAAAATGTGTTCAAGAAAGTATTGTAACAAATTAGTCGGACGTCACCATTCTCACTCTGGTTATTCCAATTCTCAAGTGAGAACTGAAATTATAATCGTTGTGATTTTATTTTGCCAAATTGCTCTGGCATTTTCAAATCACGTACAGGCCATGCCATAAGATATTCTATAGAATCAAAACATAAAATATACACATAATGTTTATTTATTTTATGACATGTGTTTGATAAAATGGACGCTGTCTAACTATCTAATACACACACACACACACACATATATATATATATATATATATATATATATATATATATATATATATATATATATATATATTAGGTAGTTAGACAGCGTATTAAAACCAAAAATTCAAGATGAAAAACAAAATATATATATATATTATTTTAGTTTTAATAAAAAGATCTGCAAGTAAGACATGACTTTTTGAAGGCATTTTTCTTCTTTCTTTAAGTTTTACATTTTAAAGATGCTTAAAAAATCAACTTTCCTAAATGTAATTATATATATATATATATATATATATATATATATATATATATATATATATATATATATATATATATATATATATATATATATGTATATGTATATATATATATATAGAGAGAGAGAGAGAGAGGGGGCCGGATTGATGAGAAGCTGGAAAGAACAAGAATAAACAATCGAAGGAGAGGACTTAGAACTATCTTTTTTTTCTGTTCAATCTTACATAAACAGCAAGTATGAACTTAGCTCTATGTGATGTCCGGATGATTAGAAATCATTTGAGATTTTGAGAAAACCTTGTCAAAAAATGGAATCCATCTTAGTGAATTCCACATAGTCGGACTTTTCTTTTCTTTCGTGACCATTATGTATACTAGCAAATATATGCTCCCTCCGGTCGCATATTTTTGCTAGGCTGCGGCGTCAGAAATTAACGCTCACGCGTAAACCGATGGAGCACTAGTCATATTTCTTAGGTGGTTAGACATTGATTTTCTTTTTTTTTGACCAAGAATTATTTTACTTGAAAATAAAGAAAAAAAGAAATTCGACCCGACCCCGATTTTTGTTTTACTCTCCCCCATAAATAGAAATATTTTTACTTTAAAAAGAAAGAAAAAAATTTTGTTGCACCCCTTTCTCAATTTTTATTTATTCTCCCCCCCATACATATAAATATTTTTAACTAAAAAGGAAAAAAAAAAGAAAACCTAACCCTAACCCCCACGTTGACCTTGACCCTAACCCTAACGACGGGGTCAAAGTTAGCTCGGGTCCTAAAATGAAAAAGCACAAAAAAATCAAATACAGTGAGCACTGTGTGTGTTTGTTTGTTTAATGACCTTTTTTTCAATTAAACAATTTGATTCTAGAATCAGTTGTATAGTTTTCCAGTACAATGTGTTATTTTTGTTGACAGTAAAGAAAGGAAATAACATCTTTTTTTTTAATAAATAAAATATGGAATAATAAATTCAGGTAAGATCGTGAAAAAAATGATAATATTGGATATGAAAGTATTAAGAAATCAAATACGGGGAGAGGGCGTTTCAATAGATTAACGCTGTTTAATCAGTTGGGTGTTAGATGAAATAACTACGTAACTCATTAATGTTTAAATCAATTATTATTTTAATTAAACAATTTGATTCAATAAATTTGTGTTTTAAAACATAATGGCTAATAAAATTAAGAAAATAAACAAACTCAGAACGTGTTAAAGTAACACGGTTAAATGCCAATGTTTTGTTGACATTTGAAAATACGCGCCGTCTTGCGTCCGTATTAATTTGACGGAGGGAGGTCGTTAAATGGATTTACGCTGTTTAATCAGCTGGGCGTAGATGAAATAACTACGTAACTCATTAATTTTTAAATCAATTATTATTTTAATTTAACAATAAGATTCAATAATTATAATTCATAAGTAAGATTATTAGCGAGCAAAATTGAGTAAATACATGTTGAAATTTGAAGAAAACAATCATTAGTGTATATTTGCGAATACTAATTTATTAGAAGTTCAAATGCAATTGATTATGTATATTGAGAAACGCGCACAGTGTTTGCGGCGGTTTTTTTCATAGTATATAATGAAGCTGGCGGACTTCGGAGATAGTCATACTACTCTGATGGAGTTTCGGCTTCAGACAGACAGATACATAAACTCCATTATTAATACTAGCAAATATATGCTCCCTTCGGTCGCATATTTTTGCTAGGCTGCCGCATCAGAAATGAAGGCTCACGCGTAAGCCAATGGAGCCCCAGTCATATTTCTGTGGTGGTTAGACATTGATTTTCTGTGTTTATGACCAAGAATATTTTTAGTTGAAAATAAAGAAAAAAAAAATTCTACCCTACCCCGATTTTTGTTGTACTCTCGACTATAAATAGAAAGACTTGTAGTTTAAAAAGAAAGTAAATTTTTGTTGTACCCCCCCTCAATTTGTTTATATTACCAGTCATTAGACTATTTTTTAGTTTAGAAAAAAAAAAAGAAATTTTTGACCGCCTTCCCCCAATTTTTTTGTCTCCCCCCCCCTCCTATGCATGTAAATATTTTTAATTAAAAAGGAGAAAAAAACAAACCTAACCCTAACTGTAACGACGGGGTCAAAGTTAGCGTGGGTCCTAAAATGAAAAGGCACCAAAAAATCAAATACAGTGAACGCGTGCGCGTGTGTGCGTGTGTGTGTGCGTGTGTGTGTACCTTTTTTTAATTAAACAATTTGATTCTACAATCAGTTGTATAGTTTTCCAGTACAATGTGTTAGTTTATTTTGTTGACATTAAAGAAAAAAAATAACATTTTTTTTTTAATAAATAAAACATGGAATCATAAATTCTGTTGAGGTGTGAAAAAATGATAATATTGGATATGAAAGTATTAAGAAATCAAATACAGTAAACAGGGAAAAAATTTTAACTCTCAGAAAGGAAAAGTTTACCTAGACTGTGTGTGGGTGTGTTCTTTCGCACGCGCTTTTTTATATAGTAATTTTTAAATCAATTATTATTTTAATTAAACAATTTGATTTAATAAATTTGTGTTTTAAAACATAATGGCTAAGAATAAACAAACTTAGGACGGTTTTAAAAATGGAAAACTGAGCACGGTGTTTGCCAGCATTGTTGTTTACATGTTTAACGTGCCAGATTAACGTCGGCTGCTTAATCAGATCGCAATATTTTATTACCGGAGGGAGGGAGGGCATACTGATTCAACAGCCAATCGTCTGCTTAATCAGATCGCCATATTTAATTACCGGAGAGAGGGAGGACACTACTGATTAAACAGCCAATCGGCTGCTTAATCAGATCGCCATATTTAATTACCGGAGGGAGGAAGGACACCACTGATTAAAAAGCCAATCGGCTGCTTAATCAGATCGCCATATTTAATTACCGGAGGGAGGGAGGACACCACTGATTAAACAGCCAATCGGCTGCTTAATCAGATCGCCATATGTAATTACCGGAGGGGGGGAGGGCACTACTGATTAAACAGCCATTAGGCTGCTTAATCAGATCGCCATATTTAATTACCGGAGGGAGGGAGGGCACCACTGATTAAACAGCCAATTGGCTACTTAATCAGATCTCCATATTTAATTACCGGAGGGAGGGAGGGCACTACTGATTAAACAGCCAATGGGCTGCTTAATCAGATCGCCATATTTAATTACCGGAGGGAGGGAGGGGACTACTGATTAAACAGCCAATCGGCTGCTTATCAGATCGACATATTTAATTACCGGAGGGAGGGAGGACACCACTGATTAAACAGCCAATCGCCTGCTTAATCAGATCGCCATATTTAATTACCGGAGGGAGGGAGGGCACTACTGATTAAACAGCCAATCGCCTGCTTAATCAGATCGCCATATTTAATTACCGGAGGGAGGGAGGACACTATGGATTAAAAAGCCAATCGGCTGCTTAATCAGATCACCATATTTAATTACCGGAGGGAGGGAGTACACTATGGATTAAAAAGCCAATCGGCTGCTTAATCAGATCACCATATTTAATTACCGGAGGGAGGGAGGACACTATGGATTAAAAAGCCAATCGGCTGCTTAATCAGATCGCCATATATAATTACCGGAGGGAGGGAGGACACTACTGATTAAAAAGCCACTCGTCTGCTTAATCAGATCGCCATATATAATTACCGGAGGGAGGGAGGACACTACTGATTAAAAAGCCACACGGCTGCTTAATCAGATCGCCATATATAATTACCGGAGGGAGGGAGGACGCCACTTATTAAACACCCAATGACTTTGCAATTTTAACAGTACTCGCGTTGAAATGGTTTAGAAAACACGCCGATTATGATGAAAATGACTGTAATTAATTGTATGAATAATGTTTATTAATATAACCTCATCGGAAAATATTGTAAATACATATGTAAATTTGATAACAGCAGTTATAAGTGTATATTTGTAAATATTAATTTAATTGAAGGTTTAAAAGAATGAGCTATGTTAATAGCAAAACCCATCTTGTGTCTAAGCGACTTTTAGTGACAGTATATAAAGAATTTCAAAAAGATTAATTTCAGTAAAATAGTCATACTGGAGTTTCGGCTTCAGACAGACAGACAGACAGATACATTAACTCCATTATTAATAGATATATATATATATATATATATATATATATATATATATATATATATATATATATATATTGGAACAAAATAATTCCTTTCACGCCATAGTCACACCATATATTCCGAATTTCAGCAAGTATTTTTTCGTTTGAAAAAAACTCATTCTATTTCATGAACGCAGCACATATATTTAATTCTAACGGCTATGTTTTGTTCCAAAAAAAAAAAGAAGTAAAAACATTCTTTTCACGTCAGAAACGAAGCAAACGTTTTCAAATATTTGTACACTTGTGTTACTTCTTCAAATTAATCATGCCGGGGAAGTCTTGAAATGAAGACGAAACGTTGATGAATACAAAAATAATTTTGGTTTTCAGTTTTTCATTTTCAATCACGTTGGATTATTATAGTTTTTTATCATATATAAGTGTGTGTGTGTGTGTGTGCGTGTGATTCAAAGTATTGAAGTATGAGTTTGCTGTGTACATATCTACATATCTACATGAAGTTAAAATAATGTCAGATATAGTGTTATAAAAACACTTTTTCTTTTGAACTTCTAGCATAACAGAAGTGCTGCAAATACATTTAGTCCTAAATATTCCCCAACAGATTCGCATGTTAATTTTTTTTTTACAATAACCCCGCCATTAAAAAAGGCGTCTTATTATTTTCTTAAGAGTTACATATTTAGAGTGACTATCCTTATAGTTAAACACTCTTTAAACCTCGGAGTATCTCGATAACAAAAGAGTACTTTAAAACATTTAAATTTTCTTAAAACTGTTACTCACTGCATAAGAGTATTATGGATGTCGTTAATGTCTATACGAAACTATGGTAGGACTAAACGCTAACTATATTTGACAGTTAATCATCAGAAATAAAGTGTCTGCAGCAGGTAACGTTTTCATTTTTATGGAAGTCATTCCAGGCCAGGCCTAAAGTCACTTGATGTAAGGAGCTGTAAAGAACGACAGATTATAGAGTTGCATAATAACAAAAAGGGAGAGGAATGTAGAATTAATTCAAAACAATGTAGTGTTGTAACTGACAGTGATACTTTCAAAAGCAAAATAATCGAACCTTATGTCGAAACATTAGTAAGGAAGTGACGGACCCAGTCATCCATGCCAAGGAGCTATATATAAGTTCTGTCTCCTGTGCCCTCACCCAGGAAAGTTACAACCAGAAAGGCACTATCACCTCATCCTCTACAAAGGCTCTTTAACTACTTTCATTTGTCAGGTATCAGACAAACAAAACCGTGAAGAGTCCCCATAACGATCGACTAATGCCCTGGACACCATGGTGAAGGTTTTGTGCTCTGGGAAGTTAAAACGTTCACTATATTTGACGTGTAGGCATCACAAATAAGGTCCTAGGATCACATAACGTGTCAAAATAGTGAAGATTTTATTCTACCATAGTTTAATCAACATGGCGACACATGCACTCTTATTACTTACGTAGCCGGTAGTGGTATAAGTTGAAATGTGTTTTCTTATCATTAATTATGTTTATTTTGTTCGTAATATTATTTTATTATTCTAAACAAAAGAAAGTGAATCTGTATTGACGAATACAGAGTTACGTTCATTGTTTCTAGACAATGCCTGTACAAAAATCATATTGCCCTTATCAAAGTATTTTCATAAAGAAATTAAATCAAATTACATTGTATTGTTCGGAAAAAAAAACATTCTGCTCGCCATCACCAAAGAACTGACAAACCAGAAGGTAGAAATGTATCGATGACAAAAAATGAAGAAAGAGTCTGACTTTACTTTATATATTGGATAAGTAAATTAAAAATTTAAATTAAATAAAAATATATTCTAAGAGTAGATGACTATATGTGTACCCATATCAATAATTGGGTGATTTTTTTTGTCATAGCGGGGTTATTGTAAATAAGTACCTACAGGGTTGACCGAAAATTTTTTTTACACCCATTAAGAAGTTTAAGTCTTCTTTAAAATGTAAGCATGCGTCTGTCTACACTTTTTAATATTAATTTATTCATGTTGTATGGAGGGTAGTCCGAAAGTCTTGTTACCCCTTCCAAAATAAAACACGAATGGAGGAACAAGAACCAAAGCACAGCTTTGTAAAATATTATGAATGGCGTTGCATCACTTTATGTCTTACAGACCGTATGGATGTATAACAGGGTCAATGAAAGTGAATGAATTGAATCCAAAAAATTGTTCTTTTGTATTAATGTTTTACGTGTTCTGCTATTGTCTTAGTTTTCTTATTTTGTTTTATGTTTCTGTAAGTGAATACACTGAATTCACGAAATGTGTTTTCTTTTGCTATATTACTTGTTTCTCTCATGTCCATTTACAAATAATTTCAAACATTTAGATTCAAATGTCGACGAACGCACCAAATGTGACATCCAGTTACGTTACACTTTTCTTGTGGTATGTGTGTAGACCCTATAAGACTGTTATTTTCTTAAAGATTAACAAAACGGGGCAAACACTATTCACTAAATTCTTCTATTGTAATAAGCTAGCGATTTTAAGCAGTAAAGCGTGAAAAATCCATTCTTTACCTCCAATTTTGGAAAGTTGCAAAAAGGGAGGTAATCGAATTGACTATATTTTTATGAGAATTGTCCAAATGCAGAGATAATTTTAAATAACTTCTAAAATGTATGGCATTCTCCCCATCCGAAATGTTATCGGATTGTCAAGACTAACTCCGGAAAGATGGAAAATAATGGGGCGAGTAAAAATTCTATTGACATTGTCGACATTTTATTTCGTTGTATTTTATTTGATCTTTTGAGGGTAAATTTCCGAGCCGAAATAAAAAGAGATCAAACATCCAAAATTGGGCAGCTAATTTGGCTTGTTGAATCCTTTTAGGATTGTCTTCAATATATATATATATATATATATATATATATAAGACATTGCCAGGGCTGCTGCAAAGAAGGTGGGCTCCCTCTATCGTGCTAGTAAACTTCTTACACCTGGCATTATCCAATATCTCTACAAAGCCACCATCTGCCCGGTGCATGGAGTATTGTTGCCACATCTGTAGTAGGGCATCATCCACTAGTCTCTCCCTCTTAGACAAGGTTACAAAAAGAGTCACCAACTTAATAGGCCCCTCACTATCAACCAAGCTCCAGCCCCTGTCCCATCGCCGCAATGTTGCTTCCTTGTGCTTGTTTTTGAAGTACTTCAATGGATTGTGCTTTGATGAACCCAAAACGCAAATTTACTAGACCAACCCGACAATCTTCCAAATCCTATCTATTTACTGTGGAGGTCACCAGATGCCGAATAGCTTTCTACTCCAAAAGCTTATTTCCACGTGCTGCTGGACTCTGGAACTCCCTCCCTGCTTCCTGTTTTCCTGACGGTACTGAACTGCATAAATTTAAAACTAATGTAAACAGACATCTCGCTGCACAGTTCCTGATTTAGTTTGACCCCTCGCCCCAAACTTTCACACTTTTTCTGAGTAACCCTTATGTCTACAGAGGCGTCCTGCCTTGCTTTGGGGAAAACTATGTTAATATATATATATATATATATATATATATATATATATATATATATATATATATATATGATTATTTTTATTTATACAGACCTGTACAAAATCTGCTACCCTGGCATGTCGATGTTATCGATAAACAGATGTTAGAAACTGAGATCTCATCAGGCAGAATCAAAATTATGAGATTTCAGTTTCACACAGCTGCTGATCGATAACATCGACATGCTAGTGTTGCAGATTTTGTACATGTGTGTATAAATTAAAATAATTATATATATATATATATAATAATGGTAATAATCCAGGTGAAAAATATCCACAGGGTGGTAATCCAGAGAATTTTAACCGGGTTTATATATATATATATATATATATATATATATATATATATATATATATATATATATATATATATATATGTATATGTATATGTATATGTATATACTTCTTTTATCTACCTACGTATACGTTATATCTTAGTGTAGAGATAATTTTTCAAGCCGGTCGCAGAATTCGAAACATATATACATATATAATCTTTTGGTTTAGATTTGTAATAAGAAATCGAACAGAGTGCTCAGTCATTATTTTATTTTGAATATTTAAAAATTTAAACATTTAACAATACGAGCAAAATAATTAGTTATTACTGGTATTACTGAAGATCAAGTCAAATCCACTTGATACCGTCGGTTTCAAGCTCGGTGTTCTTACGAAATCAATGAATCTCACGAGTTATTCTCAGACATATTCTTTTTCTACATTTAGTATAATGCTTTGTTTCGTATTTCTTTTTGCTTCATAATTTTTTTTTAATGTTTCCCAATTACTTCAATTCTCCCGTTTTTTTTTTAAATTGCTCCTTCCGTCCAAATTCGAATCCCTCAATTTTCATTTTGAGTTCGTTTTCAGGGCAACGAATGTGGGCTGGTCGATGAAGAGATGTTTGTATCAATTTTGTTAATTTCGACAATTCAATAACGATAGGTTGAAGGGCAGACCTTTCGGGTGTGGCAGGTGGAAGCGACTTCATTAACTACGCCATTTGGGTGAGGAGTAAGCGGAGGGCGAGGTAAAAGGGATAGGAAGAAAATGGCAGGGAGGTGGAGGAATATAAGGAGAGGAGTGAGTAGCAAGGTTGCATTGTGATGGTGGGGGGCAATGAAGAGAAAGGGTGATGAGAATGATATACAATACGAGAAAGAATAAGAGAGAGAGAGAGAGAGAGAGAGAGAGAGAGTAGTAAGAGGGGGAGAGAAGCGGCAAAAAAAGACTATGAATTAGACAAAGTATTGAGGTGAGGTGAGGGAGTAGGAGGTATACAAATAAAAAGAGCATGGGGAGAAGAAGGAAGAGGAAGAAAGGAAAAAGAAAGGAAGATGAAACAGAAAATAAGCTGTCCACACACACACACCCACACATACACACACATACACACACATACATACATATATATATATATATATATATATATATATATATATATATATATATATATAGTACGTTGAGATAAACAAAATTAGAACATTATTTATATTAGTTCCAAGAATTAAAATGCAACGTACATTTGGCGTACGATCTTTTCTAAAACATTTATTTTGTGTTATATTTTAAATGATAGGAAAAGGTCCTTTCATCAGAGCCCTTATATAGGAATCAAGCAAGAAAAACATCGAATGTTAGTATTATTTTATTAAAAAAATACACATACCAAATAAATATGGGAAACAGAACATCTTATTATGTAATTCAATACTACTCCATTTGTAAGATCAATCTATTAATAATGGAGTTTATGTATCTGTCTGTCTGAAGCCGAAACACCAGTATGACTATTTACTAAGTCGTCCGCCAGCGTTCATAATATTTGTATACCTGTAGAATTAGGAAACTATTAATCAGTTAATTTGGATTAGATAACATTAAATAACATTAGATAACATATAATAAACAAAGAAAACGAAATTTCAAGACGAGGCTGCGATTAGAACGGAAAACATGTCAAGAATCTTACTTAAAGTATTTATTTACTCCTCTCCAGGAGTTAGGCACAAGGCCAGTTTTTATCTTACTCTCACAAGTAAGATGTGACCCAAGGTCGGGTCGGGAAAGTGGGGTTTGAAAAGCCAGTGCCCGAGAGGTGAGAACTCTGGCTATTAAAAATTGCCTGGGCTGCTCCCTCGGCATTCCCCGGTAGGGGCACCTCAGGCAGTAAGCAATAAACTTACTCCTCTCCAAAGAGGGGAGGCGAAGCCTGGGAGGGTGGACCTCCTAGAACTGCACAGGGCAGACCCATAGACTGGCGTAAATCAAGCCCCGAAGGCCAAGACGATACCAGTTTATGGGGTGTAGTATCCATCGGAACAGATACTACACTTTGATCTAAGCTCAAAAGCCAAGAAAAGGATATGTTTATTTACTCCTCGCGGAGTTAGGCACAAGGCCAGTTTTATCTTACTCCCACAAGTAAGATGTGACCCAAGATCGGGTCGAGCAAGTGGGGTTAAAAGCCAACGCTCGAGAGGTGAGAACTCTGGTTATTTAAAAATTGCCTGGGCAGCCCCGTCGGCATTCCCCGGTAGGGGCGCCTCAGACAGTAAGCAATAAACTTACTCCTCCCCAAAGAGGGGAGGCGAAGCCTGGGAGGGTGGACCTCCTAGAACTGCACAGGGCAGACCCATAGACTGGCGTAAATCAAGCCCTGAAGGCCAAGACGATACCAGTTTATGGGGTGTAGTATCCATCGGAACAGATACTACACTTTGATCTAAGCTCAAAAGCCAAGAAAAGGATATTTATTTACTCCTCGCGGAGTTAGGCACAAGGCCAGTTTTATCTTACTCCCACAAGTAAGATGTGACCCAAGGTCGAGCAAGTGGGGTTAAAAGCCAGCGCTCGAGAGGTGAGCACTCTGGCCATTTAAAAATTGCCTGGGCAGCCCCGTCGGCATTCCCCGGTAGGGGCGCCTCAGACAGTAAGCAATAAACTTACTCCTCCCCAAAGAGGGGAGGCGAAGCCTGGGAGGGTGGACCTCCTAGAACTGCACAGAACAGGCGTGCAGTATCCATCGGAACAGATACTACACTTTGATCTTAGCCAAAAGGCAAGAAAAGGATATACATATATAGAGTACGATAAGACACCGCCTCCTGTAGACGGTCGAGAGACTGAACGCGCTCGAGGAATGGCCCACGACACAACGCGAGCTGCCATACTCCACCGGTTAACACCTGAAAACCGCAAATTTGTTCGCCGCGTCGAGAGATTGACACAAAAGATTGTGAAAAGAGAGAGCTCCATGGTCTTCAATGAAGCTTGCATACACAATAGCTTGCTGTCGAAATATATATATATATATATATATATATATATATATATATATATATATATATATATATATAATATTTTCAAATTAACCCATATATACATGTGTTTCATGTAAAACGTGCAAGTATAGGAGAAGACAATCTCTGCCGATCACACGGTTCGAACCGATGTGTCCACAACGTATTGCCTACAAAATGGGAGAGTTAATTAACATCTAAATGGAAAATTCAGCGGCCATATCAACAAGTCGTCAACAGAACTCAATAGGTAGGACCTATAGTATCGCATTACGCTATAAATAACAGTTTGTTGTTAACTTACTTTATGGGCTCGATCGAGCGGGAGCTTTGGATAGTTAATATAAATAATATTTTCTAAATTAACCCATATACACATGTTTCATGCCAAACCTGAAATCATCGGTATGCGAAGAGTAAATCCTTGCCGGTTACACGATACGAAACGCCAATACGAATGTCATATATATATATATATATATATATATATATATATATATATATATATATATATATATATATATATATGTGAAAG
>OY744539.1:21846561-21879061 GCA_963556195.1 Sepiola atlantica
GTGATCATATATTAATTTGATATTCCCTAGAAACTTTCTCGTTCAGAAGACGGCTGAACCCACTAAAGATGCATGCAGCAACATAATATGAAGAAGATCTCAATATAAGACTTTTAAATGGGACCCATACAAGATTTTTTTGATTTTTTTTAACATAGTTCACCCCAAACAAGGCAGGCCGCAACTGTAGAAGTACGGGGCTACTGAGTAAAAAGAAAAGGGGAGAAGGTTGGGGGGTCAACCTAAATTGGGATCTGCGCAGCGAGATGTCTGTTTACATTAGTTTTAAATTTCTGCATGTCAGTACTGTCGGGGAAACAGGGGGTAAGGAGGGAGTTCCAGAGGCCAGCAGCACGAGGAAAGAAGCTATTTGAGTAGCAGGCTCTCCGGCATCTGGGGGCCTCCACAGTGAATGAATGAGATTTAGTTGATTGTCGAGTTAGTCTAGTGAATTTACGTAGAGGGGGTACTAGAGTAGCCAATTCATTACTGGAAGACTTATACAAAATCTGTGGCGAAGGTTTCTGTAAAATGGTTGGATCATTTTACCGGTTGAGTGAATAGTTTCTGCTGCAATCCTCGCCATTATATAAAAGTCATATTCGCCCTAAGATGGTATATTGCTGCCACATTAGGGACGGTGCCTATCAGAGA
Organism: Sepiola atlantica; assembly: GCA_963556195.1. Classification (NCBI taxonomy): domain Eukaryota; kingdom Metazoa; phylum Mollusca; class Cephalopoda; order Sepiida; family Sepiolidae; genus Sepiola; species Sepiola atlantica. Next base: position 21,847,216 of record OY744539.1, read on the forward strand.
ATGCTTTCTTTCTTTTGACAAAGTGGAAAATCAACTTCGTAATTAAACGAGGGGATGATACCTTCTGTTACCACGGATCTCACCGACGACACAATTGTTAGTCTTTATCAACTGTCTCATTTGATGATGCAACCAAGTAGGCATGCGACAGGGAAGCAAAATCTATAAGGTTTTAGTAGTATACATATGGATAAAAAAATAACATCAATTTAAAAAAGGTGTTCGTTAAATTATATCCCTTTACCCGGCATTCAGCTCTCTATAAAGTATTACATTTATGTTTGTTGAGCACTTTTGACTGTCTACATTTGATTATATTAAGGGAGGCGCGAGAGCGCTCTATCCCTTAATAGACCTCAAAAATGGCCTATGCTAGAAATCTAATTTCTTTGATCAATCATAACTCAAAAACTAATAAACCAAATTAGTTAAAACTTTGCACAACATTTTTTTTGATAGGTTCTATACGTGTGTAGAATTTCAGCATCATTAGTCAAGGCAACCCAGAGATCCAGAAAGGTCAGGCATGATTTTGTGTTATCCGTGTGTACGTACGTATGTGCCACCCTGTATCTCATCAACTATTTGATGGATTCAGCTGATTTTTGGCAGAGATAGATGTTCTAGGGTCTAGTTGATGGCATTTTGATTTCAGTTTATCATATACCTTAGTTTTTCAGAAAATTTTTAAAAACCTTAAAAATTAAAATTGTATTGAGGCACAGCCTTTAAAAAGTAGTGACATTCCATGATAAATGCCAGTCTACTGAAATTATATGCCCTTAGTAGGGTTAAGATTAAAATTCATATACACTAAATGTACAACAGCAAGGAAATTCCCAAACGTTTACACTTTTATTGTCATTAAGGGTATGCGAGCACAACAGGGCTATGTATTTTACTGGTAGGAATTTTTCTTCAGCGCACCTAACACACTTCATCCACTCATGCATAGAGATTTATACTGTAGTGATGTGATAATGAAATGGTTTGGTTGATATGTAGTCATACCCTTAATGACAATAAAAGTGTAAACATTTGGGAATTTTTTTGCTTTTGTACATTTAGTGTATATGAATTTTCATCTTAAACCTATTAAGGACATATGCTTTCAGTATACTGGCAGTTATCATGGAATATATATATATATATATATATATATATATATAAGTATATATATATATGTATATATATATATATAAGTATATATATATATGTATATATATATATATATATATATATATATATAAGTATATATATATGTATATATATGTACATATATACTTATATCTATATCTATATCAATCTCTCTATATATATATTGTAGGTGCATTCCAATGACCATATGAACAATCAGTGAGGGGATGATATCTACTGTTACCCCGGATCTCAATCAATCCATGATCAAAGCTTTCATTGGTCCTTTCAACTTCTCTATCCTCATATGTTTTAGAACAACCACAACCATAACTTTCAGATTTTCTTTAAATTTATTTACTTTCAGATATTTATGAATCACTGTAATTTTTTTTCTGTCTCATAAACGAAAATATTTTGAACAAATTTATATTTTACTAATTTATTTATGTTTATTTTTTTCTAAATTCAATATTTTATCTACATCTTACGCGCGTTTCACATTAAATTCAAGTGAAATACATAGTCTTCATTTGACCGTCGTTGATTTTTAAAGAAATTGTTTATTCAATCGTGATAGGAAAACATATATTTCCAAAGACATGAGAAAGAAAGATGCGAAAATGTTAATAAAAGTTATTGACAATGGTAACGGCAAGCCGAAATACATTGAAAAAAACTCACAAGAAAAATGGTGACAAAAGTCCAGGACCGACCTCTCCCATAAAAAGAGAGAATCTTATTCCAAAAATTTGAAACAGCCATTCGAAACGTCTCTTATGACCGAGTTCTATCTATCTATCTATCTATCTATGTATCTATCTATCTGTATATATATATATATATATATATATATATATATATATATATATATATATATATATATATATATATACACCTCTATCTTTCTCTCTCTCTCTCTCTCTCTATATATATATATATATATACATATATATATATATACATATATATATATACATATATATATATATATATATATATATATATATATATATATATATAAATAGTACACGTATTGTATTAGTTTCTATAGATGTAAATCTGTTGAAACTCCAGTGTTTATAAAAAGTGCTCAATAACAAGTACAGCTGTTCTTAAGTATACATTTTTATTTATACAAACATTATTGGTTGTATATGTGCATATATGTTTCGGTTGTACTCTTTACAGATAGTCAACCACTTCAGACCAGAGGTTGACTTACTATGAATGTTTGTATAAATAAAAATGTATACTATATATATATATATATATATATATATATATAATTTCAACGTACATAAATGTTATTCAGCGACACGTGTTTCATTAGCATAAAAAACAACAAAGTATATATATATGCATATATATATATATATATATATATATATATATATATATATATATATATATATATATATATATATATATATATATATATATATATCAAATGGAAGGACGGCTTAGTTGTGAAATTTTCTTATGCGTAAAATATGAAGAAAAACCTGAAAATAAAAGAAAAAGAATGAGAAGAAAATGGAAAAAATCTTAAATGAAAGTGAGTCCGTCTGGCAGAAATAATTATTTTCTATATATTTAACTTTTCACGTATGTTTTTATCGATCCTTATTGATGGAATATTAACACGATAAAATGGGAAGAACGCACATGGCTTAGTGTATTACAATATGAACATTTATATACAATCATAAAGGTTGAACAAGTATTTATTTTGAGAAAGAATTGTTAGGAACAGGAAAATATGTAAACGATAAATTATTTATATTCGACGCTCCCAATTTTTAAAAATATGATATTTTGTATGTCATGAAAAAAAATTCAGGTTGGCAGAAACAATTGTTTTCAAATAAATGTGTTGTTTTTTAATATATGAAATGTTGTTCCCTGAGTAACTAAGGTTTTACATTATGTAAAGTGAAGAGCTCTAGTCATACACAATTGAGCTACAACAAAAATCTTTGGGTTAACAACAAAAAATTATATATATAATATATATATATATATTATAAATTTCATTTCGTTATCCGATGTATTCATACCAATCCTAAACACTTTTTTTTCTCGAATTTGCTGTATAATTAGCGTTGTTAAACTCTAAAGCTTTGATGCTGTGTGCGTTCTTTAAAATTGGTGTCTATACACTGTGCTGATGAAGAAATCGATATTAATAATGAAATAACAAAATATATCGTCTCAGAAACGATCGTACACATACTGTTGTTACGTTGAATTATTAGAGCGCAAATAAATGTTCATGTAATAAAGTATACATTAGATCCATGTTATATATATATATATATATATATATATATATATATATATATTCATATATATATATATATATATATATATATATATATATATATATATATATATAAGTGTTTTAAGGTTCATATTTTTTTTTAAAAGCATCTATTGTTAAACTTAAGAAGGAATAGGTAAAATAAATACCTTTTGAAGCATTAAGATGGGATATCAATGTTTTTTATAAAAAAGAAAAATAATAAATCGAAACCGATTTTTTTCTTTTCTTTTTTTTATTATAAACTAGCATTTGTTTTGTTAGTTTAAGTGATACAGATATTTCGCCAAAATCTGGCATCCTCGGTGTGTAATATATCCTGATGTCATCGGATTTGTATTTTTTTTCTCTCTCCTACCGGCTTGTTGTTGTTATTACAGCCGGGCCAAATGGGTTAGCTGTTGTTTCCCACTATCAAATATGAAGAACGTGAATGCAGCACGTGATTTGTATAAGTGTTTTAAGGTTCATATATTTCTTTTTTAAATACAAATCACGTGCTGCATTCACGTTCTTCATATTTGATAGTGGGAAACAACAGCTAACCTATTTGGCCCGGCTGTAATAACAACAACAAGCCGGTAGGAGAGAGAAAAAAAAATACAAATCCGATGACATCAGGATATATTACACACCGAGGATGCCAGATTTTGGCGAAATATCTGTATCACTTTAAACTAACAAAAAAAAATGCTAGTTTATAATTAAAAAAAAGAAAAGAAAAAAATCGGTTTCGATTTATTATTTTTCTTTTTTATAAAAAAAATTGATATCGCATCTTAATGCTTCAAAAGGTATTTATTTTACCTATTCCTTCTTATATATATATATATATATATATATATATATATATATATATATATATATATATATATATATATATATATATATAAAGTTAATACAAAAAAAGATATAAGAGGCACCTAATATCTTTAATTAGTGAACATCCGGATAAAACTGAAGCTCAATATACAGGATAGAGCATTAATAGCACTAGATAAAGTGAAAGAATAAAATAAGGTGCGACTCAAATTATATGTTCAAGCAAAGTCCTTTAAAATCCTTAAATCATGAGTTTTCAAAGAAAATCTTCTCCTCAGAGTACCATTACCGCAATGACATTACTGCAGGTAATAACATTAAACATTGAATGCAAATAAAATTTGATTCGCACCTTATTTTATTCTTTCAGTTCATCTAGTGCTATATATATATATATATATATATATATATATATATATATATATATATATATTATTCTATTCACTCTTATTGAAAACTCTGTGACATTCTCCTTCCGAATGCACTCATAATATATTTAAAAATAAAGAAGAATACCCACCAAAAATTACATTTAATAAAGGTAAGCTAAGGAAGTCCACTCTCTGCTAATCGTGATAAAATGCATATGAAATTCGTTATTGGAAGTGCATCGTAAATTACCTACAATTATTTAGATTATCTACTAAAAGTGTTATTGAAAGCTGTCATCCGCGGACATTTTTATTACTTGAAGAATATGTTGGATAAAAGATAATTTTGAGATGCGTCACCTCTAAGAGGCTTTGTCTGTCAGTCCGGCGGTGTATCACGATAGTTATGAATAGCATATTCTTTCATCAGTCAGACTTAATTTTGAAATAGCTTATTCTTTGGTCTGTCATATTTAAGTTTGAAATAGCATATTTAGGTATGTTATACTTTAGTTGGAAATAGCATGTTATTTGGTCTGTCAGACTTACGTTTGAAATATATTCTTTGGGCTGTAATATTTTAATTTGAAATAGCATATTTTTAATCTGTTATACTTAAGTTTTAAATAGCATATTTTTTGGTCTGTCAGACTTAAGTGTGTAATAGCATATTCTTTGGTCTGTCAGACCGTTGTGCTTTAGTTTAAAAGAACATATTATTTATTAGTTAGAGATAGCATATTCTTTGTTCTGTTAGACTTAAGTTTCGAATAACATGTTCTTTTATTGACATACTTAAGCCTGAAATATCGCATTCTATGTGTTGTTATATTTAAGTTTTTAGACAAGGCACGAAGCCACTTGATGTAAGGAGATAAAAACACGACTTTAAGATCAAAGACTAACCAACGATAAGTGTGAGGTGGGTAGATTTCGACCCAGAAAACAGCAATTATTTCCCCTTTGTAAGAAAAACCGTCTATGCACAAAAAGGAAGCGAAAGTTACGAGGTTGCCGAAAGGTCCACTTGCTACTATGTTTGAAATGAGCTTCTCTTTGCTGTGTCATTATTACGTTACAAATAGTATTTTCATTACTTTTTCATGCTTAATTTCTAAACATCATCTTCACATGTATGTCATAGCATTTTAAGATGCATTGCTATACTAGGAAATGTCCGTCCACCTGTCTGTCATCCTTGAGCTTGAAATTTGATTTTCATCGTAAAACGCGCAGATTAAATGGACCTATCTTAAACATGTCCGTTCTTATTCAAATCTTCTCGCTCATCGAATTGAAAAAAAAACATGAATTGCGGACTTGTTCAACTTACTCACACACGCGGATATTTGTTTGCAGAGAGGGGGAGCGTGGAATTTATAGTTTCACATCATGACAATAGCAGATGATTAGTAGCAAGGCTGACAGCTAAAATTATTACCTATTTATTATTAAAGTGGATCCTCCTACTCTAAGTGGTTCTGATTTTAAAATGGCTACTAAATAATGGCGGACATGTAAAGTGGACCGAATGAATGAATTCGTTATTCGCAACTATCAAATTTAATGAAATTAAAAATATAAAAATTCGTCCTCTTCTAAGTTGCATTCTTTTGACAGATTATATATATATATATATATATATATATATATATATATACACGAACATTTTTAGTTACATATGTGCATACATGTTTCATTTTTTTCTTATTTCAGTTTTTTCAGAAAGTCTGAGAAAGCCGGTTCGCGAAAGAGATCGCAATCGAAACATGTATGCACATATGTAACCAATAATAGTTGTATAAATACCAATTTATACCAAGAACAGCTCTACTTGTTATTGAGCACTTTTTATAAACTCTGTAGTTTCATTGGATTAACAACTAGGAAACAACAATATTACATGTACTATATATATATATATATATATATATATATATATATATATATATATATATATATATATATGGTAAATTTTATTTTATTAACTTATTTGTCGAATCTCCTCTGACGATATAATTACATCTTTGAAAAGCCGTGATTTAAGGAAATGATAATAAAATAATTTTCTCATATAAACCCCTAGTTTTGAACAATTGATGATTTAATAGATATTGTATTCTACATGATTGTTATTCTCGTCACTTATATATATATATATATATATATATATATATATATATATATATATATATATATATATATATATATATATATTCCTGCGTGTGCTTGTGTGATAATATTTTTGTTTAGTAGTCAAATTCATGTATAAAGCTCAATTAATATTTCCGGTACTAATATATAATTCCCGAGCAGTTACAAATTGATGTATTTTCCGACAAAAACAAGATCTTATAAAAAGAATAATCGCTATTTATCTAAAGAAATACACCTGTTTCTCAGTATTCAAAATAAACATGATATTTTTTGTGAAGTCCGAATTCTGTCAACCAATGAATCCTCCGATTTATAGTAAAACACCGAACTCACGTCGGACACCATTTACAAAAAAAAATCAACGTTATTTCTTTCTTTTACACGATACACGCAATGAATAAACATTCTACATTCTCCATTTTTCTATCCTAAAGAGTTCAACGGTAGGAGTATGAACTTCAATAGGAAGTGGGGGGGTAGTTACAATCAATGCGGAAAAGAAGTAGGTCGATAACATCGTCGCAGTTAGATTTAACTCGAAATATGAAAATTGGAAAGACGCAACTAGCACATCTCATATCCCCTCCTCTCCCCATTTTCATTTTGAACCAGCGGCCAAAATATGCTGTACCTGTTATGATTTCTTCTTCAAAATAATCATCCTGATGAAGTGTTGCAATAAAGACGAAACGTTGATGAATACAAAAATCCCATCACACACACATTATATATATATATATATACACACATTATATATATATATATATATATATATATATATATATATATATATATACGAACATTTTGGTTACATATGTGCATACATGTTTCAGTTTTTTTCTTATTTCATTTTTTCTGAAAGTCTGAGAAAGCTGGTTCACGAAAGAGATCGCAGTCGAATCATATATGCACATATGTAACCAATAATATTTGTATAAATACCAATTTATACCAAAAGCAGCTCTACTTGTTATTGAGCACTTTTTATAAACTCTGTAGTTTCATTGGATTAACAACTAGGAAACAACAATATTACATGTACTATATATATATATATATATATATATATATATATATATATATATATATATATATATATATATATGTATATATATATATATATGGTAAATTTTATTTTATTAACTTATTTGTCGAATCTCCTCTGACGATAAGATTACATCTTTGAAAAGCCGTGGTTTAAGGAAATATATATATATATATATATATATATATATATATATATATATATAAGCAGTCATTGTTAAACACCACATAATCTTTCTCTTAAACTGAACCATTTTTAATCATTACAATCTTTTTGATAATCATTTTTGTTTCGTAATCAAAAGGACTAGTAAAGGTTTCAAATGTTTCAAATCCGAGAGAGAGAGAGAGAGAGAGAGAGAGAGAGAGAGAGAGAGAGAGAGAGAGAGAGCGAGACAGACAGACAGAAATAAATTTTAAAAAACAATTGTACACTGGAAGAAGTCAAAATAAATATTCTTGTCCTTTCATACATTCTGTCCCCACGACATTTCATTTCATGATATATTGTGTATTTTATTCTAATATAAGTGCGTTACAAATAATATATATATATATATATATATATATATATATATATATATATATATAGAGAGAGAGAGAGAGAGAGAGAGAGAGAAGGACAGAGAGAGAGAAAGAGAGAGAGAGAGAAAGGGAGAGATAGAGAGGAGAGAAGGATTGTTATTTTTCCTCTGTTACGAATTGATAAATGATTTTTTGTGCTGAACATGCATTTATAGACAATAAAAATCTCTGAAACATATGTACACAATAATATTGGTTCATGTATTTTGGAGCATATTTGTAAAATGTTGTTATGTCAAAAACTTTCTATTCGACTTAGTAAATATATACGTGTGTGTGTGAACACATGAATTTATCTTGTCTCAAATCGTCTCATTTGAAGTATTTTGCTACTCACCTTCTGTTTTCGTGATTACTCAAGGTAGATTATAAAAGAGAGACGACAAAACGAAGGAAGCTGATGGAGAGAAACGTACGCGGTCATCGGCAACTTCCGCCTTACAATGCTTCAGCTATCACACACAACAGAATTGACATTCATTTTTTTAACAACAACCCTAAGCGGTGCCCGGTTTGTCAAAACAAGAATAGTACAATGACCTCGATGAACCTAGCGTCATTCAACGTGACGTCAAACTGGACAAGTACGCCTTTTAAAGATGGCGGCCTCGAAGGTCGATCAGCTCAAATTCGGTTGGCAAGTCATGCGAAAAAGAAACGCCAATAGTAATCCCGGTTACAGACCGCACATACACGAAATTCGCCAGGACGACACGTACGTACTTTTAGATATTGACCAGTAGATCAAGTATTGATTCTAAAAACAGACATAGATAAAACCAAACAAATAAACTCGAACGACACTCGATAGAGCGAATATCTCCAACAAGGCTACACCTGATGGCAACTAAAGAATTACTGTAGAAATATTTCATGTAAGTGTGTGAACATAAAGTTTAAAATGGTATTTTCCAAATAAGGTTAGAGTAAGTGAAAATTCCATCAGAAAGAGAAGACATAGACATTAGGACTACGTGTAAGGATACTGCGTTGGAAAGGAAGTCGCTAGTTGCACATAGCGGATAAGATGATTGTTGTGGCCTTGCAGACCGGTAATAATCAAGACAAACACAATGGTATAACAAACAAAAGTGTATTAACAAAAGTATCTTACAGAAGTACCCATCATGATTATGAGGCTATAACTGCCGCCAATTGCTGCCACGACGTTTAGTCGTAACTGTATTTGGTGTGTCTGGGTAAGTCCCTTTTATCTTGAAATAAGTAGATCTCTTTACACCATAACACCATGATTTCGAGCCTTTACTCCGTAAAGCGTCAATATTTCTTTCTCTTGGGGTTGACTTCAATGAAGTCGGTATGTTTTCTTTTTCTTTAAGATGTTCGCCTTTGAGAAACTACTTGTAGCAGTGGTAACACGAACGTGTCTAACAGGGCGTCCATCAATTCTTCTTCTGTACCTCTACAGTATTGGAATATATTTTGCTGATTGTGTTTAAATATCTTCGACAATTCTTTATCCAGCGGGGCAAAAGTTACCTAGTTGTCCGGATAGTAGTTGGAAGTCTGCATGGTGTTGTAAATCGTGTTCTCAGAGAACGCGCTTTCGTCTGTACTATTTTGCAAGACATTTGAAAATTCGAATAATATCTGCTGTTGCTGTTGTGTCAAAATGAACATCATGATTTTTTTTATTGTGTGCCATCTTTTTTTCTGTAATTGCAACTTTTCTGCTTCGATTTTATTTCGATAGGATGCCTGTTCTTCCTCTAATCGTGGCTTTTCATTTTTCTATTGACTGAAATACTCCAAGACTGCATTTGTGAAATCCCCCATTTGTATTCTTGTCACTAGAATAAACTGACGTATTCGTATATATATATATATATATATATATATATATATATATATATATATATATATATATATATATATATATATATATATTGGGGTGTGTGGGTGGGTGGGTGTGTATTATAATTTATACGGTTCGTAGTTTTTCTTACTGTAAGAAGAAAAAATAAGTTCATACAAATCTTATTTACATTATTTCTTATTAACAAAAGAAAATCGACAGACTTTTTTTGTTGTTGGACGACTTGACTTAAAAAAAAAAGTTTGAAATTATTTCGTTCTCCTAAGAATAAATTGTCGCTTTCTCTAATTCTTTTCGTGACGGAGTTTTCAGGAATTTTTTAGAATAAACAATCGTTCGTTAAAAATCAATACGGTTTCAACTTATTGCTCTCTTTGTTAAACAATAACTAGGGGCATACGACTAAAGTATTTTCTTTTAAAAAAATTTAACGCATCTACTGTAGCCATAAATCAGAGTTTTACGTTGCCTGTGGTTTTGTGCAACTTAAGTCCGGTTTATTCTCGTGTTTGAATAAATTTGAATTCATTGTCGTCAACGTCGTGCGACATACGGTAAAAAATGTTGGGGGCGAATAAATTCGAGTACCTTCTCTCCAGGTGTGTGAGGTGTAGGTTTGCTTATAATGTTGTGCGACACAGATTTGGATATATGTTCGAATGAGTCCTCCAAGTCAGTGTTGTGAGATGTAGGTCTTGAATCCTTGCCGCTAATGTTGTGGCAATGTTAACATCGAATCACTTGTCGATAGTTTTGTGACATTGCTGGCTGGTAATTATCAAGACAAACACAAAGCTATAATTAACAAAAGTGTATTAACAAACGAAGTACGCGTCACGGTTCTCAGGTCATTACTGACATAAATATTTAGTTTTTACTGTATTTATTGCGTCTGGGTGAGTCCATTTATTTCTCAAATAAGTAGATTAGCTTGCACCAGAATAATGATCAAATCTCTCTTTATTTCTAAGCCGTGATATATTGTATTCATACTTTGTAGACCGTTAGAGACAGTATACATAGTATGTGCATATATATGTTATATATATATATATATATATATATATATATATATATATATATATATATATATATATGTATGTATATATATATATATATGGCTTATGACAATATATGTATTAGCATATACAATCATTACCCTTTAATTAGTATTCTCTTCAACAACAATTCAGCTCGATGATTGTCAACTAGTAACAACAGAGCATATATAAATAAGACAGATTCATTTTATATTCCAATAATCATGTTTTTTTTTCTATTTTTATTTTTTTCAAATTTTCAAACAAACATAACATCCCTGTTAGATGTATATTTACGTCTCGTTTCTCTGGAGGTGAACTAACCAACATTGGCTCTGCTACACTTCCCGATCATCAGAAAAATTCCCAACAGATGGAAAGTTCTCAAATTGAAAAGTCTTGAAAAAAAACTATACCACACCGTGGGTGAATGTTGGCAAAAACAAAGAAAAACTCAAGGACAAACACCTTTACACGAGGGAATAATCTCCTTTGGACGCGAGTTTGAATTTTTCCAGTCGAAGTTAGCACACTAGAAAATACACGGGCATTCGAGAATGTTTAATTCAGTGATATCCATTAACATAATTATTAAATTTTATCATTTATTTATAAAAAGTTTTAATTAAAACTCTTTATAAAATGTTTTCATCTGAAGTTACAACTAATGGCGATGGGTTGCAGCTATTATGTACGTATATTGCATACCGGGAAGGGCAACGATAAAACGCAAAGCTTTGTTAAAACACCAGAAAAAATAACATATACATAGGTTTGTCGAAAAGATTGACAATGCATTTGGCTGATACTAGCGCCATAGCCCAACACTTAACTAACGACCATTTCTGCCGCCGATCGGAATTCAGAAAACTCTTAGTAGAAAATTCCAAAATCTTAGAATATAGTACTAACACACATAAACTCCATATACTAGAAGCCCTATATATAATAACAAAAAAAACCTAATTAATAGAATTAACTTTAATATAAGTAATAATATACTAAAATGTTTATAGTTCAAACTATAGTTTCGTACTTATTACATAATTCCCGCCAAAATCTCTTATAACACATACACATGGTCTGTACCTGATTAACCTCATACCCCTGAAGATGGACCCGGATGGGTCTGAAAGTACATGGGATACAAATCTAAACTATGGCAAAGTCATCGGCCAATTCCTCTCCGAAACTAAGATCCTGATTCGGACTATTGAAATGATCTACCAAAGGATATCTAGACATGAGTTGTCTCTTATATTCAACAATACTTGTCTGCATGAGAATATGCTGCCTATATATATATATATATATATATATATATATATATATATATATATATATATATATAGCTGTTTGGTCTCTTTAAAGCCATCAATGAGGCTGGACATAGCGAAGTACATTCGAACACCGGACTTTTGTAGCTAATTATCGTGGCAGGCCGAACACCCTACTCTCTGAGCTAACGCACTCACTACTGTAGTGGGACAAGTATATCGTGTTTAACGATATATATATTCAAGAGTATTCTTATTACTTTTACGGAAGAATGTTGCTTTACGCTTAAGTAATGTGGGTGTGTTTATTTATGTGTGTTTGAGGGAGAGAGAGCGAGAGAGAGAGAGAGAGAGAGAGAGAGGGGGGATATAGAAACGGATGTGTATCTATGAAATCGGACCCAGAACAATAGAAAATGACAAGACTAGAACATTTTAGCAATACGCAATAACAAACAAAGAAACGCCCAAAAACAACTGATGCACCAATATGGGTCGGGATGCTGACAACAGAATTAGGGTTGACGTGTGCATGTGATTTTGTGACAAGTTGCTTTCTCATCGTTTACCCACAAAAGCAAAAAGAGAAGGGAAGGGTTAGACAATGAATAATCCCATTAATCTGTGTCACCTAAGTTCCTAAACCTTCGATCACCCAATCAAAAACTTGGTCAGTTCCTCTCCTTACTAATAGGTTGGGAAGGATGTAAAATTGAAAACCCACTCGGATCACTCATCCTTGAGTCTCGACGAAGTAATGTCTACCACGTACCTACCCCCTGAGTTTCTTTCATTAACTCGTAGTGATGGATCCATCCAATTGCTGTGTCCGACACACGTGTTCTCCGCACACATGCGCAAGTCGGGAGTGAATGCAGATTATTGTTTTTGTCCGTTTATTTTTATTTATTTATTTATTTATTATCGATACTCTCCTCCTTCACTCAAAACGACTCCCCGGCATTTGTAAGGAGTATTAACATCTAAATGTAAACAGCTTTCGTAATCTTCTATATATACAATGCACAAACACTGTGTGTATGTGGATGAGTTTTGTTTGTTCCCTATAGAAACACATATTAAATAATCTACATTCTCATGTCACATTTACAGGGGAAGACACAGAAAGTATTTCCAAATCTCTAAATGAAAATGACCCCTAAGGAGGCTGTGAGAGCATAACTCTCTTACAACTTCAAGTATATACTATTTTTATGATATTTAAATCATATGTATAATACTTTTTGGTATAAACTAATGGGGGTGCATGGAGGGAGTTCCAAAGACCGGCAGCTTGAGGAAATAAGCTATTGGAGTAGAAGACTCCCCGGCATCTGAGGACCTCCACAATATGAATGGATAAGATTTAGCTGATTGTCGGGTTGGTCGAGTGTATTTAAATCGAGGGGGGCACCAGAGCAGCAAATGGATCGGAGCACATTCCATTGAAGTACTTGTAAAACAAGCACAATGATGCAACATTGCAGCGATGGGACCTGGAGCTTGGTGGATAGTGAAGGGCCTATTAGATTAGTGACTCATTTTTTTAACCTTGTCTAGGAGGGGGAAACAAGTGGATGGTACACTAGTCCATATGTGACAGGAATACTCCATGCATGGGCGGATGGTGGCTTTGTAGAGATATAAGATACTGTCAGGTGTGAGAGGTTTTCTAGTACGGTAGAGGGAGCCCACTTTCTTTGCAGCAGCCTTGGCAGCAATGTCTTCTATGTATTTGTTTCAATTCATGTTACTTTTTAAAATTATGCCAATGAGTTTGAACGTTGGAATCTCAGGTAGGATGTTATTTGCCATTACAGTCGGTGGTTGAAGAGGTTTCTTGTAGTTTACTCTCTACCAACTTGCTCCATGTTGTTTTACTCTCTCGCTCATTATTAATAATCTATCATACTACTACTCTCTCTCTCCCTTTTTCTCTCTCCCTTTCTCTCTCTCCCTCTCTCACACGTTTTATCTCTATCTATTTATTAAGTAAAACTACATTACCCAGAGTATTTGGTGGAGCATATTTATTTTTGATCAATATGTATACATTATTGGGAGTTTTCATTCGCACCTGACATCCATAAAACGGAAATACGACGTTTTACTTTACTTACTTTTATTTATGATTTGAGAATAGAAAAAATTAAAAAATGAGAATGAAAATAGTAATATGGGGTTCAGAGCCTGGAGCAGGATTGTTGTCTCCATTTATTAGCAAGAAATACTGTGAATAACACGGAGATTAAAACTACGAATAAACTGAAAGTTTATCTGAGAACATCCTTCTGAGAACCGGTTAATTATGGCATAATGCCAAGAGTGTTCGTTAATAAGCCCGGAGACTAGAGTTCAATCCTCGGTGAAGTCATACAAAAAAAATGATATTTAATGCCTCCTTGTTAAACATTATCAAATGAAGATTCAAGTATATGGCGCAATCCATAGAAAAGGGGTGACGCCCTTAGTGTAGTAGCTAAGAAAGATAGAGTTCTGGTCGCCCTCGACTAAGGTCCACCAGTTTACCGTTAACTCCTTGCGAAACGCTTCATTGTTATATGAATCGGCATGTTAATATTTTAAAGCTGCTTGATTCTGTTGTTTACATTATATGCTCTTTTTAGAATCAGGCACTCACAAGAGGGGTCATGTTGAGGTTGCCAACATCCCTAGTGAAAGGATCGTTATGGATTCGAACACGGCATGGCGAGTCGCCAATTTGAACAGGTATCCGCTGCACCACTGCCACTAAGTACAACCTTCTTCCCCACTCCAAAAATCGAATCTTATAAAATGTAAAAATAAAAAAAGTAATATAGCTTTATGGGATGGGGACGAACCCCTTGGGAGTAACGAACCCCTTTTTCCATCAAATAAACCACCTACGAGAAAGATATCTCCTTTATAAACTCGCCATTCCACTGAGCCGGATATTGGGCAATCTGCCCTTCTCTCGGATTCTTGCTATTGTTTTTGAAAGTCGATATACTTGCCACACACGATTTAAAAGCTAATTATTATTACACTTAACACTGTTTTAATATCAGCGATGGCTATGCTCGTCAATCGGGTAGATATCCATCATATATGTATGATGCAACCGAAACAAATTGGCGAGAGGATTGTGGAGACATGTTGTTTTAATTGTTAACAAAGTGTCCTCACTTCGTCGATACGGCTGGTTAACTTCCGGTTGGTGCGTGTCCCTTCATTCAACACGTGTCCACTGTTTCTCCACTTGAAATAGGCCTATCAATTCTTAGATAGAAGTGATAATTGTATTTCCGGTTTTCGTTTATCAAGAATAGATAGAATTTGGTCAGACGTCAAAATCAGTAAAAATGGGGGAGGGATGGTTTGATATAATATACTAGCCGACCTATCCGGCGTTATGCGGTGTCCTGGATAATAACATATAAGTTTTTTATTTATTTTTTATTTATGTAACATCTTTTTTTAATTCATATAACATCTTTGTTTTTAATTCATGTAACATCTTTTTTTATTTATGTAGCATCTTTTTAATTTATTTATGTAACATCTTTGTTTTTAATTTATCTAACATCTTTTTTTAAATTTATGTAACATCTTTTTAAAAAATTCATGTAACATCTTTTTTTAAATTTATGTAACATCTTTTTTTAAATTTATGTTACATCTTTTTTTAATTCATGTAACATATTTTTTAAAAATTTATGTAACATCTTTTTAAAAATTTATGTAACATCTTTTTTGTAAATTTATGTAACATCTTTTTTTAATTTACGTGATTTTTTTTTTTAAATTCATGTAACATCTTTTTTTAAATTTACGTGACATCGTCTTTTAAATTTATGTAACATCTTTTTTTTAAATTTACGTGACATCTTTTAAAAAATTTATGTAACATCTTTTTTTAATTTATGTAACATCTTTTTCTTTAATTCATCTTTTTCTCTTTCCCAATCTCAGTAAAGTTACTTTTAAATTCATCGCTCCTTTCGATTGCCCCCATCTTTCTGTCCTCCATACACGAATTACCTACAAGAGAGTTGTAATTAACTACACGACTGTTTGAATCACCTACTAAACACTATCTTCGAGAATCTTTGCTATCTCTGTACAAGGGTTTGTCAGGACAACCTGACATGAGGATATTTACCCTACAAGCAAAGCCAGACCAAATATTCAAAATAACACAGTATTCGAAGCCCAAATAAGATCACCTCGACACGACTATACAAAGGCTATTGAACATTCATGACTGAAACTTGGTGGATAAGTCAGGCAAAGACTTGAGTTTATTCGTACGAGATATGGTTGAATTGCAGAAAAGAATGTACATTTTATTGATGATTCCATGAATGGCGTTTTATTCGAGTCAGCCTTTATTATGAGTAAAATTATGTGAAAAATAGAGGTTAGACAAATGTAATTATGGATTGAGAAAATTTATAAGTTAAGCCATGAATAGTTTGTCTTAAAATAATACAAATTTATAAAAAGTTTGCGAGTTTATATTGTAGTTTTATTGAGGGTTATAATGGAAGTCTTCTATAGATCTGAGATCCTGTCATAATTTGGTTTAAAAAAAACGTTATTGGTTAGAATGGTCAGAGTTGCATAACTACTCACTTTGTTCTTCTATTGCTATACATTTTTGGTTCTGATTGAATAAACACGATATTTAATGTATAACGACTTAATAAACGTAAAACGAGGGTATTTGCCGTTGCAATCACAGTGCTCAATATCACGGCGATAGAGCATTGATTAGAATTAAGGGACACGCATTGTTTGACTTTCGGAGTAATCGTGCAAAACGGTTTGGTTTTGTGAATTAAGTTTTTTATTAACTCGTAGAATTTAAGTGTGCAGTTATGCAATGTTATTCTTCTTGTTGTAGATCGCGGTTGAGATGAGAAGTTGTGGTAGGAAAGGGATATAGACAGTAGTGTAACATAACGGGGGTCATGTTTGAATGGAGGGCTTTCAGTGACAACTTAAAGGTCAGAGGTTACCCCGGAGGAAGTCGATAAAACTACGAAGTTTTCCGGCTCGGGACTTTCTGTCTCTTTGGCTTCAAAGATTTCAAGCAGAAAAAACGTGTTTATGTGTTGATATCCAAAATGGGTGCAGCGCGTATACAGCTATCCGTCTGTCTGTCTGTCTGTCTATCTGTCTGTCTGTCCGTTTGTCTGTCTGTCTGTCTCTCTCTCTCTCTCTCTTCCCCTCTCTATCTATCTCTCTCTCACGTGTACACAAGTTGCTTGACACTCTGATGTGTTATGGGTTCTTTTATAGAGAACGATACGCGTTTATGTGACTTCGCGTCGTCAACGTTTTGGGCAGGTTACGGAAGCGCCAGAGAGTTGCCGAAACTAATCAGGTTGCAGCAGACAGCCGATAACTTATGGAAAAATGAATTTCTACGATCTGTGTTAGCGCGTTCAATCTCCCGAACGATTCGATGAGTTCTCTCAGCAACGGTCTTCTACTTGTTTGCCCTCGTTGTCGTCTGCGCTCAGCGAAACAGAACACGTATAAAAACAACCTTATAGACCAGTTGGCTAGTTGTATGCCCTGTACATGATAACTATTGAAAACTTTCTAATGAAAATTAAACTAACCCTAACCCTAATCCAGAAAATGTAAAAAAGCAAAAAAGTAGTGAAAAAAATGAAGAAAATAATAAAAAAGAATTGCTTAAAACACAGTTATTTCGTTGTTTGTTATATAAAAGAAATTAGTTTTTAAAACTTTTCGTTGTACAATTTTTTAAATGTTTTTAAACATTTCGTTCACAATGGTTCCTTTTAACAACAACAATAAACATTTAATTAACAGCAGTTGTTTAGCTATGGTTTGTTCGTTCTTTATATTTATACATGTACTTTACTTTTATTTTCTTCGTCTAACTTTCGTTATTTGCAAGTTTTCTTTAATCTATCGTCTGACAGTCTTCGCCTCGGCAACTCTCGGGTGCCTCCGTAACCTGCCTGAACGTTGACGACGCGAAGTCACGGAAACGCGAGGCGTTATCTATAAAAGTACCATTTTTATGTGTCTGTCTCTCTTTTTGAATAAACTTTATGAAAAACTGAACATCAGCGTCCGAGTAGTTCTGTATCAACAGACGATAAACAACCTGGCTTAGGGTTAAGGTAAGGGTTAGCGACAACGATGCCACGGGTGTATAGTGGTTGATACACGTATCGGTAAACGAAAAGATAAGAGACACTTTAAAAGAACGATGTTACACACACGTTTTAACGCTTCTATTGTGGTGTCTATCTCCTCCAGTAGTAGTAGTAGTAATACACGTCAGTTTAAATACCTAATTTTAGATTTGTAGTGGGATTTTTCGCTGCTCTACTTAGTCTAAGTTTCATGACGAAAAAAACAGTTTTTGATATTATTTTAACATATTGGCGTCCAAATATTGCTATATATAAATATTTATATATATTTATAGGCTTTAATTTTGTGGTATGTTTCGTCAGTTTTGTTCTCACAACTATTCCACTAGTGCGCGTTTAATTTAATGCGAAATCCTTTTTCGAAAGATAAAAAATGAAAACAACATATTCGTTGCCATTAATCCTTGTAGATGATTAATTCTAGATGAATTTCAACAGACTTTCCGTGTAATTTACGTATGAACAACCTGAGTTCGACGACGACGACGACGACACGTGTGTATCAGAGTTTATACACCCATCACTAGGTGAAAATATAGCATTAATAATAGTATCGGCAGCTACTTCAAGGATGGATTTTAAAGGGATGATGTGAATAAATAACTGATGTAAATAAAGAATAAAAGGATAATGATCTTAACCCTAACTCTAACCCTACCCCTAACCCTAATCTCCAGGGACGATCGGAAAACAATCAAAAATAGATCTGCATACTAGGTCGAATGACGTGTACCTAGCCACCATAGAGTAACTGTGTATCATCACCGACGAACAGTTTGACCAAGTTCAAGCGTTCTATTTCCAAAACTTACTGAAAAGAATAAAATAATAAAAATGTATCTGATCTTTCATAAACTAGTGTGTTCCCTAGTGATCGCAAACGAATGGATATAGAATATGTGTTTTACCATAACCAACTCGGGGCATACGGAAAGAGACAGGACGAAATAAGGAAAACAAAGAGGAAGAAGAGAGGATATGTACAATGTACCAACGTTGACCCAACGGATCACTGGTTTTCTGGTTCTATTCTAAATTAGGAATTTAAAATATAGTAAAAAGAATTAACAACAATTAAGCTACAATTTGTGAACAAAACCGTCCATAATGAAAGAAATTGAGTTAGTGGAAAAAGAAGCTGAAAAAATAATTATAAAAAATAATTACTCCCAATTAGTCAACCATCTGTCACTCTCCAGTGGGAAAAAAAATCATTGTTTGTTTTTTTGTTAGTTTTTTTCTATCTAATCGACATTAATATATTCTCAATTCTTAATGCATCCTCCATTTTGCGACATCTTTAACCCCTTTTTGTGTCCGGTCGCGAACTATCACCTGGTTCACACTATTTCAATAGTCGGTCATCCTTGACTATGCCCCGGTCAATGGCTCTAGCTAAATAAATTATTAAAGTTTGAAGACGAATCACGTCCGCAAATGGGGTTCTATTTAACAAGGTCCCGACGGTAGCATCAAGAGGCACAATACGTACTTAACTCAAGGGCTTCTACGCCGTTACTCTCTGGTGGTTAGGTACACGCCATCCCGCCCAGTATGTAGATTTCTTTTTGATTGGTTTCCGATCTTCCCTGGAGATTATTAATTTATACATGCACCCTCCTTATCAAACATAAGTAGATTCCAAATTTAAGACGGAATAATCAAACATTTATAAATATGGATACATTAGCTTCACTTACTTCACGGATTATTTTAATTCTCATAAAAACAATTACTTTAACTAGCAAATATATGCTCCCTCCGGTAACATATTTTGAGTAGACTAGGAAGATGGTATCACACCGAACGAAAATATATTATACTGCCCCCTCTTCAAATGGGAAGGTAATGCCTGGGAGGTTCGTATCATAACAAGCAAACATATATTACACTGCCCCCCCCCCAAAAAAAAAACAATGGAAGAGGAGATGCCTGGGAATATGCTATGATGACGAACAAAAGTATATTAAACTACCCCCAAAGGAGGAGGTTATACCTATGAAGATGATGTCATGGCAACATAACAGATACTACACTATTCGCCCCCTCCCCCTAGAAAGAGGTAATCAAAGAAGAGTAGTATCATAACATCAGAACAGATACTACACTACCTTGCATCAAATAAAAGGGGCAGATAATGTTTGGGAGAATGGTATAATGACGAACATATACTACACTACTCGCTCTCCCTCCAAAAAAGAGGTACTCAAAGGAGAGTATAAGTAGACAACAGAAGAGATACTACACTAGTTTCCCCCTATCAAATAAATGGAGGAGATAATGACTGGGAGAATGGCATCCTGAACATATACTAGACTATTCGTCTCCCCACTCCAAAGAAAAAAGGCAATCAAAGGAGAATGGTATCATGACAGCAGATAAGATACTACACTACCCACTCTCAAATAAAAAGAGGAGATAATGCCTACGAGAATGGCATCATGGTGGACATATATTACATTAACAAGAATAGATACTTCCTGAGAAGATGGTTTCCTGACTACAAAACAGATACTACACTACCTCAAAATAAGGAGGAAGTAATACATGGGAGGATGGTTTCATAGTAACAGAACAGACAATACACATACCCGTAAATTGAGTATTAAAAGACAGTACATTTATCTGAAATAGTATATTAAAGTTAATTAATCATTTACATATAGTACAATTGAATGAAGTAATAGTATAGTTTCGACTTCAGACAGATATCAAATTTCATTAAGTAGTAACTTCATAAAACCAAATTAAAGAATGCAATTTGAACACACAAAGATTTTTTTAACCGTTTTGTAGTGTTATTATAGTCATTATAACATATATGAGCAATTCCTCTTGTAATTTTGTCCTTGAAGGATTTATAGATTTTAAATATTTTTGAATTCTCCTTGATTTATTTTACCCGCCCCAATGTACTTCTTACGGAGGATTTTAATTTTGATCCATTTAACATAACATAGATATACTCACATGCAGATTTTAACGATATTAAAATCTCCCTTTTCTGTACTTTCATAATATGTATAGTTTTATATGGTTCTAAGTGAGTAGAACACTTATGGACGATCTAAAATTAAAACAAATACATATCCAAATGTTACGATCTTCTAATTTTCCTTTCATTTTTAGTGACCCAAAAACAATAGCTTAACGTAACTTTTTTGCAAAGTATCCTAAAATGTGAATTCATGGAAAACAGTGCTTTGATGTAACGGGTATTATCAAATTGGCAGAATTTTCTTATTTTGTTGCCAAGACTTGGATTTTGTCATTTATTTTAAGTCAATCTTTTTTTAATATTTAGTAAATACCCTCTCTCTCTCTCTCTCTCTCTATATATATATATATATATATATATATATATATATATATATATATATATATATATATATGTGTGTTTGTGTGTGTGTGTGTCTGTGTAATCGGTCAACAGAAAATCATAAGCGCACAAGTTGGAAAAAAAGTATAATGACTGAGAAAAAAAAAAAATACGTGCGACTTACTATTTCGTGCCGAATTTATTAGACGATTTAAGAAGTATATATATATATATATATATATATAGCCTAAGATTCCCCCCAGGGATGAAACGCGGGAGCCTCTGTGTAGCTTGATTGCCATATATATTTTCATTGCTTACTACCTAGCTCTACTTACGTATCGAACACTGTTGAAGTAAATAGTGAAAACTGATACATAACAAATTATATCTCTTCATAATATTTTATGTGGATACATGAAGTATTAATATATATATATATATATATATATATATATATATATATATATATATATAAAACTCAATGTATGTGTATTTGTGTAATGTGTTTATGTTCTCTATAAAAAGAAAACTTTGAGAATCTACATAAAATCTAAAAGTGTATTCCTATGTAAAATTTACTGTGAAAGACAATGGAATACTTACTGAATCTTTAAATGCCGACTTAAAGGAGCTATGAGGGCATAACCTGCTTTTAAACTTAAAAAACTTTATATCGTATTTTTATGACATTTAAATCATATGAAAAAAATCTTCGTGAGAAGACAATGGAAGTGGTCCCGAAACTCTAAGTACCCTCCTAACCGTAATTAACTATGGGGTCAGACCTCTTTTAAAACTTGAAATATATCCTATTTTGGTGAAATTTATATCATATGTATTACATTCGTCAGAGAAGACCATGAAAGTGGTCCTGAATCTCTACGTTACCCTCTATATGGCGAATATCTAGGTGGCCTTACCTCTAACTCACCTATGAGGACAAAACCTTCTTACCCTTTCAAATACATATATCCGATTTTAATGAAATGTTTACCATCTCTGCAAGACACTAATTCAGAGAATTTTCGAACATTTCACATTCTTCCGACCAATTATGGAGCAAACCGGGAAGTAAGAATAGTAAAAATAAAGTTGGTCCTGGGTATGTCCTTAAAAGACATCCAGTGTTGAGGTATCTATTTGGGAGCTGTGGTGAATGTGCAGGTGCCCCTTAGTTGTCAGTGCTCCCAGGTCCACTCTGGCTAAGAGTGGTAGTACCTGTAAGGGCTTCATCTATGGGGCAAACAGAACCTACTGGCGCTACCAAATAAGGCTGTCTGAAGTTATTGACTTCCTGACTCAAAATGGGCCAAACATTGATACTGTATTGTTATTTTCTTTACAAAACTCAATCATGTTCTTTAAAATCCAAAACAAAAAACAACAATTCCCCTCCCCTCTTCTCCTCTCGCTCTCTCCCTTCCCCCTTCTTTCCCCTCTCGCCTTCAACTCAACCAAACACCATGAATAAATACCTAAACATATAAAGAACTTGAAGCATAAAAATCTTCACCAAAATGACCGGATCCAGCATTAAATAACTTGCAAAGAGTTGAGATGCCATAAAACAAAACAACCAAATTTTACCAAAATGACCTGATTCGACATTAAATAACCCGAAAAGGGTTGATATGGCGTAAAAGAAAACAATCAAACCAAACCAAAAATAAAGTTATATGGTGTTATGAGCATATTGAAAAATACATAGTAGTGATCCTCATTCAATCCCGAGCAACGTCGGGTCTTTCTGCTCGTTTCAAATAAATAGTGTTAATGCTTTAGAAGAATCATATGACGGACTCCGAGAAATTAGAAGGTCAAGAGCATAACATAAAAGTTACTTTGAAATGTAGATGCTAAAACAGCAAAAATATTTCCGACATTGCTCATTTCTTTAAATGCCTGTAACATTCGTTGGAAGAAACCAATTGAGCTGCCATTTTTAGGAATAATCAAACTCAAAGATCCAAAGAGGTAATGATAATTTTAAAACAAATAGAACCTTCAGGACAAACCCTTGTTTAACTTGGCTGGACTAAGTGCAGATTTTCGCTTTTTGTATGGATTACCGCTCATTTGCTATTGCTATTAATGGAACTTACTATCAAATTGATTACTTATTATGATGTTATAACTAATAGTGAAACTTCATAAATATCTATGTATATTTACCCATGGATCCTTCACCTTGTTCTGTTATCCCTACTGCTATTGCTGTTACTGATACTTTCTTAAATACTCATTATTACGTCAGGTAGTAATCATTTATTTGAATTATGTTCAAATAAATATTTAAACGTAAACATGATGTATTATAGAAAAAGGGTATGTAAGGCTAAGGCGGTTAACCTTTTAGGGAAATAGGTAAACATGGTAACCAAAGCTTAGTAGGGATGACGTAAGATGAGATATGTGATCAACCAGTCTTAATGGAACAACCGGATCTACCAGACGTGTTTGAGATATCTTGAAATCTGGTTTTAACAATGGCGATGTACTTCTAACGCTATCTGTACACTCTCCTTCACCCCTTGCTACTTTATAGTAAACTTTCTCTCATCAGAATATGTTCATTGATTAATTAATTGACTTTGTGATTACCGAACTGAATTATGATTGCAGTGCAAGATTGTCCACCATCAGACACGATCACTACGAGATAAGTGAACGTTGAGTCGACGATCAGGGAGGCGCGTATGTATTTTGGTAAAGTGATAAACTGTATCATGACTAGCTAGTAAAATAGGAATCGTTCTCTGATCATCGCTGCCTCTGCGTATGGCAAGCAAAGGCGAGGGACCGCAAATCAATGGGCTGAGAGTGACAGTGTTGTTTCTGCGCCATTCCTTTGTGTGTCATGAGGAAAACCTACCTATACTGCGTATGCAACAGCCGAGCATTACTGTTCAAAATGTTGGGGAGAAAAAACTGTAATCTAGCATGTTAGCGAATAGCTGCGATTGACGAAAAGAACTTCATGCAGACAAGACAACCCTGAGGCACAATCTTCGTGTGTTTTATGACTCGCTTAACAAACGTTTTTATATATTTCATTCTTTTTTTTTACTGTTAACAGCTGTCGTCATCTTATTCCTTGTAGATCTAAAAATTAAAACAACAACAAGTATCAACTCCATTATTTGCTCTGGGCTACATATTATTTTTTAATTTATTTATTTACATTTTTTTACAACAGGGGCCTTCCCACTCATTTATTTCGTAAGGACGGAGGAAGAGATCCTAAAAAGACCCCCGCCAACTCTTCGATGATGAACACCTGCGAGAAAGGATCTATCTCACTCCTTTGCCACATAGCTTTTGCCATGACGCAATCTCGCTTATTTTCACGTCTCTATCTCTTACGTCACTATATGTTCGAGAAGTCATGTTTTTAAACACGTTAGTCACATTTTAAACCTTAATTTGGAGTGGAAAATGTTAATTTATAATCCAATTTTAAAATGGAAATTTCCTATTCTATTTCATCTAACACATCCAGTATCGCGACAAGTTTTCGAATGGTTTAAATTGTTGGTGTTCAATCTATTTAGAATTATGAACATATGTAATTTAAACAAATAAAAGCACGCACATTTCATGGCAGCGAAATGTGTCGTATACATCTACAATAGATTATTCGACATAACAGACCTTAAGCAATGCCGAAGTTAGCGGATATACCGATATTGGAACGCTAAGAATGTAACATGATAAAAGGAACGTTCGACTGACGAGCCGCTTC
The DNA here is from genome assembly GCA_963556195.1 of Sepiola atlantica. Taxonomy (NCBI): domain Eukaryota; kingdom Metazoa; phylum Mollusca; class Cephalopoda; order Sepiida; family Sepiolidae; genus Sepiola; species Sepiola atlantica. Next base: position 21,873,055 of record OY744539.1, read on the forward strand.
TTAAACCGCCCGGTCAAAAATAACACATAAAACACCAATGCACATAGAATAATGTTAAGCTGTAATCAAACTACATTCTTTTTAATAGTTAGATACAATGGATGTTTTTGGTTAATGCTGATAGAAGTTTTCTTTATCTACCGCGTTTCCTTCTGTGTTTCCTAAACATCGTATTTCCATTTATTCCCAAACGCGTGTGTGTGATTCGTTTCTAAAATTAATAGAGTAGTAAAAACGAATGGAGTAAAACAAGAAAGAAAAGAAACAGAAAAGCAACAATGTTTGTAATATCCTTCCATGTCGTGTGTGCAGCGATATGTGCCATAAATCCGAGTCTATTAAACGTGGAGGCAGTCGTATCGAAGTGGAAAATATTACTTCCTGTAATGGCGTCTTTTCAATGGGACAAAACAAGATGGCGGCGAATTTATTTTGTTATTTGGGAGATAGTGGATAATAAAAACCAGCTTATGTTCGGGTAGCATCAAAATAGGCCATTTCTTGGGTCAAAACGTCAAACTTATGCTTGCCTATACTTCTATTTTCTTTAGCTTTTTCTGCATCTCTTATTTTGTTTTCTATTTTACTTTTCCGTTCCGTGGTTTTTATCGAAGAATATTTACCCACGTCTTTCCGTATTCCTTCTTTAATATGATATTTATTTTATTTTCTACGTTATTTCTGCTGTATTTTGGTTAACCCTCCTTTTCCTCTTTCCATTCCTTTTCTTATATGTTTCTTTTTCATTAGGTTCTTTTATTTATTGAATTTCTTTTTACTGATTATTAACAACTTATGTAGGCTACAGGCAATGCGAGGAGTAATGTTAACTAGGCTTGTGGATTGTCAGTTGACCGATAATAAGTATGGTGTGAGGAGTTTAAATGATGAATGGAATTAACAAAATACTCTCGAGAATGGTTTATTAAAAGTATTTGTTAGCATTACTGTTAAAGACGAATATGTTGTAGCCTGAATAAAAGCAGTCTCATAGTAATGTGTCGTTTCTTCATTTGATTGTTTTTGTGTTTTTTTTTATTGAATTCTCGGGATGCGTTTTATTGATTTCTTCCTTTATTAATTCTATTTTTCTTTCTTTCTTTTTTTCTTTTCTTCTTTCATTCTTTTTTACTTCTTATATATATATTTTTAAACTTTTATTCACCTCAAACAAGGCTTATTGACACTTAGACGTAAGGGCTACTGTGCTGAGGGGACAGATTTATATCGGGTTGTCCTACGTGAGGAGTTGAGCAGCGACATATTTGTTCACATTACATTTAAATGTCCGCATGTTAGCACAGTCACAGAAACAGGGAGCACTAAGGAAATTCCAAAGGCAAAAGCCTATAAGAGAAAAAAGTTTTTCTGGTATCTGGGGATCATTTCCACAGTGAAGAGGTGCGATTTTGTCTCTAGTTGGGTTTGTTGAAAGTAACTATGTTGAGGGAGATACCAGTTCAGTAATTTCCATGCTTCTCTTGTTTCATCTCGTTTGATTCGTTGGTCTAGTGGTCGCTGTTTTGATACAGCTTCCTATTCCAGTAGCTTCTTCCCAAGAACTGTAGCATTGTGGAACTTTCTTCTTGTTGACTGTTTTCCTCCTACCTATAGCCTTAGAATGTTAAAGACTAAGGCTAATAGACATTTCCTGTGTTTGCATAATAATATTTAGTTCTTGTTAGCTACTTGCATCAAGTGGCTTCATGCCTTGTCTGGAGCAATTTCATGAACAAAAGGTTCGTTTGAACACATTCCGACGAACTTATCATTCTTTACTATTTGTATTCTTGTTGCGTTCAAAACTTTTGCTTTCACCTTTTTTATTTTCAATTTATTTTTTCTGTTTAGTTTTAATTTTGTTATACTTATTTATTTTCCGGAGTTTCTTTTTAAAAAAATTTCTGAGTCCTAATTTCTTTATTTTCTTGGAGCATACATTTTAAAAAATTTGTTTGCATGAAGACTTATGGTGTCACTTCTTAATTTTAAATTACTATTTTCATTCCTTACTTTTTTTTCTTTTTCATTCGTTTTATTTGGTCGTAGTGATGAAGTCCTCATCTTCTCGTCTTTCCGTTGTTGTCTTCTTCATAATAGCAGTTTTCACAAACGTTATAAAATAACATTGTAAAATGTAATTGCGTTTAAAAAGTATTTCTTCATAGCATACATGCATACGTATAAAACACGCAATCCTCTCTCCCATGAGAGGGAGGAAGCATCTATTCGAATCAAATGCTGCTTCAGTATTAACAGAAAGATCTCTCATGCTCATTTATCTAGTAAGAAAAACCGCTTCCCGTCTCTGTGACGTTACTGCCGGGACACGTAGACTTACTTGCCCTCTAATTGGAATATTCCAATGAACTTAATTTTAAGCCTTACGTGGACATTTCCCATACTAACCTCATCCATATACACTCGCATCTAAATAATATTACAAGAGTATATTTCTTTATTCGTTAATTTCTTCATGTGTCTCTTCTTGTTTCTTTATTTTATTTTATTTGTTTTTTTTCTTGTGTTGCTGTTTCTTTTTGCCAAACATTTTCCAGCGTTTTCACTACTTTCCTTTAAGTTTATCATTTAGAAAATTCTTTTGCATATTTATACTTATTTTGTTATAGTTTTCCCTATGTATGCACAGCAGACATCACAATTGTTACATAAATAGGGCAGTGTTTATTATAGTAAAAGTTGGAGTGACACTTTTAAAGGTGACACAAAAAAGGAAATCGATGAAACCGCGTGACTTCTTGGCGGAGATTTTCGTTTTATTTTGTCTGCCGATACTACAAGCAGGAAAGACGTATGCAGAGCGCCGTCTCCAATGGGAGCGGACGCAATGTAACTAAATTTAGCTAGACGAACTATCCGTCTGTCTATCTGACCGTATCTCTCTCTCTCTCACGCATACGAAAATAATCAGTCTCTCTGGTTATTTACTGTTACTGTTCTTCTCTTTTTAGATCAGTCTTTTTCATAAATCAACATCAGCGTTCGAGTGGTTTTGTTTCCACCGACAGGCAAGAACTTGGGTTCGACGGCGATGAAATCGGTGCATAAGGGTTTTTACACGCATCGGTAAGCGAAAATATACTACGATTATGTTCTAGTTCATATTAGTTTATTTTTTTAGCTTTTTCCACCCTTTATTCCCGTTAAGCCTACGCAGTACTAAATGGGTGATCGTTTAGAAATACCGCGTGCTGTATGTGCTCTCCGCTTATCCCGGCATTGGTTTTAGTCGTCCTTCAGTTCTTCTGGCCACTAGAATCTTCTTCTTCTTTCGTGTGAATCAGATGATTCTGGTGTTGGCATTAGCTTCCCCGATGTTTTCCGGAAAGACATCGGGTACTTACGGGAAGGACCACGAGAAGGTTGCCAACCTCCCTAAGTGAAAGTGATACTGTGGAACCGACTGGATTCGAACTTGGAACACCTAGGTCTTCAGTCCGTGTCGTTATACACTTAACTACCGTCACCTCCCGCCACTAGAATCAAGCAGTGCCGATTCAGGAAAGGTGTTGTTGAAGATTGCGCAACCCTTGATTCATAATTACACGCGCAGACATTCTTACAGAGGGTATCCATTGTCTCTCAAGACTTAACGGAAACCATGAATGTATGTATTCTCGGGGTGTTTTTTTTCCTCTGATTTCTTCCTTAATTAATTTTCTTTCTTCTGTCTTTTCTTTTTTTATTATTTTTTTTATTTCTTACATATATTTTTTTACTTTTATTCACCTCAAACAAGACTTATTGCTACTGAAACGTAAGGGGCTAAGTAAAATAGTAAAAAAAAAAAATAAGATACAGAAAAAGCTAAGGAATATAGATGTATAGGCAAGCATATGTTTGACGTTTTGACCCAAGAAATGGCTTATTTCGATGCTACCCGAACATAAGCTGGCTTTTATTATCCACTATCTCCCAACTAACAAAATAAATTCGCCGCCATCTTGTTTTGTCCCATTGAAAAGACGCCATTTTACTTATTTCATTGATTCCTCTCTACTTCTTCCAACTGTTCTTTCTTCGTGTCTTTCTTTTGTTTTTCTTTGTCTATTTCTTGTTTCATTCTTTCGTTTATCTATTCCTTTCCTTTCTTTCTCTTTCTCTCTGTTAACTGTTACCTTTTCGACATTTCTTTTTTTTACTCTCTTTTTTATCTTTTTTATTTGTTCATTTATTCTGTATCATTTTTTGTCTTCATCTCTTTCTTATATTTGCTACATTTTATTTCCCCTTTTTCTTTCAGTCTTTCTTTCTTTCTTTCTTTCAGTCTTTCTTTCTTTCTTGCAGTCTTTCTTTCTTTCTTTCTTTCAGTCTTGCTTTCTTTTATTCTTTCTTCCCGTTCATTTTTCTTTCGTTACTTTTGCTTCCGTTTTCCATTCTTTCTTTGTTTATTTATTTCTCACTTTTCTTCTGTCTTTCTTTATTTTCACTATTCCATTTATTTAACATTATAAATTTCTTTTTGCCTTCTTTAAATTCTTTATTTTCTTTTAGTAAACAATAATATTAGTCCTAATATATCAGTAATTGAAAATAGTTGTTAAAATAGACAAAAGCGTAAGAAGAAACGGAAATAGAAATAAAATATTATAAACTAGATTTCTATTTCAGCATGATACAACAAAACATCCCTAAAGAAAGATTTGATGCCTAAATATACTTTGATAATGGACACGCGTATATATCTCCCTCTTCCCCTAACTCACTCTCTCTCTCTCTCTTTCTCTCCATCTCCCCGTCTCTGATTCCGTTTCGTTCTACGTGTTCTCCTTCTCAATCTCCTTAGTCTTTTCTTTGATTTTTCCTTCTCTTTTAATCCCTTATTTTGCTCTTTAGTCCTCACATTCAATTAGCGATGTTTCTGACAAAGGAGGAAGAATTGCTGTTCTCTGATGCGGAATCTATCCATCTAACACTTATCGTTGGCTAGTTCTTGACCATTAAGTAGTATTGTTTAACTCCTAATATAGAGTGGCTTCATGCATTGTCTGGAGCGATTTCCATTAAGAAAGATTGTTTACGTCATTCGCTTCCTCCGGCTACTTCTATTAATCACCAGTTTATTTACTTTATTCGTATTTCATGACGTCATCCAGTATGCACGAGTTTTTCTGACGTCATTAGGTGTGCATGGTGATAAGTAATCAAGATGAAAAACAAGCAAGATCCTCAGAGTTTTATAACATGTGGACATAGAGAGTCGTTATTTAACTGCAATCGTTGGCTATGCTGGCATCTTTATTCCGCAGAAAACCGTTTCTTTAAAAGCCATTGCGAACAAACTACGAATCATCGACGCCTGACGTCATCGTCCACAATAATAATAAAAAAAACATGAGGGTTAGGCGGGAGTATGTCACATTCAATTTCGGATCGGTTCAGTCGTGCATATGATTTTATTCTGTCGATATAGCCGGTACCATTTTCTGACTCCTGACATTCCTTTTCAGTCTAATGTCTCATTCATTCGCACAGCAAGACTATTTACAATGTCTTCTCCTTATCAAAACAACTCTCAACGCGAGTCTAAAGCTGAGCGATTCTAACGATGTAGTTTGTATGCAGCAGAAACCAACAAAAACATTTTATCACAGAATTTCTGACGAGCAGGCAACCCCGGCGTTGACCCGGAATTAATGAGGTCTCCTATGCAGCCGGCTTTTAATATTACCATTATGATTCTTGTTTTATTAATTTCTATAATTTTCAATTTCATTTTAGAATTATGAATAAAATGAATGTGTCACGCCAACGGAGCCGCAACTATATTATTGTATCCCACCAACCCTAACAAACAATGTAATATCACTATTCGATTACCCGTAAAACTTTTACTCGGTAAAATTTGTGATTGATATTGATATGAATTACTTCTTTGTAATATAGCAGGAAAAATCCCAGCAGAGTGCTCGATTAATTGAGAGTTAAAGTTAGAAATTAAAAATTAAGAGCGTAATATTTATTTATATTGCTCTCTTCAGCTTCT
>OY744539.1:21881561-21939061 GCA_963556195.1 Sepiola atlantica
GTTGCTGTCGTCATCCCATCTCTTGTAATGGCGCTGGTGTTGATGCCGAGCTTGAAGTCGATTCAACACCGGGAATGGCACGATGTTTATGTATTCTACATTATGCGTCAGCTACCCTGACTATATAAGCAGCACGGACCCCTGTTGATCTCCGGTTATTTGTAAAACAAAAAGCTATGACAAAACTCAATTATATAATCTCTCAAGAAAGGATAATTTAATGCTTAAGGATGTACAAAACAGTCCAAAGAATTATGAACCTTATACATAATGCAATAAGATCATGAGAATGAAACTGACAGCTGAAGGACAACACTTGGCTATGGTAAGAATACATCGAGGCATTTTCCATGGAGACTCTTTATCACCACTACTGTTTATCATAACCATTACACCAGTCAGCAATATATCCAATAAGTGTAATGCTTGATACAAGTTCAGAGACACAAAAGTAAAAATAAACAACCTTATGTATATGGACGGCCTGATGTTATTTTTAAAAAGTGGAACTGGACCAGTTGATTAAAAATAACAGATCGTAAACAAGAATATGCAAATAGAATTTAGAATGGAAAAGTGTGCACAAATAGAGACATAAAAGAAAATACTTCAGACAGCGGAGGGCATGGTACTACCCCACTATGAGGGCACTTGACGGACATTATACTTATAAATAATGGGCGTTATGGAAGCATACACACTCAAATCAACAGAAATGAAAGAAAATTAGAAAAATATACATGAGAAAAATAAAACTCTTAGAAACGAAATTATATAGTTTAAACATGAAAAGACAAAAATTCCTGCGCAGTATCTCAAGTAAGATATTCCAGGCACTCAGGCACCGAAGCAAAAGACTAGGAAACTAATGACCATGCACAATGCACTACATCTGAAGGATGATACTGACCGACTCTATGTAAAAGTTGTGAAGAGGCAATATTGAAGACAGTGTGGATGACATAAAAAGAACTGGAAAAATATAATTCAGAACACAAAAACTGATCATCGCAGCCAGAGACAACGAAAAATAAATGAAATTGAGCACAAAAAGACGAGAAAAGACAAATGAGAGGAGAAACAGCTAGATAGACGATTATATGACAGATAAAGACGAGCCCCACGAAAATAGATGGACATAACAACGGAAAGAACACATGAACAAAGGAATGGAATTGCTACTGATAGCCGAATCGAACAATGCGATTAGAACACATTGTATAGCAGCTAAAATAGACAAAACTCAGAAAGACAAAAAGGTGATTTCGGTGGACAAGGAGACGAAACTGTAAATCACAAAATAAATAAATACAACAAATTAGCCTCAAATAATAATAATAAAAAACAAACATGACTGCTTGGGAACGGCAATTCACTGAGAACTATGCAAATGTCTACACTTTCAATATGCAGACAAATCGTACAGCATTAAAAAATGTAAAGTACAGAATACTGCATTTAAGGAATTGTTTTTTATATCTCTTTTATGTTCACCAAGCCTTTTCTTTAAGTCCCGTTGACTCTTCCATACGTATATATGATATCAATTACCGCATGTGACGGTATATATACCTGCATTAGATGTAGGGGTTATCTTACCTATCCATGCACATAATACAACAATTTGCCATACTCTGAATGAACTAGGAATTTCGACGATACAAACAACATCACAAACTATAAAATAAACATTAAAAACAACACATCTTTAAAAAAAACACATCTAATGAGGACCGACATAATTTGGGGACTGGCACAAACTGAAATTGAATGGACTAGAGTTCGGCACAAACTGAAATTGAATGGACTAGAGTTCGGCACAAACTGAAATTGAATGGACTAGAGTTCGGCACAAACTGAAATTGAATGGACTAGAGTTCGGCACAAACTGAAATTGAATGGACTAGAGTTCGGCACAAACTGAAATTGAATGGACTAGAGTTCGGCACAAACTGAAATTGAATGGACTAGAGTTCGGCACAAACTGAAATTGAATGGACTAGAGTTCGGCACAAACTGAAATTGAATGGACTAGAGTTCGGCACAAACTGAAATTGAATGGACTAGAGTTCGGCACAAACTGAAATTGAATGGACTAGAGTTCGGCACAAACTGAAATTGAATGGACTAGAGTTCGGCACAAACTGAAGACTGGTACAAGCTGAGAATTAACACGAATTGGAAACTGACACAAAATTGAGACCGACATAAACTGGGAACTCTTACCGACCGTGGGTCTGGAATAACTAGAACTCGATAGAAATTGGAGACAAACATAACCGGAGAACCGACACGAATTGAAAACCCGACACAAACCGAAGACTGCCACTAACTTGGAAATGACACCAAATGGAGATAGACACAATCTTGTAAGCAAAAAACACAAGTCAATTGTAAAAATATAAAATATCTAGAAAACAAAAGGAAATAAAACAAAAACACATGAAGAAAGATTGCATGATGCTTCTTTGTAGCCATCTGAAAAGAAACACCAACACTTTGCACGCAGCCAAGCGTGTCGTAAAGTAACTTTCTAAATATGCTTCCACCCAGAAAAAAAAACTGACATAAATTGCCATGAGAAAAGCAAATATATTATCTCTGCCCATGCACATAACAAGATTATTGGTTTATTCGAACATAATTTTTGAATCATAATCTATTTTTATTCCTTTTTTTTTCGGGCGTCTAACATCATTCTTATCACATGAAAAGATGGACAATGGAACATGGTTGATTTTTTATATGGGTTTTCTATACTGAAAAAAAAATCAATACATTATTATGGTAATTATTTTTCCTCTTTCTTTTTTATACCCTCATCTATTCATACTATTCTATTCTATTTCATTCAAAATGAAATTGTGTGTTATTTATTTTTATTATTACTTTTACTAATACCAGCATCCTAAGTGTATCGTATTGTAATGTAAGTGTTGTGTCTGTTTATAAACCAAACTTCGTCGATGTTTTTAAGATAAGGAGTTATAATTATTTTTAGTTTTTCCTTCGGACCATTATCCTCATTATCCTCGTCATGTTAATATTACTGCAACGTTTCAGCCGATGTAACCTCCTCCATTTTCCGAATGTTTTTTTTCATTTACAGTGATGTTCACTCATATTTAGAATGAAGTGTTGCACATTTATTGTGTAGGATGATGTTCTTCCTGCCAGTCACGGGCGTGTAGAGGTCCGTTGATGTCCGGGGCTAACTCCTTGATCGTATGCCCCAAATACTTAAGTATTAGTCCTAGTATTGAGATATGTTATAAGAAAGAGGGGTAATTTGAAAATGATTGGAGCCTCACGCATTTCAGATGATCGGTATTACCGCCTTATCGACCCCGCTCCTTTGCGCGCTACTGTATCCAATGTTGGTGTATAGCCACTATTATTCACCCCACAATTATAAACATAAATAATCCTCGCTTCTACGTACGTTGGTGCGAGGGCGCTCTATCTTAGTCATGAAGGAATACGAAGTAAGACAACTCAAAGAAGCAGCACATATGTTAGACGACAATGACTTACTAAGCAGACCTAGTATAGAATTCAATACAATATGGGAACTTATAATTATAAATAATAGATAAGTAGTGATCTATAGTGATAAGTAGTTAGATCAAAAAAAAGAATAGGGTTAAGACGCCCGAAATTTATACTAAAATTGTCCGCAAGGACCCTTGACGCAGTGGATATAGTACTAAGTACAATTCAGTTCTAAGTGACAGTCAGCTGAAGGTTGAAGGTTCAATCCTCAGTGCGGCCGATACGAAGAATTGCGAATTACTGAAGACTTCTTCCCAGTCATGGCAGATCGTCCAGATTCCTGAGTTCGATAGAAAGATTCTCAAGTTCGACAAAGTACCCTGAAGAAGGTCGAGGGTTACATCGGCCGATGTGATAAACCACCCTAGATGAGAACAGTAGTCCGAATATAACAAATTCTACAAATAATACGAACATTTAAATGTTCCTTTTTATTTTTTAATTTGATAATTAAAGAACACAAATATAAATCCTTTGCGCTTTCTGTTGCTTGTTTCCGGTTATGAACAAACCGGAAAAAAAGAATTGCTGTTTTTGCTTTTTGTTTTGCCCCCTTTCCCCGTTTTATACAAATGAAATCTTTGTATATAAATATATTTATGCCAAAAAAAATTCCAATAAATTTAAAGTTATCTAAAGTAGGATGGCCCCCTAGCATAAATGTGGTATTGTGGTGACTGAGATGATTCTAGTTAAGAGTAAGATAGACATTTTTATTACTTTAGACCAAGGATGACCAACGACACCTATATTCTCACACATTTGATGGCCTTGTGCCTAATTTGTTTTGAATGTAATTCTTTTATATTTTCTGCAAATAAATAATTCAAAGTGTAGTATATGTTCTGATACTACACTTCATCTGTTCTGTTCTCAGTCAGTGAAGAATAACTACTTTTAGACTGAGGCAATTTTAATTTTTGTACCAATCAAGAGTGGCCATTTTTAGGGGGCTGAATTTTACCTATAATAGAATATGGCCTTGTGTCAAACAATGCCCTCGTGGGGAGGCAAATAAATAAGAAAGAACTAATATTTAAAGATTTGGTTAAAATAAGTATACGGGGTTGAAGGATGATAGCAGGAAACTGTTGGGTTCTTTAATTTTATCGGGCAACGCCGGTGCACGGCTCCCGCTAGTAATCTTCATAGTGTTGTTCTGTATTTATTGCATACAGTCTAAAACACTAAGTTGTACAGAATTATCTATTATAAAAGAAATTTGAATTAAACATATACAATTTTCGAGTGACGTGATTATAGTTGAATTAAGATAGAAACTAAAGAAAAGACGTTGAAAGTAAATATTTCGTGTTCGTGCCCAACGGATATGCCGATCCGATGTGAAAAAAAAATTCGAAATCTCTTCGCGTCAGTATGACATGAGTCTGTGTTTATTAGAAAGTCAATTAAATGCTTAACCGTGAGTATGTCACGGAAGATTTGCCTCGAAGGTACGTTTCCCGCTAAACATTCCAGCGAACCAACTGAGCAGACAAGTAGAACAGACGAAACGAAATTAATCAGACGTTGTTTTGTAAAAGATAAAGGATGTTTCCGATTTGACAACCCAAAACATCAGCCTCCACAATCCTTCACTCTGGAAAATCCCCTAATTCAAGGATAGCTACTCTATGGTGCATTCGCCAACTGTGGCGCTTTTCAGAATTATAAGTGGCGCATGGAACCCTAGAGGTAATTGACAACAAGAAAACATTAACAAAAATAAATGTTAAGTTTTGAAATTTTAGAATTGGCCAACATGACGCGAGATTTTGTCAAATAAATGAAATATTTATTAAATTTTTTTTCTTTTTTAATTCAAATTTTCGTTTCCAAAAAACTTTATTCATTGTAGTGCATGCAATATTTTCCTTTTTTTTTTTCTTTTTTCCATAGTCGAGTCTTACAGCGTGGCCGAAGATCAATCTAATGGTGTTATTACAGAGACTGTTTTTTTTAGGTCGCATCTGTAGTGAAGCGTGCTGAAACGCGTGTGTACAATAATGAGATTTTAATGTTACTACAGCTTAGAAACTCCGTTGAAATGATAACTTTGACATTTTTGAATCAGCCTAAATGACGCGAGATTTTGTTAAATAAATGATATTTTTATTAAATCATTTTTTTAAATCCAAATTTTCGGTTTTAAAAACATTATTCATGGTAGTACAGAGAATATTTTCCTTTTTTTTTCTTTTTTTTCATAGTCAAAGTTTTACGGCGTGACCGAAGATCGATTTTCTGGTGTTATTGAAGAGACTGTTTATTTTACGTCCGATCTGTAGTGAAGCGTGCTGAAACGCATGTCTACAATAATGAGATTTAAATGTTACTACAACTTAGAAACGCCGTTGAAATGATACACTTTGAAATTTTAGAATCAACAAACATGACGCGAAATTTTGTCAAATGAATGAAAGATTTATAAAATCATTTTTTTTAATCCAAATATTCGGTTTCAAAAAACCTTAAAAGTTAAGTGATTCATAGAAAAACATTATCACAGGAATTTGAGTAATTTGTTGCTAAAAGAGAATTGTGTTTAGCCTAACTCTAAAACATAGGAATTATTTTGATTAATTTTATTGTTCAGTGTATATCTATTAGTAGGCATCGGCAAAAGTGTGTAAGTGTTGAACCCTTATAAAACGTGGTTAGATCATTCTACCACTCCAGAAGATATCACACACCCGACGCCATCCTCTACCTGTCAAATACGTCCTAAGATGGAGTACTGCTGCCATATATGGGGAGGTGCCGCTCAGAGCACTCTTACCTGCCTTGACAGAGTCCAAAACCGACTTCGAAATCTAGTGGGGGATGTCCTCTTCTCTTCCCTACAGTCACTCTGTCACAGAAGAGATGTTGCTAGTCTTTGTTTGTTTCTACCGTTATCTTTATGGACCGGTGCTCGACTGAGCTCAAAGCTATCGTCCCTCTTTTTAAAACATTCACAATAAGAACCTGCCTAGCTACTACCACTTTCGATGATCTCTGTTTCTCGCCCTGCGTACCCAAAACGAAACGAAACTTCCATGAGCAGAGCTTCTTTCCAAGAACTGCCCGTCTGTAGAACACAGTGCTGGGAGCCTGCTTCCCTTCTGACTACTATATAGTCGTCTTGATGTCCAATATAAACAAGTTCTTGTTGAACCGTCCTAGTAAATAAGCAATTTTAGCTCTTCTGCAACCATCGGGCCAGTGAACGCGATGTTGTCTCACCACCCACCAGTCAAACTCTTTAAACACTATCTTCAAGTCAAACTCTTGAGCCTTATCCTCAAATAGAATTTGGGCCTTGATAAATGGTAACCTTTAATGCATAAAAAAGAATTAATACTTTATAAATTCAATAAATAATTTCAATACTAATTAAATTTTTAATTATTTTCCCTCCAAACAAAGAGTTACTGTGAATTAGGGACCAGATTAATAGAAGCATCCTGAGTGGGGAGTTGTGTAGTGAGATGTGTGTTCACATTACATTTAAATTTCTGTATGTTGGTACAGGCGATGGAACTGGGAGCAGGGAGGGAATTCCAAAGGCAACCAGTTCGAGGATGAAGCTATTAGAGTAGAAAGCTTTCCGGCATCTGGAGACAACTACAGTGAAGGGTGGGAGTTCGCTGATTGTCGGGTTGGTCCGGAGTTTTTACGTTGAGATGGTACAAGCGCGGGAACTTCGTTGGAACACATTCATTATAGCAAGCAGAGAGATGCAACATTGCGGCGATGAGACAGGGGATGGAGTTTGATAGACAGTGAGAAACCTAGTAAATTAAATGCTCTTTTGCGGCACTGTTTAACAGAAAGAGACTAGTGTCTTTATAACTGCCATTAAAATAAGTAAACTGAATAAACTCATTTTTATGTTTATTTTAATTCCCTATATGCTATAATATATGCATGTAGTAAGTATTTCAATAATTCAACCCTCCTGACGGCCTTAGGATAGTACCGCTAGCACTAAGAATACGGAAGAGGAAGTCTTCTGTATTGTTAGCAGTGGGGCTACTTTCGTAGATTGTGTTTCATGCGAATGGCTTATATAAATTGAAATGTTGTCTTTGGCTTGACTTGTATTACTAATGTTGTATGCATATTTCTCTATCTCTCTCTCTATATATATATATACCAAAAAAGTACCTCACTCTCTATATATTACTGGGAATTAACCCACAATAATCAATCACCAACAGTGATTTGGAACACTGTTAGAAAAACCAGCACCTGCAGTTTCCTGAACTCACGATGTTACCTTTGCCTAACTGAAAAACTTGAAAAAGGTAAATTTAGTGATAGAGGCAAACTTCTTAACAAAAAGCAAGAAACATCAATTAGCTGTAGGCACAATAGATCACACCTCTGTAATTCACATATAACCCCTCAAGCTAATATTACCTCATAAAAAAAACTTTACTTACCCACTAACGGTAATTTTACAACATAACTATCATGTAATACCATATTCTGTACTATACTTAATATCATTATTATATTCTATCTTCTATTTAATGGGAATCATAATTAGAGTCCATTACTAAGTATTGCCAGCAAAACCATTATTACCAATGACATATGAATATATATATATATATATGTGTGGGTGTGTCGGTGTGTATGTGTGTGAGTGTCTGTATATATATATATATATATATATATATATATATATATATGTGTGTATATATTGAGATTTGGAGAGAACCAAGGTTCTCTCCAAATATGATCTGAGGTTAAGATCGGATTCTAACTCTACCTGATGAGATCTCAGTTTATAGTAACTGTTGATCGATAACATCGACATGCCAGTGTCGCAGATTTTGTACATGTCTGTGTAAATAAAATTATCAGATATAAAGCTCTATTTTGATATTGAGCACTTTTTATAAACCCGGTTAAAATTCTCTGGATTACCACCGTGTGGATATTTTTTACCTGGATTATTACCATTATTATTATTATATATATATATATATAGTCATCCAGGTAAGGTTTTTTATCCACAGGTTGAAAATCTTTACTGCGTTTATATAATAGTGATCGATAATAAATAGACCTATTTATATAATAGTGTTATTTATACCACCATTTGGCTACATATTATGACACGTTTCAACCGGAGCTTTTGTAAACACACTATCTTCAAGCTGAGAAAAATATATTAATGTGTGCTTTTTACATCTTTATGCATAAGAATCGGGTAAGGCTCAAATTCTTAAGAGTCACATGACAGGATTCAAAACTATCATCATTGTACATGCAAGCAATTTTTTTCTAGGCCTGATGACACCGGGTTTTAAAAAGCTCCGTTTTAAACGTGTCATGATATGTAGCCAAATGTTTGTATAAATAAAACTATTATATACATGTATATAAAATTAAGTATGTTTATATATGTTTTTATTTGTATGTTTCGGTTTCATCCCAAAATACTTAACCAATCATTATGACTTTTGGAACAGAGCTGCTAGACTTAAGGGGTCCAAATATAGGTTATATTTCGCTTGATTTAGTTTTGTGCAAAGGCGTTAAAAGGGCTAGGAACTTCTTCGTGTAAATTTAGATACATCTAATTTGAGTGATTTTTTTACAATAGGCATAAGACATCATTTAACAAATATTCCCCAAAAATTCAATTTATTTTTGTATTCCATTAAATATATATATATATATATATATATATATATATATATATATATATATATATATATATATATATACATATATATAACAGAATAGTGATTGTCTGTATTTATGAGATGAGGCGTCTTCCTCATGGAGTTCAGTGTTCAGACTGACTTCCTCATCTTCGTTGCCATGCTCACAACGTTTCGACCGCTCTGCCCTCCGGCCTTCATCAGGCATCCTGTATCGAACTCGGGAATCGTCTGTTTAGACTCTCGAACAATATCTCATTATTGTCACGGGGATACCATGCTCGGGTTATATTAAAAAAACATAAAATGGCAGCCAAGATGAAGAAGTCAGTCCAAACACTGAACTCCATCATAACAGAAGAGGTTTGCATGATTTTGATGTCTCCTTCCGAAGTTTACCCTTAAATGCTTTTTGTTTCAAATATGACTTATACCAACAACCTGCCTATTTGATATAATATTCAACGACAGTGTGTCAAACTGCAACTTATTTCACATCTGCAACAAGCATGTTTTGAAGTGTGAGTTGGTATTAGTATGAAATTGCACCATGCATCTGCTAAATAGGTAATCAGTATATTCGATGCCAAACCAATGTAAAAAGTAAAGCATTTAAGGGTTACGAGCAATATATAATGATAATAAAACTTGTGTCTAGAATCCTTACTCTACTTTTGATCAAAATGCATAACATGTTTAGTAGAAAATGTCTAAAATTTAAAGCTAAGGGATTTTAAGAAGAAATTCAGATTCATAGAATCTCGCTGATACATAGTCGAATGACTATCAATCAGATCTTATATTATTGAACTTTTCAAATGGGAGGTTGTGCCTCCTAAAACCCATTCAAAATGACCCATTCAAAATGACACATTCAAAATGACCCATTCAAAATGACACATTCAAAATGACCCATTCAAAATGACACATTCAAAATGACCCATTCAAAATGACCCATTCAAAATGACACATTCAAAATGACCCATTCAAAATGACACATTCAAAATGACCCATTCAAAATGACACATTCAAAATGACCCATTCAAAATGACACATTCAAAATGACCCATTAAAAATGACACATTCAAAATGACACATTCAAAATGACACAATCAAAATGACCCATTCAAAATGACCCATTAAAAATGACACATTCAAAATGACACATTCAAAATGATACATTCAAAATGACACAATCAAAATCGAAATTTGGGAATATCTATTAATTCATGTCTAATTCATTTTATTTTAAGAATCGGATTTATTGTTGTTATATATATGAACCATATAAGTAATAGAACAAAGTAATTCAAAGTCGTTTAACAAGTGGTCTGGTTAGATTTACTCATGCAAATTACTCCGAATATTCAAATAAAAGTAAGCTCAATAACGTTTCAGTTCCATTAGGTAGAGCTATATTTAATGATACTGATTTAAATAAGGTTCAAGTCTAGTTTAAGAAATAAAGGATCGAGCAAGACTTATGGCACGTGTTTCTGAGAAATATTTATTCTAACACAAGGCTATTAAAGAGATGCCTGGGCGCCTCTAAAAATGATATTTTAAACTTGAGCGTGATAGACAAGACGGATTCACATAGCTACTTGTAGATATTCCTGAGCGATCCTAAAAAATAATTTTTCCACCCAAGCGTGACAGACAAGACGGACGAACATAGCCACTTGTAGATATTCCTGGGCGTACCTAAAATTAATTTTTCAAACAAGCGTGACAGACTGAACAGACCAACATAGCGTCTTATAGAGATTCTTGGGCACACCTAAAACGATATTTCAAACGTGAGAGACAGAACGGACCCACATAGCCTATTAAAGATATGCCATGGCGCATCTAAAAACGAACCCGCATAGCCTCTTATAGACATTTATTGGTGCCCTTAAAATGATATTTAAAACTCCAGTGTCACAAACAGAATGGACCCACGTAGCCTCTTATAAAGATGCCTGAACGCGCCTAAAATACTATTTCAAACTAAAGCGTGACCGACAGACGGACCAAGATAGCATATTAAATACATTCCTTGACACACTTAAAATGGTATTTCAAATTTAAACATGACAGACAGAACGGACCCACGTAGTCTCTTATCGAGATGCCTGGGCGCACCTTAAAAGGAGATTCCAAGCGTAACAGACAAACCGACTAACCGATGAAAAGAGATACTTTGGTGCATCCCCTAAATAAGAATAAGAAACAAGATGGTCGAATCCGAGTTACGGAATGTTTCTATTTGTCAGTAAGTGACGTGGTCCGAGTGAGGAGTTTCGGTAGCTACAAAAAAAATCGATCGTCATTGACCCTCGCCCTTCCCCGTACACATCGTCCCACGCCGCCGGTATCGAACTACATTTTGCGTTTGCAAAAAGGGCGCCTTTGGGCAAAACACGTGGGATCTCAAACTATTTTATTTCGGGCTTCTTGTAAAAGAGGGGACGGTGAAAATATTCCAGGAATGCAATTAGTGTATTTGTCAACATTTTAATTGCAATTCAATCAATAAATAATTTTCCAGAATAAATTTCCGGGTTTTCCGGGTTTTCCGGGATTATCTTGAAATTTCCTACATTAAAATCGTGATAACATAGATACCAAATTAATTAGGTTGCTAACAAACAGACAAACACAAGTATAATATTTTTAAAAATAAAAATAAAATCTGAGATTCAAACTAATATTGTCTATGTACATAGTGTTCATGTTCTTACCAAGAGGTCAGACTCAAAGGTCAGGTGTGGTTTTGGAGAAGCCAGTGCACTAGGATAAACGCACTCTAGCCTACAAAAATTCCTGAGCAGCCCCGGCGGCAGATAACATAATGTTCTCCCCTTTACTCTTCTTCTTCTTCTTCTTCTTCTTCTTCTTCTTCTTCTGTTCTCTTTTTCTTCCTTCTCCTTTTTCTCTCATACTCTTCCTTTTTATTTTTATTTTTATTCTTCTCATTAAAAACTAGAACTGATTTGGTTATTTGGCATTCTTCTTCTTCATCATCATCTTTTTCTTCTTTATCTGCTTAATCTTCTCTTCTTCTTTTTCTTCTTCTCATTCTTATTCTTCATCATCATCTTTTTCTTCTTTTTCTTCTTCATGGTCTCTTCTTCTTCTTTTTCTTCTCATTTTTCTTCTTCATCATCATCCTTTTCTTCGTTTTCGTCTTCTTCTTCTTCTTCTTCTTCTTCTTCTCCTTCTTTTTCTTTTCCTTCTGTTCCCCTTCTGCATTTCTTCTGTATTCTTTTCTCTCCTCCTTCTTCGTCTGTCCTCCTCCTCTCTTTTCTTCTTCTTGTGCTCTCTCGCTTTTTCTTCTACGTACCCTCCTCTCCTTCCTATGCTACCATTCTCCTTTCAGTTTTATATATTCTCCTCCTCCTCCTTCTTCTTACTGTTCTCCTTCTCCCCTCCTACTTCTTCTTCTTCTTCTTCTTCTTTCACTATTTTTTTTCGTGTTATCTGCAGTTTCTCTTCTTCTTTATCTTATTTTCCTCGCTTTGACTTCCATTCTAAGAATTCCTTGACGTTTAAAGGAATGTCCTCCCGGCTGGTTTTAAGCCAAGCGACATAAACCGAAAGTGAGGAAACGATTAGTCACTGTTAAACGACAAAAAGACAGTAAAAAAGATAGAAAAAAAAGGAAAATAAATACGAAAGATTTAAAAAATAATTAAATCCTTTTTTTAATATTGAAACCAAATTGCCGCATGTATACACAACGATGTGCTTAATTATATTATTCGTTCGCTTGTTGTTTTTACCAGAAATTTTGTGTTATCCTAACCCGAACTTAAAATATCTCACTGCTTCGTTTTGCTTATATTCACGCCTCGTCAAAACGTCGGATTTCCCATCAGACGACGAATTCCGCGGCCATTACTCTATCGACCAAATTTCGCGCGGGAAAAACGGCAAATGTTCTATTAACGGAACGGATTTTCTTGTGAGATAGATGAGAGCAACAGAAGTGGTGTATTTCATCGCTTGAGGTGGACCGTCATTTCGATGTGCTGTTACCTGCGCCACGGAGGTTATGTTTTACCCCGTGTTTGCTTATTACTGTGTCTGATTGATTCCTGTAGGCTGTAGAAGTGCTAACCTGCTCTACCCACGTGATATTTTGTTTTGACTCGTCCAGTGTGTTTGGAAGAATTACTCGGAATTATATTTTCTCCTTCCCCCTCTCTTTCTCTCTTTCTCTCTCTCTCTCTTTCTCTTTCGCTCTCGTTTCTTTCTCTCTTAGTTTTAAGGCTAACCAGTCACCATCTATCAAGTTGACATGCTATGAAATGTGAAATATTAAATTAATTGAAGAAAGATGTTTACTTGTTAAATGAAACTTAACCGTTAATTAATAAAACCATTTTTTTTCATGAGGGGAGAGAAAAGGGGGACGTTTACTTATACATACTGTAAGAGCACATTTTCATACGTCTTTTCGACTCGCTTCCTAGTCGTAATCTGATCACTTTGCAATTATCTTCTCCCTTCCTCAATGACGTAATTCCTCATCCGGTTTCAACATTTTGACGAATCCAACTTTTAAACCCGGCCAGACTGTCCTCTGCCTGAGCATATGTTCGAAAACTC
Source organism: Sepiola atlantica (assembly GCA_963556195.1). Classification (NCBI taxonomy): domain Eukaryota; kingdom Metazoa; phylum Mollusca; class Cephalopoda; order Sepiida; family Sepiolidae; genus Sepiola; species Sepiola atlantica. The sequence goes on from OY744539.1 coordinate 21,895,370, forward strand.
ACACAAAAAATAAATATTATTTAAAACTATGTTTCGATTTTGTTTAGATGAGGATTGATCAGTTGTATTATTTAGTTTACTCGGACTACTATTCTCATCTTGGTTGTTATTTTTTAAACGTTTCGGCCGATGTAATCTCCGATCCTCTTGATCTTTTCGAATTTGTTATACTTAATGTAGAACTCGGGAAACTATGCTGAATTTCGAATCGAATTCTTTACTTAATCCACGAGGGTAGATTGTTTTCGTTCCGTCGGCCATAACCAGATAGAAGTGTTCAGTTTAATGTAATGTTTAAATCCGAAAAGACTCACCTGAAGAAACTCGGATATGACATCCCCAGAAACGTTGTAAAACAAAAACTAAGATGGAAATAATACACTTTAAATACTACTTGACATATCCGACGTCCAATATATAACATCTGTATCTATGTCTGTTAGCCCTTATCTGTCTGTCCCGCAATGCATTTAAAAAAACAATGTCATGTTCCAGCGTCAAATAAAACTTTTCTGGAATAAAACTTTACGAGTATATTACTAATGGATGTATTTAAATTTATCTCCAAATTTATTTCGGCTCACAATGGACCAAATTAGTTGCTGATGCGTCTGAGTAAAGCAGATATAAATAAGTGTCTTTTGAAAATACGCAATTACCTCAAAGCAAATAATAAACCGTTTCGGAAATTTCGAGATGACGATCGATACTTTGTATTATTTTTATTATTCGAACTATTATTCTGATCTTGGATGTTATTCTCACAACGTTTCGGCTGATTTAACCTTCGACCTTCTTCAGGGGCGTCTTGCCGCACTCTAGAATGTTTCTGTCGAACTCTCGAATCTGTACAGAAATTCAAACGAATACTTTATTTAATCCACATGAGTAGCTTTCTCTCGTTCAGTCAGCCAGTACAGGATAGAAATTATAAGTATTTCGTAATAATATTATTAGTATCGTTCACTAAACGTTGTGAGAATAACATCCAAAGTGAGGACAATAGTCCGAATAATTCAAATAATACAGATTATCAATCCTTATCTAAAGAAACCGAAACATAAGCCCAAAAACCTAATGATTTAACTTACAATCCATTCATAAACAAAGCATACATGTACAGTATCAATAACCATTTGAAAATATTAATAAATCAAAGCATAAAATCGTTTTGTCAAAATGACTTGATTCAATATAGAATAACACGAAAAGAGTTGATATGCCGTAAAATAGAACAACCAAACAAAACCTGACATACGTATTAGATGCCGACATACAGTCAGTTGCAGTCTATAAGTTATAGATAACAAGAAAATAATGCAGTTGCGTTACATTCACGCTTACCTCGTTGGGCTGGGTGCACCCAAGTTTCGTCTTTGTGGCTGGTGTATCTTGTGTTCTTCGTTGTGGTTAATGCTCGCGCTGTTAAACTCGGCACTGATAAAAAAAAAACAAGGCGGATGATGTTGTTGAGTTATTTTAACAGATTTATTTAACGGGAGAGGGAGATAGAAGAAAGGAATTACTAGGGAAGATTAACTTTAGTCATTCTGGGCTACTGCTTCCACCTTCTCAGACCCTTTACGTACTGGGACCGGGGCGACCGGCTCTCACTTCTGCCTCGGCCGCCAGTAATGAACAAATAGATCGACAAAGCCTACCACCGTCATGACATCGCTTCCGACTTCCGTTTTGGCTCCTACCCTTGTTTTAGAGCCCTCCTACTCTCTGCCCTCATCACTCTCACAGTTAGATTAAGTAAGAGGTGCTTGGAACTCCTGAATATATTAACCAAATGCAACTCTTAGTCAAGGAAGCGTTATCCATATTTAATTAATAATATATATATATATAGTCAAGATTGAATTGTCATTTACACTAACTAGTATATGATCGACAGTTCCAGCGATTGTACCGAAACTAAAGCATCGGCTCCAGACAACGCGAGAGACAGAAAAGCGACCAACTGACATGAACTCGTTACACTATAAAATAACATGTTGATAACGCAATTAGTTCCAATGTCCCAATAACCTCATACATTGTTCGGTTTAATACAAAAGTAAGTAGGAGAGTAGAAAGTAGACTTTCGGTAGCCTCGTAACTCTCGCTCCCCTTATTTTGTCTTTTAGTCCTCACATTCTATGAGCGATGTTTCTGACAAAGGAGAAATATTCGCTGTTTTGTGGGTCGGCATTTATTCATCTAACATTTAGCGTTGACTAGTTTTTGCTATGTAAGTAGTTTTTTTTTTTAGCTCCTTACATGGAGTGGTTTTGTGCCTTGTCTGGAACGATTCCTATAAAAAAGCGTTTTTATTATTTGTATTTTTCGGACTACTATTCTCATCTTGGATGTTATTGCGGTCGATTTAACCACCTCGACCTTCTTCAGCTGCACATTTTCAAACTTAGAAGTTTTACGTCGAACTCGGGAATCTGTACGGGATTTCTAACTCTAACCCTTTATTTAATCTACGAGGGTTGATTGTTCTCGGCCCGTCTTTATTTTTGTCTGGATTTATTTGATTCTTTTTATTTCTTTATTTCGTGTTTCTATTATTTTATTGCCTTTTTTATATTTATTACTTTCTCTCATGCTTTCTTTCTTTTTTCTTTTATTTTGTATTTTCTTATGTCTATATTTATTAATTATACTTATTCATGAAATTCATTCATTCATCTTTTATTTTTTTCTTTTCTCTTGTGTCTATTTCTTTCGTCTTTTTTTCTCCTACTGCTTCTTTCCTTCTTTTCTCTTTTTTTCCCCACCATTCTTTTCTTTCTTATTTCTATAGTTTCTCTTTCGGCGCTGTTCTAATATGTGATCTACCAAGTTTTTGTTAAGGCCAGAGTCAGGGTTATGGTTATGGTTATGGTTATGGTTATGGTTATGGTTAGTTAGTTAGGTTTAGTTAGTTAGGGTTCGAAAACATTCGACAGATCACACATTAGAAGAGAACTCTCTGTTCCTCTTTCTTTTGCCCCCTTCTTCTTTTCTTTTTTCTAAAACGTCTACTCCACTTCCATGTTCGTCTCATCACTCCCCCCCCCATCGTCTCTTTCTTTCTACTTCTATTCGTACAATGCACAATAATATCGCCGATAATTGCAGCCATTCGCTTGGGCTTACCGAAGGGGATAGAACCCTGCCGGATACACGCAAGACGTTTGGCGTATCCGATGGGGTTGACATGCCTAACTAACCATCCCTCAAGGGATATGCAAAAAAAAAAGAAGTTTTTTTTTCTCTTGGACGATGGGGTGTACGTCTCGCCAGCCATCCGTCTTCTTATATCTCTTATCTATATTATACCTGCGGCAGTGGACTCACTACGCTTAACCAGTTGGTTTCGTTTTCGCACGGCCCGTGGCACCACGTGGACATGTCTTAAAACGATTACAAATAAATTATATTTTCTTTTCTTTTTTCTTGTGCGGCGACTCATACTGTGAAATGTGGGCAGACGTGATTGTAATTTTGTATAGACCTTAAAATGTTGTCTATGTTGGAGAGGTGGGAATACTAGGTTATATCTTGTGATAATGGAGTTTTTGTGTATGACTTTCTGTCTGTCTGTGACCGAAACTATAATTTATCTCTATAAGATATTTGAAAAAGTATTACCTGTGGGGTCACCAATTGAGATCGGGTTAGATTGCTAAAATCAGGAAAAATTGAGTTTGCAAAGTCAGTTAAATATAACAAAATAAAAAGATTACATTCAAAATTGTTTTTTTGGTGCATGCTATGTCTCCATCTACCACCCCTCTCTCTTTATAAATACGAGTTGAATAATATTACTACTAATGGTGATATTCCCTTTTGTTCATAATGGACTATTCCAATCATTTTCTTTTCATTTCTTTATTACTTTTGACTGTTATAACAAACAGAGAGAGAGAGAGAGAGAGAGAGAGAGAGAACGATAGATATAATGATAGATAGCGTATACAATTAGTGAGAACATACAGAGAGAAAGAGGAAGTTTGATTAATAGGAGATTAATAAAATTGCAAATTTCAGCTACTTAGGAAACTTACTGTGAAAGTTTTTCAAACATAACTCAATCCCAAAACTGAGTAATATTTTAGCATGTGTTTTGGTGTGATTAAAATATACAAAAAAGGCGTTATGGAAACAAACGTTGATTAACTCCGGTGTTGCATTAAAATAGATCACGTGATATACTCAATAATGTTTCAAGCACTTGGGACGTGAAGGGGAAAATAGTGGGCCGATATAGGAAGGTATGTGTGTGTGTGTGTCGGGGGTAAATCTGAAACACATGTAATGAGAAGTTTGTATTGATTCGTATCCTTTATCGCGTTAATTTCATTAATATACACAGGTTGAATGCATCCTTTCAAAAAAAAACTCTACAGACTTAAAAAAACAAGAGGTAAAACATGGCGTAAAAGAACAGGGAAAAAAATCCTAGGATCGAATATTGAGAGTATACCTACATGCTATTGTTGTTTTTTGTTTTGTATTATGAGACGGGGCTAGTATTCAGGAGAGCTGATAAAACGTACAAGAGTATAAATCATAAGGATGTTCAGTCACAAAAAAGTACCGATTTTAATATAAAAATATATGTCAGGACAGGTAATGTTATTTTTTAAAAACATATTTAACCCAAGCAAGGCAGGTTGGCATTGTAGACGTAAGGGGTTACTGAGAATTAGGGTGTGGGTTTTGGGTGTCATTCTAAGTTGGGAGCTGTGTAGCGAGATGTCTGTTTACATTAGTTTTAGACCTCTGCATGTCGGTACAGTCAGGGAAACAGGGAGCAGGGAGGGAGTAGACCCACTATTATATGAAATAGTTAGTTGAGAATAAAATCATATGAACAGTCAGTCTGGGTTGACTTGAGGAGCCAAGATGAGGATTCTAATATTGCGGGTATTTATAGAAACAGACATGACGCCACATGGCTGAATGAGATATCGTGCGAGAGAAGTGATCAGTCCATTTGCGATCACGCAGCGCGTGGGCGTGTAAAATGATATGGACTGACAAAATATAATTAATTAGTGATTTCAATCGCTCTCGCTCTCTCTCACACACAATATCTCTGTCTCTTTCTGTCTCTCTCTGCCCCCTCCCACATGGTCTATTATTTTGAACAAAGATCGAATAAAACAATGTCAGCTGTCTTCTATCAGTCCTTGTCTTTTGTCCTTTTCATGGTACGAAACAACTTATCTGCAGGTGGCGTTCCCTCGGTAGAAAAATATTCAACGCAGTAGCGCGTACAAGGAAACTAAGCGACCAAGGTAGGAATATAATTTGTAGACCTCAATGCTGTTTGTAATAATTACGGCAATTGTGTTGCTGCGTATGTGACACAAGGTTGAAATGCAACAATATCAATTCTGGTGCAGTGAGCAAGCGTTTATAAGCGTTACAAAGAACAGGATAAATGGATCTAGTTAGAGAAAGACATAACAATCAAACATTGAATTAAAAAATACTTTTAAAATTGCAGCGTAGTTTCAAAATAACTGACATAAAAAAATCTGGATCGAGGCATAGCAATGGAGGCAATCGTGTGTCGCATACGAGAGACGAAAAGAAAAAAAAGGAAATCCGCAAAAATGTTGGTCTTCAAATAATTGTGAATATTGTTCTGTGACATAAAAAAATAAAGATTCAGTTTTTGACATTGCGTTTTCTACGAAACAAAAGATCAAGTATATCTGAATTTTTGAGATGAGGATTGATGATTAGTATAATGTTGTTTATTCGGACTACATTTTTCATCTTGAGTGTTATCATCATAACGTTTCAGCCGCTGTAACCTCCGGCCTTCTTCAAGTGTATCGCTTCGAACTCAGGAATATTTCTGTCGAATTCGGGAATCTGGACAGAATTTCGAACGGAACCCTTTATTTAATCCACGGGCGTAGAAAAATGTATACTAGAGCAGTCCGCAAGGACCCGTGGCGCAGTGGATATAGTACTCTGATAGTCAGTTCATCTATAGTCACCTGAAGGTTGAAAGTTCAATACTCGGTGCGGGCGAGACGAAGAATTGAGAATTACTGAAGACTAAACCCAGTCGTGGCTGACGGAACAAGTGTATGCTTCCCCCGTGGATTAAATAAAGGGTTCCGTTCGAAATTCCGTCCATATTCCCGAGTTCGACAGAAATATTCTCGAGTTCGAAGAGATACACCTGAAGAAGGCTGGAGGTTAGATCGGCGGAAACGTTATGATGATAACACTCAAGATGAGAAATGTAGTCCGAATAACCAAAATTATACAACAGATTAAGTATTTTCCATGTTTTTTTTCCGCAAAAATGGTCAATGATCATGGAAACTACATCCCTATACAACTACGTAGAGTCGCCACACTATATTCTCAATGGGTTTTTTAAAAATTTTTCGTCTGCTTCAATTCACTAAAGTGTCGTCCGCACCAGATTTTTTTAAAATCCAGAATCGATTGATTACGACTAATATCCAATCAATAAGTCGCCCTATCTCTCGCCAGAACCCGAATAGAATTTTCCTACATACAACACCTGGTCTGCCCAAATGGTCACCCCTGCTAAACGTCGCTTAATTTCGGTTATTATGCGCACGCCTTACGACTAGAAACGCATATTTTATAGATGACCCCCCCTTCACGTATCGCTAATAAATTTAAACCCTTTGTATTGCTGTTATATTGTTGGGTTTTATTACATGTCAACCAACGTTGGGTAATTCTATGCCGAAATCGAACATATTTTGCACACGGTTGATTTGTAGATTAGTTTGAATCGTAATATGTTTTTTTGTTACAAACAGAATCCGGTCTTTTTATTAAGTAATGGCAAGGCCAAACATAACTTGCATATTAGATTAAATGTTTATAAATTGATTTAAGAACTGGCCAGATCAAACATCACTTGCATATTGGATTAAATGTTTTTAAATTGATTTTAGTACTGGCCAGGTAAAACATCACTCACATGTTGCATTAACTCTTTGTACATTGATTTTAGATAAGGCAAGGTAAAACATCACTTAAATATTGGATTAAATGTTTTTAAATTGATTTTAGTACTGGCCAGATCAAACATTACTCACATGTTGCATTAACTCTTTGTACATTAGTTTTAGATAAGGCAAGGCAAAACATCACTTAAATATTGGATTAAATGTTTTAAAATTGATTTTAGTACTGGCCAGATCAAACATCTCTTGCATATTGGATTAAATGTTTCTAAACTGAGTTTAGTACTCACTATGTTCAACATTACTTGCATATTGCATTAAATGCTTTTTTTTTTAAATTGAGTTTAGTACCGGCTACGTCAACCATCATTTGCATATTGCATTAAATGTTTGTACATTGATTTTAGTAATGGCGAGGTCAACATTACTTGAATATTAAATTAAGTGTTTCTTAATTGATTTTAGTATTGGTAAATCCCAAACATAAATTGAATATAGCATGACATGTGTTTAAATGTATCTTCGTACTGGCCAGCCCCAACATTACTTGAATATTGAATTGAATGTTAGTAAATTAAGTTTAGTACTAATGATGCTCAACATCAATTGAATATAGCATTAAATGTTTGCAAATTGAGTTTAGTACTGGTCAGGCGCAACATCAGTTGTATATTGTATTTAGAACGAGGAGAGAAGAGGTTAGAAGCGGGAAATATAGGATATAGTAGTATCATTCAAAATTTGTCTCTCCATCTAAGACAGTCAAAATCAAACAACTAATACCGCAGGTAAGATTACCAGAGGTTTATAATTAGACCTAGAAATTACTATGTGCCGTATCAATATTATTTGGATCAGACGTAAAACAATTCCAGATGGGAAATCTATTCCACCTTGTCATTCTTCTGTCAATAATGAGGATAAATATCCCCCCCCCCCCCTGAGGACAATCTAAATAGGGAGAGATCATTCCTTTCAAATTTCAAATTAGTAAGTCTACTGTTATTAAGGTAGTTAGCGAAAATACAAACAGAAAGACACATGCCTTTCATATTAGTATAGATGGGTATTTATGCAACACTATTTAGCGTGAGATAAGTAGGTTACGCAAAATATAGGTTAGTTAATGGAATGTGTGGGGTAAGATTTGATCGTATCGGAAATTTAAAAAAAGGGTCATTTGACATGTTATTTAGGAAATCTGAGGGATACATTATTTAAATAAATATTTGTGTTTTGTTATTTAAGAAAACTAATGTGAAAAGGTCAAAACTGAAGTTGATAAAAATGATTATCTAATCAGAGAACGGGAGAGAGCGGCTTTGCTCCGCCTGAGAATCCGATGAACATAGAAAAATGCATGTGAACGTAAAATCCTGTTTGTTTCGAATCTTCACAAGATAAATCAAGTTATTACGTTTTATTATTGTGTATTATTCGGAATACTGTGTTCATATTGGATGTTATTCTCACAACGTTTCCGCCGGCGTAACATTCGGCCTACTTCAGCTGCGGCTTGTCGAACTCGGGAATCTTTCTGTTGAACTCGGGAATCTTTCTGTTGAACTCGGGAATCTTTCTGCTGAACTCGGGAATATTTCTGTCGAACTCGGGAATCTTTCTGTCGAACTTGGGAATCTTTCTGTTGAACTCGGGAATCTTTCTGTTGAACTCGGAAATCTTTCTGTCGAACTCGGGAATCTGTACGGAATTTTGAACAGGAGTGCCGCCTTCTCAATAAGGATTCCTGGACCTTGGAAGAGTCTCCAAAGAGAGGTAATAAATGCGCCAATTCAAGGTGAATTTAGACAGGTTCTCGGCTATGTACCTTCTTCTGTGTAAATTTCTACCATCCTTTTCCCTGCATGGCAACTGAAGCACGCTTGTTTCATTTTTGCCAAATTTATTGAATTGAATTAAATTCCTTTTGTTCTAACTTGCTGGAGAAAACTCTGCATGAAATGACTAGATGATCGACTGCCAAAAAAATGCCAAGTACAAAATTTCAGTTATAGTAAGATTAGTTACAAGCGAATCTCCTCAACGGAGATAATGGTTACGTGACACATAACAATAAGAAGCAACGTCACAAAAAAAAAAGATTTGAATCAACATTACACTACAAAAAGTTGAAGGAACTTTTACGTTAGAAATTTATGTCGAAAAACGTAAGGCAGAAATATAGGACCGCTACATTACATTTAGACCTATAAAATGGTGCGGTTATTCAACTATTCTGAGTCAAGATCGTAAATAATGTAATTAATTTAACAGTTATCATTTAATGAATCGATTATATAAATAGAACACGTGAATGGAATAAACTAGAATGCTCAGCTGGCATTGCCCGGTAATGAATGAGGACACCCTACATTGCCTGCTCCCAGCCCTGCACAAATTTTTATAATGTACTGTAATTTTCATGTCTTTCTTTTTCCTCTTAAGATACGTGATTTATTTATTCACGCCATTTTCTTACTCTCGTGCCCCTTCTACTACTACTTCTATTATTATTATTACTATTATTATTATTATTATTATTATTATTATTATTATTATTATTATTATTATTATTATTATTATTATTATTACTATCATTATTATTATTATTATTATTACTATTATTACTATTATTATTATTATTATTATTATTATTACTATTATTATTATTATTATTACTATTATTACTATTATTATTATTATTACTATTATTATTACTATTATTATTATTATTATTATTACTATTATTACTATTATTACTATTATTATTATTATTATTACTATTATTATTATTATTATTATTACTATTATTACTATTATTATTATTACTATTATTATTATTATTACTATTATTACTATTATTATTATTATTATTATTACTATTATTATTACTATTATTATTATTACTATTATTACTATTATTATTATTATTATTATTATTACTATTATTATTACTATTATTATTATTATTATTATTATTATTATTACTATTATTATTACTATTATTACTATTATTATTATTATTATTATTACTATTAATTTTATTACTATTATTATTACTATTATTATTATTACTATTATTATTACTATTATTATTATTACTATTATCTATATATTAATACGATAGCGTGTGTGTTCGTGTGTCACGCTTCCGGCAAAAGCTCTGCGCATGCGTGCCGCACCTAGATTTAAAAAACAGTCAAGTTACTTTATTTTCAAAGATTTTTGAACTTTTTCCCTCTGGCGTAACGGTTAGCGACGTAGTATATTTTGACTTCGGCCCTACTGGTTTATAGTTCGATCCCAACCAACCTCTAAGATTTTTTTTCTCTACATTTTAAGAGGAAGGGGAAGAGAGGTAGGGAGGGGACGACCAGGAAGACACATATTAATACAATAGCGTGTGTGATTTTGTGTGTCATGCTTACATCGAAAGCAACGACCTTCCGAATCTTTGTATGCTACTCACCTGGTTAAAAATTACTTTTTTGTGTTGCTTTAAACTTAAAACTATTTTTTGTTTTTTATTTTGGCGTTTTTAAGGGCATTGTCTATTTACGTTTTCTTTTGGTTGTAGAGAGGGCCAGTATTATTTTTTTTATTTTTATTTTTTTGAACGGATGGCATATCAATTTTTTTTAGTAGATTGTACACGAGTTACCATTTAAAAAAAATATTTCACTCTTATCTAGAAGGGGGGCTCATAATAAAGCAAGTGTAACTAACAAATAGAGGGTGCTTTGTTACATTAGGACCCGCGCTAACTTTGACCCCGTCGTTAGAGTTAGGGTCAGTGTGGCAGACGATAACTTCGTCACTTTTTCCAGTTTTATTTTCAAGAAATGATTAAAAAAAAAAACGTACACAACACGGTGTAAGTAAAAATAAAAATTTTAAAATTTATAAATTCCGTGTAATTTACACGGGTCCCGCTAGTTACTATTATTATTATTATTATTATTACTAGTATTATTATTAGTATTACTTCTACTACTACTACTACTACTACTACTACTACTAGTTCTCTCCTCCCACCACTTCTACCTGTCCTTATTTCTTCTACTCTTACAACTCCTTCACTCATTCGCCTTTCGTCTCACCATTTACAAGATCCTTTATTAAAAACAAACAAGTAAGATTATTAGAGTTCAATATTAGGTTACAAATAGAAGAATACTCGCCCCAGAACAGTTTTGCACAACTTTTTTATGTTTCCTTACAACGATTAAAATTAAGATGTAAAGATACTAAACCGTATGTCTAGAATCCTTATTCCCATTTTGATTAAATGTTTATAATACTAAAAAATCTCTAAACTTTCAGAAAGAAGTCTTAAGTAGAAACTGAAATTCAGGGAATCTTGCTTAATTTGTGACCAATGACTATAGATACACTTTAATGCAAATATGAAAAATTTGAATTTTCAAATTAGAGGTTGTGCCCATACTATGACCCATAAATAACTTTAAGATTCTCCAAAGAAACTGAAATTGGAGGAGTATTTATTAACTGAGATCTAATACATATTGCTAAAATTTTACATACATCGAAGGTATCTGAATTTTCACAGAAAGGCTCCACCTTCTGCTTGTCCTCTTTGCATAAAACTAAATTAAACAAAATATAGCCCACATTAACTACCCTTACGCCTAGAAGCAGTGTTTTAAAGTTTATAGTTATCGGTTAATTAATTTAGGAGCGAATCCTTTACAGACAAATATGTAAACATGTACACATACCCAACTTTATATACATGCGACTCCTAAATGTTAAAATATTTCAAAATATAATGTGCCTATGTTATTCACAATGTTGCCGAGAATATATATTCCAAATTAATAATAGTCGGTTTATTAGTTCAGGAGATTCCCCTCTACATATATATATATATATATATATATATATATATATATATATATATATATATATATATATATATATTAAATATATAATATTAAATTAGTATTTAAAAAAATATTTTTTAAATAAATTATATTAAATTATATATAAATATATATATATGTATATATATATGTATATATATATGTATATATATATATTAATTTAAAATAGTTAATATTAATTTTTTTTAAATAATATTAAATTATTTATATATATATAAATATATATATATATATATATATATATTTATTTATATATATATATATATATATATATATATATATATATATATATATATATATATATATATATATATATATATATATGTTTTATAGGTATCGTTAAGGGCGAATGAAAGAGAGAAGAGGGGGTGTGGTTGAGTTCATTTTATTCTATCGTTTGTGTGTTTGGTTTTATTGTTTATTTATTTATTTTATTAATTCTTATTTTTACTATTATTTATTTATTATCATTATTTATTCCTATTACTAGTATTACCATTATTTATTTATTTATTTATTTTTATTTTTTATTTTTATTTTTTTTATTAATTTATTTATTATTATTTTTTATTTTTTATTACTTAATTTTTATTCAATTATGGAATACTTTTAATATGTTAGTACCTGTGTTGAAAGCTATTTTGTTAATATTAGGCTGTTTAGTTCTAATGAATATTGCTTCTAGTATTTTAGATCTGTTTATGCAGTTATTTTTGTGTATTATTTTGGTGTAAGATATAAATATTTTCCGTATAACGGCCGACTGTAGTCTTTTGCTATATATATATATATATATATATATATATATATATATATATATATATATATATATATATATATGCAAACATTGTTAAAAATAACAGAATTCGTCTGTGTAATTATACCTTTTTATTTTTTTCAATTTTTCTGATGGTCTTTTTTTGTATTAAAATAAAAATAATAATAAATGTTTATAGGTTTAACAGGTTTCACGAACGTTTTCGATTTTTCGTCGAATCATCAAAAACAATAGAAGACACAAACTAAAATGTTAATATGAGAAGACTGATGAGAAGATGAATGAAGAAAATAACTGTGAAGACAATTAAGAAGAAGAATCTAATGAAGAAGAAGAAACATGAGAACGACGAGGAAAAAAGAAGCAATCAAGCAAGCACATAGGAAGTAGATGAATAAAAAAAAGAAGGACGACGAAGACAAAAAGAAGGAAACAAGCAAATAAAGAGGAGATAGATTAGAAGAAGAAGAAGAAAAAGAAGACTAAAAAAAGAAGAAGATGAAGAAGAAAGACAACGAAAAAGGAAGGAAATAGACAAATAAAGAGTAGATAGATTAGAAGAAGAAGAAGAAGAAGAAGAAGAAGAAGAAGAAAAAGAAGACTAAAAAAAGAAGAAGAAGATGAAGAAAAAAGACGACGAAAAAAGAAGGAAACATACAAATAAAGAGGAGATAGATTAGAAGAAGAAGAAAGAGAAGAAGACTAAAAAGAAGGAAACAGGCAAATAAAGAGTAGATAGATTATAAGAAGAAGAAGAAGAAAAAGAAGAAGAAGAAAAAGAAGAAGAAGAAGAAAAGGCGACGAAAAAAAAGGAAAGAGACAAATAAAGAGTAGATAGATTAGAAGAAGAAGAAGAAGAAGAAGAAGAAGAAGAAGAAAAAGAAGAAGAAGAAAAAAGACGACGAAGAAAGAAGGAAACAGGCAAATAAAGAGTAGATAGGTTATAAGAAGAAGAAGAAGAAAAAGAAGAAGAATAAGAAAAAAAAGAAAAGGCGACGAAAAAAGAAGGAAACAGACAAATAAAGAGTAGATAGATTAGAAGAAGAAGAAGAAGAAGAAGAAGAAGAAGAAGAAGAAAAAAATTAAAAAGAAAAAAAGAAAGAAACAGGCAAATAAACACTTTGATAGATTAGAAGAAGACGAAGAAGAAGAAAAAGAAGAAGAAGAAATGGCGACGAAAAAAGAAGGAAACGGGCAAATAAAAACGATAATAGATTAGAAGAAGTGGAATAAAAAGATGACATTAAAGAAGAAGAAGAAGAAGAAGAAGAAGAAGAAGAAGAAGAAGAAGAAGAAGAAGAAGAAGAAAAAGGATGACGACGACGGCGAAAAACGAAAGTATGCAGAAAAAAACGCAGATAAATAGGAAGGTAAGTAATAATAATAAGAAGAAAACTTCCTCGTTGAGTGGAGGTAGAGGAGGGCTGCACACTTCCTAATCACATTATCTCCGCGTTCGTGTCGTTGGTGCGTTCGAGAAACAGCTTTGAGCAGGACGGAAATGTAAGGTGGACTCATCTCCGCGCTTACGGGTGCTCCATTCACGGACATGCCCTCCTGCCATCCTCTCTCGTTTTTGCGACCGATTCCGGATACGATTTCACTCCTGTAAATCGAAATTAGTCACACAATGGCCGAGACACAGACACTTCGAGCTTCTCGTCAGTAGCCGGCCGTTGGGTAGATGTGCGTTGTTCTCACCAATCCCATTTTGGGAGCTTGTTGGTCTTCCGAAAAGAAATCAACCTTTAAACCCTTTAACAACGGAAAGAAATGGAATGGTTTTACATTGGCTTTTTACTCCAATTTCGAGAATAGTTCTTCTCTCTCTCTCTCTTCTTCTTCTTCTTCTTCTTCTTCTTCTTCTTCTTATTATTATTATTATTATTATTATTATTATTATTATTATTATTATTATTATTATTATAATGATGATGATGATGATTATGATACTTATTATTATTATTATAATTATGATGATGATGATTATGAGTATGATTATTTTTAATATTGTGATGATGATTATTATCATTATTATTATACATTTACATTATATATTTACATCATATATTTCTTCTATCTAAACATATGAGAGGTAGCCGTGACCCGTTGAGTCACAACCACAATCACTTATTTATTCCATTTTGATTTCATTCGAAAATTCACAAACTGTGATATATTCAAGACATTTTTTAGCATAAACATAAGTGTCTTTACTTCTATAGTTTTCTTCTTTTTCTCCATCGTCTTCTTCTTTCTCTTCTTCTTCTTCTTCTTCTTCTTATTATTATTATTATTATTATTATTATTATTATTATCATTATTATCATTATTATTATTATTATTATTATTATCATCATCATTATTATTACTATTATTATTTGTATTCACTAGGAGTATTCACACAGATCATCGTCAGTGATTGCTCACCGACAACAACCAGCGTTATTTCCTGGAGTCTGAGTGACAACAAGCCTCCCCAGATTTTCAGTATTCTTCACCTCTTTTCGATAACGATGCGGTATCGCAACAGCCTCTTACCATTGATTTCTCGCTGGTAAGGACAATTGGTCTTCACTGGGATTTGAGTGGCAATAAGCCTCCCCAAGGTCCCAGCATTCTCCGCACTTTTCCAGTGGAGGGCTGTTTATGTGGTCTACTCATCCTCCTCGACCCTCTACAAATATTTTGCCTGGTGTCAGCCTAGGCCAGCACTATTTTAAAAAAAACTAATTAATTTTTAATTTTTTAATTTTTTATCTATTTATTTATTTTGGGGGGGAGGGGGAGAGAAAAGGGGAGCTTATGGTTTTTCTAGTAATTTCTGTTCTTTGGTTCATTTTTTAGTTTTGATAGCTGAGGCCGGTGTAATTTATTGGGGGGGGGGGGATTATTGAGTGAATTTTCTTGCAGTTTCTATTTTCCTTGGTTCTTGTTGTGGTGTTCTCCGTGTGGTTTTGTTTTTTTCCTGTTGTAAATTCCTTGTGACTGGTTAGCCTTTGGAGCTTATGCGTGTTGGTTTCCGCATTCGAGGATTTTCAAGCTGTTTTGATCATTTCCGTCCTTTGTATTGTTTCTATGGTCCCTTTGATTCCAATTTCTCCCAGTCTATTCTCCAGGTTTTTTGGGGATTGTTCCTAGTGCTCATACGATTATTGGTATTATACTAACTTTCTTCATGCTCCATATTCCTTTCAGTTCTCTGACTAGTTCTGTGTATTTACTTCGTTTTTCCGTGTCTTTGATCTTCACTCTGTGGTCTGCTGGAACGGCGAAGTCTACGATTTTACAAGATGTTTCCTTCTTGTCGATTAAAATAACATCAGGTCTCCTTGCTTGTATAAGTTTATCTGTTTGTATATCCATATTCCAGAGGAGTTTGTGGTTTTTCGTTTTCCAGTACTGTTTCTGGTTTATGTTTGTACCATTTTTCTGCATGTTCGAAATTCAATTGTTTGCACAGTTCCCGGTGTATTACTTTCCCCACACAGTTATGTCTGTTCTTGTATTCTTTTTGGGCAAGTTTGCTACATTCACTTATTATATGATTTACTGTTTCGTCTCTTTGTCCACACAGTTTGCATTTACTGTTTTCCTGGGTGTTATCTAGTTTAGCTTTAATCTAGTTTGTCCTAGTCGTATCATGACAAACCAACATATACTATATTGGCCCACAAAAGGAGGAGGTAATACCTGTCAGTATATTCTCATAACAACAAAACAGATACTACACTAACCCCTCTCGAAAAAGGAAGAAAGTAATGTCTGGGAGTATGGTATATTGACAATAGAACATATGCTACATTACCTCCTGCCCCTGAATTGGGCATTAAACGATACTAATAGTATTGTTTCGTCTCCGAAAAGACAGATAAATATCTCCATTATTTATAGAAGTAATAGTATAGTTTCGGATTCTGAAATACATATATCAAACCTCCATTAGTAATCGATACAGACCTAATTAAAGAGACTTATTATTTTAGCATTTAATTTACATACGTGTTTGTGGTATGTACAAACAGACGTACGTAAATTAGATTGCAACGCATAAAACAGAGAGTCACTTTTTCTGTAACAACGTATTGATGATGATGTACGCCAGAATCAGGTCCTTCCCCATCTTTCGCTGCTCAAGTGAAAACAGATTTAGTATTTGATGCCGTTCTTGTAGGTTACGTTGAGAATCCCGTCACCATCCTTTTTGCTGACCGTTTAACACGCTGTATGTGTACGATGTCTTTGTGAAAATAGGGATTTGTCGTTTGGGTGGCAGACTCAAGAATGGGCCGTAACAGGGTTAGGTATAACGGACGGAAAGCGTCTGTTGTTAGGTTTAGAAAGGAATATATATTTCCGGCAACCGCGTGAGTAGCATGAGCACATTATCTTTTTTAAACTTCATCATTTAGGGCTGCGTCTACCTAAAAATCGCCACCGCCCCCAAAAATGTTTTTAAAATAAGTTATATACAAAAAAAAAATAGATAAAAGAATTGCTCTACATCAAATGTTGAGTTATATTAAATAATATAGTTTTAAAAGGATCGGTGAGTGCGTGTGGGCGTCAATAATATGTATGTGTTTAGTAACATCCGCAATCACTGAATTTGTCATTATAATTATGGAATGTGCGAAATTAGTAAAGTGGGTATATTACTTATTTTTGTAAACTTTACTATTTGGTGGGGGGTCACAGAATCTGCACCATACCACCCGGAGAAAGAAAAAAACACAAAAATGTACAACTAATGCTATATTTATTGCTTATACCCGTTCTACAAGTAAATATATTTTGTTCACAATCTCGATACAGTGATGTGTTGGTTTGAAGCAGTTGTCCACAACTGTACCAAAGGCCTTTGCATTAGCGGCAATGGTGAGTGGTTGAGATAGAAAACTGATGGTCGTTTGGGGCAATAGGCTGATAGCCGATAGGAGGATGACTGTATTTTAAAGAGTTCAGAGTTAAAGACCAATCCAATATTATGGTGTGATTATATTGAAGTTGATCACATGTTGGATATTATAGATGTATCAGTTCGTGTGTATGTTAGTTACATACGTATTCGCCAACAGGATATATTGTAGACAAAGGGACCAGCAAATTTCAAGCAAGTGTCTTTTCAGGAAATATACACTTGCTATGACAATCAAGACACTGATAGATATAGCGGATTTTATGTCAGACAAACGATTGAGGGAGTAGTGGTTACGATCAGTGCATTGTAGGTAAAAGCATCGAAACTGACAAGACGTACGTTAAACTGGTCTAAACGGTTGTGGTAATAATTAAGATATTAGCTTATAGTTAGGCGTCATTTTACCTTTGTTATCTCTCTCTCTCTCTCTCTCTCTATATATATATATATATATATATATATATATATATATATATATATATATATATATATATATAAATGTCATACCTGACGATATACTCGCCGAGATCAATTAATTTTCTTATTGTATGAGAACGATTTTAGTTACTTAATTAATTGATGTGAATAACATTATATAGTTGTAATTGTTTTAGTACAGCTAACGAGATCGTCTCGGCCATTCGATGATTACGGCACACGCCTACAGACGCCGACCGGAGAAAAACAAGGTATGATTTTGAATTAAGATGACTTGAACTTTAAATTATTATTAAACGTTTTCGTCACTAGCTGCAGAATATGTACTAACATGGTTGAGTGTCCTCCAGGTTTTACAATCTTGGGCCAAGGGGTTCGCTTATTTTATGTTCATGTTCGTCCATTTACAGATATTGTCTATCCATGTTGCCTTTTGTCTAGCTTTTCACCTGCTTCCTTGTAGTATGCCTTCAACGCATATATTGATATACCGGAGACGGTTAATGTGGAAAACTAATCTCAACAGTTTACATTTGATGACAGGGGACATTGACGGGATGCCAGTGAGTTTTCGCAACTCTGCAATACTGATGTGATCAGATAGTTTATGATCAGTGATGAAGCGCATGGTGTGGTTTTAGAATAGTTTCTACTTTCTGACAGAATCTTATAGTTCAGTTGACACATTCACGTTCGTATAAGACTACAGGAATTGCATGTGTTATAGATTTTAACTTATATTTTATATGATATGCGTTTAAATGTTGTTGAAGGCGGCCCGACCTCAACCAATTCTGTGATTTACAGCCATTTGCCTGTCGTAAGATGAAGACAGATTGCGCTCAAGGTAAAACAACTGTGTAACTTGTTGGATTTGTTAGCCGTTGATATTGATGTTAAGAGCAGTTTTATTATCAGTGGGCATGCATTTAGTCTTGGGCGTGTTCATATAAATACAAACTTCTTTCGAGTACCTCACAAGAGTATCCTGAAATAACTGCAAATCAAAGCTAGAGTTACTGGTTTCAGCTATGTCATCCGCATATCTACGATTCGATAAAAGATGGACACTAATCGGAAAAGTAGAGTTACAGGGTTGTTCTGTTTTCCAAAACATGATGCAGAATAGAAACGCTGAAAGGACAGACCTTTCGTTTACACTCTTAAGGATTCTGATTAGGCGTGACGTGCCTATATCAGTTTTAACTGCACCAGTCAAATTAGCATATGACATTTTCAAGTTAATTACTAGCTACTAAATTAATAGGCAATAGTTAATTTGAAACAAGAAGACATAACAGGTTTGTGAAAGTCTGAACTGAGAAAGTATGATTTATTAAACTCTAAAATGTTTTGAGACTGTCATTACCGAAAGCAATGTTTCTAAAATGTACGTTTGGGTTAAGGTTATGGTTAGGGTTGGGCATTGATGCCAACTGAAAGGAAAGAACACCATAAATCTAAAACCTCTTCACGATTATTTTTAAAACTTATTTTGCTGCATTTCTTCAAGTAAAAAAAATATTTTGCTGCATTTCTTCAAGTAGCAAAATATTATTTTGCTGCATTTCCTCAAGTAAAAAATACTATTTTGCTGCATTTCTTCAAGTAAAAAATATTATTTTGCTGCATTTCTTCAAGTAACAAATATTAATTTGCTGCATTTCTTCAAGTAACACATATTAATTTGCTGCATTTCTTCAAGTAAAAAATATTATTTTGCTGCATTTCTTCAAGTAACAAATATTAATTTGCTGCATTTCTTCAAGTAAAAAATATTATTTTGCTGCATTTCTTCAAGTAACAAATATTATTTTGCTGCATTTCTTCAAGTAACAAATATTATTTTGCTGCATTTCTTCAAGTAACAAATATTATTTTTGCTGCATTTCTTCAAGTAACAAATATTATTTTTGCTGCATTTCTTCAAGTAAAAAATATTATTTTTGCTGCATTTCTTCAAGTAAAAAATATTATTTTCCTGCATTTCTTCAAGAGAAAATATTACTAAAACAATTAAAATTAATATTATTTTTGTATCTTTTTACGCCTTATTCTTAGCCGTAAACATTGTTTACTCCGTTGATTCCCTTGCAAAGACTTTCTTTCTAAGTCGAGGCATAAAATACTCGAGTCGCCATAATCAATTGCAATTAAGAACTATAAAAGCGCCAAAGCGCGCCACGTGTGACTAACGATGCCACACAGTATGCAATTATTGCGAAGACAAAATATGGTAATGCCTGGTTAATGGAAACCATCTTAATATGTTTGAATGGGATTATGGATTTTTTGACGTTTCTTAGTTTGCCATCTTTCACGTTAAATGGATGACACATACAGATTAAAAACTAAATATATCATTTTAAATTAAATAAATACACACACCTACACCCCCCACACACACACATATATATATATATATATATATATATATATATATATATATATATATAGTAATCTAGGTAAAGTAAACATCTACAGGATGAAAGAATTTCAACCGGACTTATAGAGAGTGCTCAATAAAAAATATAGCTTTTATATATATTATTATTTTTAAAGGTTCTTTCCAAGTATGACCTAAGTGAATGATCAGATATTTATTTTGGCTGATCAGATCTCGGCTGTTGATCGATAACATCGACAGGCCAGTGTCGCAGATAGTGTACATATTTGTATAAATAAACTAAGCACATATATATATATATATATATATATATATATATATATATATATATATATATCCCGTAGTATTTGATTTGGAAAAAAATAAACAGTACAATGAATAGCATCTAGGACACTGAAATTTAGCTTAATATTGTCTATATATGCTATGTTGTTAAATTTAAGCAATCGTCAAGATTTTACTTTGAAAAGGTCAGCCTAGCAAAGAAAATCAAAGACATATGGACAAAAATATATTTTCTCACATCTCTTTCTTCCTGTCTATAAATACACCCATATTAATAACATTAAATTCTTTCACCTACGTACGACGTTGTCTCGAGCTTGTGGCTTACATCAGCACAGGGAAATAACAATATCAGACGGGCGCGAACACGGTCTGCAGAATCTGTAGGCGTTGACCTAGTCCCATTAGGCCACGAGAGATGGTAACGTAATAACGGAGAAATTAAGTCATCTCAACATTCGATAGCACCCAACGATAGAGTCAGAGCGTATCACTGCAGCTTTTGGGTGAATGTTTATTTTTAATCTTTCTGACAGTGCTCAACTTTCAATTTCACCTGGAAGGGGCTTATAATAATAATATTAAATTATTTTTAATATTTCACCGACGTACGATGTCATTTCGAGCTTATGTCTCTCATAAGCGCAGGGAAATAACAATCTCAGACGGTCATAGTGCGCGAACCCGGTTCACAGATATACCTTGAATCTGTAGGCGTTCACCTTATCCTATTAAGTAACGAGAGATTGTCGCGTAATAATAATAATAATAATAATAATAATAATAATGATATATATATATATATATATATATATATATATATATATATATATATATATATGAAGACGTAATAAATTTTGTATTTTGCTATTTTTATTCTCATCTTTTAATCTTTATATATATATATATATATATATATATATATAGTCTCTTATTGTTTTATTTTACTCCAGTCGAAGTTTCAGAAATTAAGGGGCCTGTCTATCAGTCTAACACTTCATCTCTATATGAGATACATAGATAGTCGAATATGCCAAGAAGGTTCGCGTTTACCCGTCAAACGTTGAGTTAGTAAAAAGTTAAGAACATTAGTTTTCTCTCCCTAATGGATCAGTAAACTATAGTATAGTATATCTTTCTTGCGGTCACTTAGTTTTGCCGGAATACAGGACAATAATTCATGAAGTCTGGTGGAGTATCCAGCTAAGTGATGTTAGTGTAGCTTACATTACTTGGAGTAGGTGCACCATTCTTCGTATGAGCCAGTGTATAGCCGTGTCGAGGGGATCTTATTTAGGCTTCGAATACTATGTTATTTTGAATATTTGCTCATGGTTTACTTGTGGCGGGAAGTATCCTCATGTCAGGTTGTCCTTACAAACCTTTGTACGGAGAGACCGAACACACTCGAGGATTGTGTGTTGTAGGTAATTCAAACTCCCAGTAGTGGCCATTATTTTCTTCCTTTTTCCAAATATGTACACCCTACATGTGTTTGTACTTGCATGACATTTTTCTCTATATTATCATCCTGATGAAGTCTTATAAATAAAGACGAAACGTTGATGTACACATAAAAAACATCCATTTTTTGGTTTTCCTTTTTCATTTTCCCCTCACGTCGGATTACCTTCATCCTTCTCTTCCCATATATATATATATATATATATATATATATATATATATATATATATATATATATATATATATATATATATATTGAAACGGTGTTTGAAACCAGTAAAATGTAGAGGCTTTTCTTTTTAAATAAACATATTATTTATTTAAATTAAAATTTCGATTCACACTGGAATCTTCATTTGGATAATATACATTATATATGTTTTGCTTTTTTGTAAACGATATGGTGTCCACAAGTGGTGTGTGCTCTTGTCGCACGTTATAAGTATTAGTAAAGAGTTCCACTCTATAGAATTCGTTTAAATTTTGTAATTGAAACGGTTTTTGAAACCAGTAAAATGCAGAGGCTTTGTTTTTAAAAATTTTGATCAGGATAATACACGATATTTTTTCTTTCTTCTTTTTAAACGACATTGTGTCGCTTGAGAGTGATTGATATCTATCTATCTATATCTATATCTATATATATATATATATATATATATATATATATATATATATATATATATAGACAATTGTTATGGATTCGAGTATAGACTAGGAAACAGTACTCCATCTTATGACGTATCTGACTCGTATATAGGCAGAGTATTGCATCTTGAGTCAGATAGTTTCTGGAGCAGTAGAATATTCATCAAGAGAATCTGCATTCTGAGTTAAAACTATGAGTTAGTATGTTATTAACCCCCTCAAAACGAGGTGAGAGACAAGGTCAGGTGAGGTTTTGAAAGGTCAGCACAGTAGGTGAAGTCAACTCTGGCCTACAAAATACATCCGAGCGGCCCCATTCCTTGGTATGGGCGCCTCAGGTAATAAGCAATAAACTAACCCATTCCAAGAGAGGGGGTAAAGCTTAGGAGGATGGACCTCCTATAACTTTATTTTAGCACGACAGCAACAGCCTCTTATCCTGTTTTGCGAATTCAACTATGTGCTTTAAACAATACGTACTCGCCCTTCATTTTTAGTATGGTTGATTATTTCTCCTTCGTTGATACAGGATGACTCCTACCCCCAAGGGAAAGACATCCATAGATTTATTAGTAAGCATTCACAAATATTTCTGAAATCCAACCATATTTGATACAAGTAAACTTCAGTCTCTATTTGACTTGTCAAGTTCAAGTCATCAATGCCTGACAATCTTTGATAATGGAGACACGTTGGTGATCGTCTCATTAGTAACATGTGTAATCCTTAATGGGATTTATATTCACCGGACCATAACTGTTTAGATTCCAATATGTGGTGTAATGATGGGACGATTCAAATAGTTTCACCGATTTCGATACAATTACCAATTTGGTTCTAAATTCCCGATTCCGATACAATTACCGATTCCGATTCCAATTCATTTTAAATCACTAAATATTTGACTATAAAGTTAGTGGTTTTTTTTTGGGGGGGGGGGATTACCGCAAATACTATGTAATATGTGCATATATTTTTGCAAACATAAAAATACATTTCGAGGGGATCTGATGAAAAAATGTTTTACTTTTACTTTAAAAGCAATAAATATGTATCATTTAATCATTAGTACAAGCAATGGAACATTTTGTTTTAAAAATAAATTGTTTTTGACATCGAAAAATTGCACAAAGTTTTCTGATTCCGATACCCTCAAAATTTTCGATTTTTCTGATTTCCGATTTCAATTCCGATTAATAGACCCAACACTACGGTGGTGTTATCTTAAATATAATGCTTATTAAAACAATCGTAAGACTATTCCCAATAGGGTTGTCACAACCAACATCATGATTGTTTTAATATAGGATGTGTCAGAGTGTCTTCACGCTTCGTATTGTTCTCATTCCCCAATTCTTAATGTAATATTCGAGATTTATTTAATGTGATATACTTACTGTAATGTTACCTTCGTGCATTTATTCAATCCGACGATTATATCGATATTATCCGTGAAACACTTTAAAATTTCAAGGGAATTTTCAAACTCATTGTCAATGTGGTTAAAGTTATCAGCAAATTTATCATCAATTTTATATCCTATTTATCCATGTTAGGTTCATATGAAAATGGGACGATGCACAGGCGATACACACAGATAAAGGAGTGATAACAGATAAAGGAGTGATAACAGATAAAGGAGTGATAACAGATAAAGGAGTGATAACAGATAAAGGAGTGATAACAGATAAAGGAGTGATAACAGATAAAGGAGTGATAACAGAAAGCTGACGTAAAATAGTCGGACTCGGATATTTAGCTGTTATATTTCAGGAAATCGACGATTGCCTATTATACTGTAAGCAAAAAAAATGTATGTAAATCTCCTGTAGGAACTCCTATTGAAACAACACCGTAATGGATCCTGGCAAATTACTGTTGGATACTGATTACCTTCGTGGGTGTATACCCAGGTTTCGTCGCTGTTGGCTTTTGTCCCTCGGCCGTTGATCGATAACCACGTGGACGCCGGATTTGGTTTTAAAGAGGTTTTATTTAACATAAAACAAAGAGATATAGACTGAAAAAGTGTGTACATGAAAGAGAGAGAGAGAGAGAGAGAGAGAGAGAGAGTAGAGATAGCGAGAGAAGGAGAGAAATAGAAAGAGATAGATATAGAGAGAGAATTAATAAACTTGAGGGAGAGATATCATAATATACAGAAGGCAGTCCGACTTTTGGCCACTTGTGCAAAGACTGCTGCGTTTCTCGTGTCTGATCGGTCGGCTGGTCGCAAGTTCTAGATACAGACCGCTCTCCAAACGGAAGTGACTTGATTCCCCCTCTCACCTTTTAGGGCCTTCTCCACCCTGCCCCTTTTCGTTATCTGACCAATGCTTTTACTTAGCTTACCCAACTTCAACTTTACATTATTTTTTAGTCCGTCTTTTTCAAAGTCAGTTGATCTGCACGCATGCAAATTAGTTGCGCAGATGTGCAAATTAGTTACAACCGTATAATTATGGTACTAATAACACGCCATCCTGATCATATGATTCTATAGGTCATAGTGTGTTGCCGGTCGCTTTACCCTAGCACGCCTCTGTAGTGGAACAGTTTCTTCTTCTTCTTCCCTAGCTTAATCGTCAAATGTCCTGGGGTCTAAATAAGTTGTGGAGTAAAGTAGCTAAACAAATGTCGATCTCTCCTTAGACCACTACTGAGTTCACTGGAATCTCTACATTTCAAGCGATTAAGGATCCAACAAGTGAGGCAAAGTATCAAAGGCTTTACTATAGTCTGTCAAAATTTCTCATATTTCTACTTTCTTTTACAGTTTTCAAGGATACTTTTATTGAAAAGGAGTAGAGTTTTGCAACTATACGAATCTCTCTAGTAAACTGTCTGTTTTAGGAGAATAGTGCTTTTCTCATCGGGAACAAATAAAGTAGTGTCAGTCAATATGGATGTGATTGGGGTATATATGGTGGACAGATACAAAATTAGTCACACTACTAAAACAAATTAACAATAAAGCTCTTCGCAAACTCACTGAATTTACTGTAATGTTTTAATCTAAGTACAATATCAAACAACGAATAGAATTCTACTAAATTACACTCTAAGACAGAGATTAACCTCACTGGTTTTGTTTGGCAACCCCTCCAAATCAGTAATATAGACAAATTATCAATATACAATTGTATAAAATTATATAATACTCTTACTAACGTAATTATATAATACTCTTACTAACGTAATTGATCATTCTGCATTTATTTTATATGTTTAAATTCTATTATAATCGTGTTCATAAAACTACTCGTCAAGGTCTTGCTGATCACCGGAAAGTCATGCAAACGAAATTTCGAAAAGCAATCACGACAAAAACGAGCCCATCCCAAACTCATAAATCTAGCAATAAAGGGGCGTAATTAGGTTATCCAATGGACGGACCCCACCGCCTTAACTCGATTAACCGAGTTGACTGCTTCGGTCATCTGCCTGTCCGTCCGCCTAAATTGTATTATCTTACTTATTTGGTTTTAAAGAAATTAAACACCGCATACGCACCGGTATGTTTTTGCATAAACTTTAGGTAGGGAGGGTTAGAGAAAGATACGTGAGCGTCGGGTCTACTTACACAGACCTCCTCTCTCTCTCTCTCTCTCTCTCGTCTCTCTCTCTCACACACACACATGCCCACACACACTATAGTATAGCTTTAAAGTGCAATCTATCATGAAAGAATTGATGATCGATTTACGAGATAGAGTAATTATATAGACAAGTAAAAGATGCGAATAAAGATTGTAAAAAACAATATCTAGAACGTCCTAAGTTGCTTAAAACAAAGTGTTTCAAATAGAATAAATTTATTTTTCTTTCTTGAAGCCATGGATTTTCAAAGAATGATATATTATCGTCAGAGGAATACAAATAGATTAGTAGGTAGGAGAATTACCAAAAGTCATAATTTTAAATAATTTTGGTAATTCCGCTACCAACTTATCTCTTGGGAGAATATTATTATGTTAAAGTTTAGATTTATTTCAAATTGTAGTTGTTGAAGGTAAGAAGCTTTGTCTTGGCAGCATTAAATGTTACCATCCATTAATGACTCCATTCAACTACAGACAGGAGGTCACTTTCTAAGCATTCAGCCATTGCCTCGGATATGTGCGTGTCTATTTTACCCACATGACGTATATATGTACATGTGTGTTTAACTTAACATTGTTGATGTTTAGTTAAAGATAAGAACATTTTAAATTTGTTTATAGATATAAATTCAATTGAACCTGCCACTTTATTTTAAACTAAGGGAAGGGAGATTACACTATACTAATTAAAGTGGTAATAATAATTGGGAAATTCACTCGTGTGTGTTTTTTACACGGTATTATGAGTTTCTACTTCTGATTCTGTCATTTATTCATTATTTTTAGCTTTTATATTTAAATTTGTATCTTTTATTTATTCCTAATAGGTAATGTCAATTAAACACACACACACACACACACTCACTAAACATGCAGATAATCACACGACATCGATTAGTTGTATAAAAAAAGTAAATCACTATTTTAAATGTTATTTTTTCTAAGCATAACAGACCACTAAAAATGCAATTTTAAATTAAATGCAAGATACAAAACAATATTTGAAACTTACCCGTAACGTACGCGAATGAGATTTAAAACTAAAGCCTTACATACGAGAATGAGATTGCAAATTAAAGCGTTGCATACGAGAATGAGATTTCAAATTTCAGCATTATTCAAGAATGTGATTTCAGAAACAAGCGGATGTAAAGAATGATATTTTAGACTCACGCGTTACATACGAGAATAAAATTTCAAACTAAAGCGTTACATACGAGATTAACATTTGAGACAAAGTCATTATTCAAGAATGATATTCAGACTATAGCGTTGCCGAAGAGAATGAGATTTCAAACAAAAGAGTTACAGCTAAGGATGAGATTTCAAACTAAAGTGTTTATACGAGAATGAGATCCTAAGCTACAGCGTTACATAGGTGGATAACATTTCAAACTAAAGCGTTACATAGGAGAATAAAATTTCAAACTAACGCGTTACATAGGGGAATAATATTACAAACAAAAGAGTTATATAGGATAATAATATTTCAAACTAAAGCGTTACATATGAGAATAAATTGTTAAACTAAACTGTTACATAGGAGAATAAACTTTAAAACTAACGCGTTACATAAGAGAATAATATTACAATCTAAAGCGTTACATATAAGAATAACATTTCCAACTTAAGTGTTACATAGGAGAATAAAATTTCAAACTACTGCGATACATAGTAGAATAATATTACAAACTAAAGCGTTACATAGGATGATAATATTTCAAACTAAAAAGTTACAAAGGAGAATAAAATTTCCAACTAAAGCGTTACATAAGAGAATAACATTTCAGACAAAGAATTATTCAAGAAAGATATTTTAATATAAAGCATTACATACCAGAATTAGATTTCAAACTAAAGCGTTACATACGAGAAAAAGATTTAGACAAAAGTATTATTCAATAAGGATACTTCAGTCTAAAACGTTACACACGAGTGATATATTTCAAACTAAAGCGTTACATAGGAGAATGGTATTTCAAACTACAGCGTTACATACCGGATTGAGGTGTTACACTAAGGCGGTTTAAGAGAATTTTTATATTACTGGTCATTCGGTTCACCAATAACTCTTTTCGTTCTCGTCGAACTTCGCTATTGACTCAAAGGGGACGATATGTCGTATTTACTTAGATCTGTTTTTCAATCGCTGTCGCCGCCACGCCAACCACTCGTGCGTGCTTCTCAATCTCTGTGGTCGCTAATATTCGTACTGCTTTTCTCGCCTGCAAACCATTGTCGCATTGCTTGTTCCTGCCGCTGTGAGTATTTGCGCTCCCTTTTCTTCTGCAACTGTTTGTTGTCACGACTGCTATAGTTCGTCGTTCGTCCCCACCGGCGCCGCCGCGTGTCAACATTTTCGGACTGTTGTCTTCGCTCTCTGAAATCAATTTCTTAAAGTATAACAAGCCTTTTTCTGTTTTAAAGAGCCGCTTTTATTTAATTACTTTAATTGGCCGACCTGAACGAGTCGTTGATCGAGAGAGAGTTTACGCTAACTAACTTCACTAGTTAATATATTTAATTGCCCGAGAGAGAGAGAGAGAGAGAGAGAGAGAGAGAGAGAGAGAGAGAGAGAAAGAAGTATTGAGATTTCCGTCATTCGGAATCTTTTTCGGTACAGTTATATTTTTGGTGATCTTGACTCTCTCGCTTCCAAGTCAAATCTGATTCAATCTCGATTTTAATTCTCCCACGCCGAACTCTCGCTATCAAATCTCGCGACCAACACGCAGGTGTGATGTCAACTTTCTGACCTCTCGTAACCCAAAGGTTACTCAACGCCGACGCGCACCGTGGGAAAACACATCGAACCAAACCGCACGGAATGACTCCGCCACAATTCGCGCAAGTCAAACCCGTCTCAAACAGATGCGCCCAAGCCATTATCTAACAGAATGACATTAGAGACTAAAGCGTTACATACCAGAATGACATGTTAGACTACAGTCTTACATACGAAAATTATATTTCAAATTATAGCGTTTCATACGAGAATGAGATTTCAAACTAATGTGTCACGAGACTGCTGTTTCAAATGTAACAGTTATATAAGAAAATGCTACTCGAAACTTTAGCACGATATACAAACATTTTATTTTACAATTAAACTGTCACACAAGATTGCTATTTTTAATTTAAGCTACAGATGCCAAAATGCGATTTCAAACTTATGGGTGACATAACAAAATAGTTCAAATGTAAGCCTTACAGGCAAACGAAAATGCCATTTATAAAATTAAGCGCTACATACGAAAAAAAAATTTCAACATACAAGAATTTCATTTCAAATTTAGACGTGACGTACGAAAGTACTATTTTCAAACGTAAGCTAATGCTTTTTCAAATGTAATCCTAATATATAAAACTGCTATTTAAAACTTAGAAAATACATATGAAAATACTATATCAAACTCAAGCGTGACAGACAAACAAAAATACAATTTCAAACGTAAGCGCACCATAGGGTAATGATTTTTCAAATGTAATCGTGATACATGAAACTGCTATTTAAAACTTAGGAAATACATAAGAAAATACTATTTCAAATAAAAGCGTGACACATAACCGAAAATACTATTTCAAATATAAGTGCTACTATCAAAATGCTATTTCTAATTTAAGAGTGAGAGACATACCGGCCAATCAACGGACAGGTTATCTTATACGTAGAAACAATTGGACGTATCCAAAATAAGATGCGTCCATTAAATGTTGGCGTTTAGCGATGGAAATACTTTCTCAAACAGACCAGCACACGGACAAACCATACAGTAAGATTCTTTCATTGAAATGCGTGAAATCATCTGAAAATTACAATTCGAAATATTTATACTGACAATTATCTTCTACTAGCAGGGCTACCCGGCGTTGCCCGGGGCGATAAAAAACAAAGTAGTAGAAATTAAAGAATGTGTGTAACATCTTTATATAAAAACTTCAATCTCTCTTTATTCTCTAGCCGTCTCTTTTTCCCTGGTCCGCATTATTTCCCTCCCCTCTTAAACCCTCTATTTCCCTTTTTCCCATATGATTCTTCTCTTGTTTAAATATGTTAAAAACTAATAATAATGTAATTCATTTTTCCCCGGAGCCATCTGCTTTAAATGTAATAGTGTAATCTTACATTTATTGCTTCGGGACATAAAAAAAATAAAAGTTAAATAATATGTGTAACATTTTGATGTTAAAACTTCTATCCCCCCTCCCTATCCCACTAACCGTCTCTTTACTTTTCTCCCTTTATCTGTTAGTACCGTAATGTTAGTAAGGAGGTCTTCACAGAACTGCCAAAAGTATTGGTAAAATCAAAGCATTAAGAAAAATGATGTTAATAATGATTATTGATCTCGAACAATGCCGAGTAGAACAAATAGCCCGATCTATACCTATGTACTGCACCCCCTATTTCAGAATATGATGAAGATAAATTATCTTACTCTGTGAATTTTACACTTGTATATGTTATCTATATTCTCTAACCTTTTTTAAACAAACCTAAATTGTGTTGTTAAACGTGAGTTATCGTTCTTCCTTAGTTATCCTCTAACAAATAAATTTACTTAAAAACCATTAATTGTTTTATGTACTGGAGGTATAATTTGCCGGACAACACCGAATACTTTTCTTATATAAGATACTATGAAATGTCCATGTACATGTATTTGTGTACGTACAGATTGGCAGGAAGTGGCGGCTAGTGGCGGACCTTCGCATAGTTTCGTACCCCCTCCATGTAAATAGAATTGACGCTAAGAAACGTTAAATAAAATTAGAAGTTATCACAAAGTATTACGTAATTAAAGCAAAATATGACTCAGCATTTTCTAATTACTGTAAAATAGAATTAAAAATAACTGAAACCGACCCCCCCCCTGATAAAATCTGCTCCATAGACCTCTAAGGGGTGGGTGTAGAGATTCAGCAATACTTCCATCATCTTACGTAGTGAATTTTACATAAAAATACACTTTTATAGGTTATCTATATTCTCTAACCTTTTTTAAACAAACCAAAATTTTGTTTTTAAACGTGAGTTATCGTTCTACCTTAGCTATCCTCTAACAAATAAATTTCATTAAAAACCGTAATTTTTTTATGTACTTGAGGTATAATTTGCCGGACAACGTCGAATACTTTTCTTATGTAAGATATTATAGAATGTACATGTATTCGTGTACGTACAGAGTGGCGGGCAGTGGCGTCTAGTAGCCGCTAGTGGCGGACCTTCGCATAGTTTCTTACCCCCTCCATTTAGATAGAATTGACGCTAAGAAACGTTAAATAAAATTAAAAGTCATCTCAAAGTATTACGTAATTAAAGCAAAATATGACTCAGCATTTTCTAATTACTATAGAATAGAATGAAAAATAACTGAAAACGACCCCCCTGATAGAATCTGCCCCATAGAGCCCTAAGGGGTGGGTTGATAGATTAGGGGATACTTACTCTTGGAATTTTACATAAGAATACGCTTTTATGGGTTATCTATATTCTCTAACCTTTTTTAAACTAAACTAAATTGTGTTGTTAAACGTGAGTTATCGTTCTTCCTTAGTTATCCTCTAACAAATAAATTTACTTAAAAACAATTAACTGTTTTGTGTACTTGAGGTATAATTTGCCGGACAACACCGAATACTTTTCTTATATAAGATACTATGAAATGTCCATGTACATGTATTTGTGTACGTACAGATTGGCAGGAAGTGGCGGCTAGTGGCGGACCTTCGCATAGTTTCTTACCCCCTCCATGTAAATAGAATTGACGCTAAGAAACGGTAAAATAAAATTAGAAGTTATCACAAAGTATTACGTAATTAAAGAAAAATATGACTCAGCATTTTCTAATTACTATAAAATAGAATGAAAAATAACTGAAAACGACCCTCCTCCTGATAAAATCTGCCCCATAGACCCCTAAGGGGTGGGTTTATAGATTCGGGAATACTCTCATCATCTTACTCTGTGAATTTTACATAAGAATACACTTTTATATGTTATGTATATTCTCTAACCTTGTTTTAAAAACCTAAATTGTGTTTTTAAACGTGAATTATCGTACTTCCTTAGTGTTACACCGGCCGTTCTTACACAGGAGAAACAACACCGGTTGTCACTATAAATAGTGCGAGTCACCAGAAGACAAAACACAGTCTTGTAACTGTCTAGCCAAGTGCTAGTCACTTTCTTACTTTGTTAATACACTTGTTAAACCAACCCTCGACTTGACTTCCTTTATTTATTATTTACTGTTGGACAACTTCACAACATTTAGTATCCTCTAACAAATACATTTCATTAAAAACATGAATTGTATTATGTACTTTAGGTATAATTTGCCGGAGAACGCCGAATACTTGTCTTATATAAGATATTATAAAATGTACATGTATTTGTGTACATACACTGTGGCGGGCCTTGACGGCTAGTGGCGTACCTTGGCGTAAATAGAATTTGCGCTAAGAAACTTTAAATGAAATTAAAAATTGTTTCGAATTATTACGTAATTAAATTACAATATGACTCAGTAATTTCAAATTACTATAAAATACAAGCCGCACATGTATGTGAATCAATGTGGCGAGTGTAAAATGCAATAAATTTATGCAATTTTGGGCATTTTTGACCCCCCTTTGACCCCCTGGGGACGCGAACCAGAATTTTTCTGAGGTCAAGGATGCTCATTTTATATCCAGAACAATTGCTACTACATTTTGGCCAATTTTCAAAAAAGTTGAATGGATGGATCAAACGTTATGGTAGAAAAGGGTCATTTTACGTAATTTTGGGGCTTTTGACTTCCTGAGGGCGCGAACCAGATTTTTTCCAAGGTCAGCGATACTTATTTTCTATTAGGAACAATTGCCTCCACATTTTGGCCAAGTTTCAGAGAAATTGAATGGATGGATGAAAAGTTATGGGGCAAAAAATGTCATTTTTTGCCATTTCGGGGCCTTTTGAGCCCCTGGGGGGCTAACCAGATATTTTTCAAAAATCGGAGAATGTCACTTTCTAATCTGGCCGAATTTACAACTTCATGCAAAATTTCAGAGAAATTCAATGGATGGTTGCGGAGAAAAATCCGGACGGACGGACAGACGGACGGAAATGCCTCAAAACATAGGTCCCCCGATTTATAAAATCGGGGGACCAATAATGAAAAATAACTGAAAAACCCCCACCCCCTGATTAAATCTGCCCCATGTACTCCTAAGGGGTGGGTTTATAGATTCGGGAATACGCCCATCAACTTACTCTGTGAATTTTACATAAGAATACACTTTTATATTATATCTATATTCTCTAACATTTTTTTCTATAGGGTACACACACAGACAAACATACAGACATTCAATTTTATATAGAAGATTCATACAGATGTACATAATAGAAATAAGCACAAAAAAATTGGTTAATCATTTTTTTCAATTTACACCAAGCAATCGCCGACCTATCAATTTGTCTCATTCTTTTTTTCAAATTTCACCCTACAAAAATAGTAACATTTTCAATTTAGTCCATTTATATATAAAAAGCTGATATTGTGTTTAAAAATTACTCAGAATTAAATAAAACTTTTTTTTTCTTGTACAAACATCTAATTTGTTTATTATTCCGTTTTTATTAGTGCTATTTCCTGCCTTGCAAACAAGTACACATAAATACAATTATTATATCACCAGTTTTATTAGTAGTGTCAGCCTCGTTTATAATAGTCCCACTGTTCCCCTGATGGTTATAAACTAATGGCTGACCAAACAGAAATGTCCGTGGGGGACGACTTAGTAGACACCTCGTATTACTCCTGTTTCCCGCCACAGTCGAGATGAGGAATACAGTGAACAATTGCCCCTATTCAAATGTATCCCTCGCCCGCCATTATCCTAATTGTTAACCGATAATACAGCTAGTATTTACCAACGGATGCAGGAAAGAAATGGTTTGGGCGGGAAAATGGGACTTAATGCGTTTTCTTTGGTATTAAGGCAGAAGAAGAAAAAGAAGAAAGAAGAATAGGAAGAAGAAGAAGAAGAAGAAGAGAGGAATTATGATGAGAAGAACAAATGAGAGTTGAGAAAGAAGAAGAACAAGAAGAAGAAGAAAGAGAAAAGGGAGAATAATGTGTAGTAGAATTGGAAAAGTATAAGAGAAGTTGAATAAGAAAAAGGTGAAGACGAACTAAAAGAATAATTGACAGAAGTTTGAAAAGAAGAAGAAGAAAGAAAAGAAGGAGATTAGAAAAGGGGAGGAAACAAAGAAGAGGAAGAAAAATAAGAGGTAAATTGGGACGTAATGCGTGTTCTTTGATATTAACGTAAAAGAACAAGAACAAGAAGGAGAAGGAGAAGAAACATGGAAAGAAGTAGAAGGACAACAGAAAAAAAGATAAAAACAATTGAAAGAAGTATAGGAAAAGGTAGAAGTGGAAAAGAAGAGGGAGAAAAAGAAGAAAAACGAATAGTCATGAGTAGGAGAAGAAAGTGGATGATAATGAAGAAGAAGAAGAAGAAGAAGAAGAAGAAGAATTGACAGAAAATGAAGAAGGGGAAGAAGAAGAATGGTCTGAAAAAGAAGAGGAAGAAGAAAAAAGGAGAAGGCATAGGGGAGGAGAATAAGGAAAAAAAAGAAAAAGGATAAACAAAGGAAAAAGAAATAAAAAAAGAAATAAAAGAAGAAAAGGAAGAAAAAGAAATAAAAGAAAAAAATAAGATGTCAATGAAGAAAGGAGTGTTTACGAAGAAAAATAATGGACAAAAGAAGTAAAAATAGAAAGAAGAAAAAGAAGAAGAAGAAGAAGAAGAAGTAGAAGAAGAAGAAGAAGAACAACAACAGCAACAACAAATAGAAATAGAAAGAAGAAGAAAGAGGAGGGGGAAGAAGAAGAAGATGAAGAAGAAGAATAAATAGAAATAGAAAAAAGAAGAATAAGAAAAAAGAAGAAGAAAAAAGAAGAAAAAGAAGGAAAAGAAAGAAAAAGAAGAAGAAGAAGAAGAAGAAATACCGAAGGTAAAAGACGAAAATAAAGGGTGTAGGGTAAGGACTATTTTTAAAATGGCTGAAGAACTAAAACATCCGAGGATTTAGTAACAGAGTAGGGAAAATGCCATCGGCCTCTTTGGGAGTAAAAGAGATCCTACCAATGATTAATAGTGAAGTCCTACTTAAACATCTGGCGAAAGAAGCAGAGGGCCGATTTAATGGAGAAGTGATGGGTAGAATAACGGGTGGGGAGGCATGTTTATTCCATCCAGGCATTGCTTGGACATACGGGGGTCCTTCATTACGGATGTTTGTTCTGTTTCTCTCTGTCATGATAAATTAAACGGCTTTGGTAACCAGTGGCTGTGGAGTTTCCAAGGCCGATTGTTTATCTCGCTTTGTTTCCCTAGAAAAGGGGGCTAAAAATGGCTGCTATTATGGTGTGTAGCAATATTTCGAGGCGGGTGTGTAAAAATAAGGTTAAAATCGGGAATTTTCCACATATATTTAAAACTAAATAATTGAATGGAAAATTGCATTAGAAGTTAAAGCTAAGTTAGAGTTACGTGTACAGGAAGTATCATAATAGAAGGAAGTCCGAAGTGACACGTAGCGAGAGAAGAAAGTAAGGTGTTTCACTTTGGTAGATAAACTGGTTGAGTTTTGGCGCCCATTTTCTTAGCTATGTCTTGACCCCCCACCACCACCACCACCACCACCACCGAGGAGTCAGACGATTGAAAGCTTATGTGCAATCCTACACTGCTGTAATAGAGTAAGAAACATCAAGGAATATGAACCAGTGATCTGCAAGATTTTTATGTTATACATTATTATAACTACAAGACGAAAGAAGAAAATCAAACACATTGGATGCTACATCAGCACTACGATTTCAGAGAGACGACCAGCTGGTTCTATTAATAAAAGTGAACTAAACACAAATTGTGAAGCTTGAAGAACATCCCACACTTTTAAATAAAGGAGGAAGTGTATGTATAGGCTGTATGGTTATGGCTGCACTAAATGTAAGCTACTTCTTCATTTTTTACCATTTGTTTTTTTTCTCTCTATTATATCATTTAAAAATAACTTTTTCACACTATCTCAGTTAGTATGACCCGGAGGGTGTGGCAATATTAAGGTTAGTAGGATAGAGTGCATGAAATATTAATGTACAAAATAAAATAAAAGTATAATATGAAACATTGTTTTTCGAGAAATACAATCAAAGGGATAAGTAAAGAACGAATTGCCTTTCCCTGTGCTCACTACTTCTTGAATGGTGTAAAAAAACATTAATTACAAATTTTGGTGTGGGAAGGGGAGGAGAAAAGTAATAAGTGTACTTTTATATATTTGTGGAGAGGTGAAATTATTCCACTTTTTTAAA
Source organism: Sepiola atlantica (assembly GCA_963556195.1). Classification (NCBI taxonomy): domain Eukaryota; kingdom Metazoa; phylum Mollusca; class Cephalopoda; order Sepiida; family Sepiolidae; genus Sepiola; species Sepiola atlantica. The sequence continues at coordinate 21,932,143 of OY744539.1, forward strand.
CGTTAAGCCTATTTCATCTCTCCTAAATAAATGTAAAGATATAATGGGTTTTCATTTCAACTTAATTTTAAGGATTTTAAAAATGATAACCGAATGTAATAGGATGATATAAAATAAATAAATAATGAATTATCTTCCCCTGCGATCGATTTTTAGTGGTAAACATCTAATGAGTGTACGTTTAAATATTTATAAAATAAGATGTAATATTTGGCAATTTGATGTCAGGCTTTGAATAACTAAAGGATACATCAGAGTTAAGCTTGGATGTTTATATAATTGTAACCATTTGCTTGAATGAAATAATGGGCAGAAGATGGTTGAAAACATAATGTGAACACACCGAATAAAGAAACATTGAGTCTGGTCACTATTTAATAGGTGACCATTTGTTTAAAACGAAGTGTTGTATATAACAATATCTCTCTTAAAAGCCAATATCATCTACTAATCAATCGTATAAAAACATGTACTCTTTCGACCTAAAATTAAAGCATAAAATTATTGACATGCAATAAAGATCTAACAAAAATCATTTAAGTATTGTCTAGATTCAACATCACTTAACTGTAATGATCTGACAGGAATCGATACGCCAACGTGATTTAACTGAAAGATATAACAGAAAAATTGGGTAGTAGAATATAAAGATCAAATAAATTGGTCGATGTTGTTTAATCAAATAAAAGATACTGCTTGACAAAAAAAGTAAATTCCCTCGTTTCAGCTCTATACGACTTTTTCTTTTGCCGACTTGATTCTGTTGTTGGCAATGGTTTACTTTACTCTTTCTAGAATCAGGTTCTTACTGGAGAAACCATGTATTATTTACTCCTCTCCAGGAGTTAGGCACAAGGCCAGTTTTATCCTACTCCCACAAGTAAGATGTAATCCAAGGTCGGGTCGGAAAGTGGGGGGGTGAAAAGCCAGCGCCCGAGAGGTGAGCACTCTGACCATCAAAAATTGCCTGGGCAGCCCCGTCGGCATTCCCCGGTAGGGGCGCCTCAGGCAGTAAGCAATAAACTTACTCCTCCCCAAAGAGGGGAGGCGAAGCCTGGGAGGGTGGACATCCTAGAACTGCACAGGACAGACCCATAGACCGGCGTAAATCAAGCCCCAAAGGCCAAGACAAGACCAGTCTATGGGGTGTAGTATCCATCAGAACAGATACTACACTTTGATCTTAGCCAAATATGTTATACTATGGCACCGACTGGACTCGAACTTGACACATCCATGTCGCCAGTCAAAGTAGTTATATACTTCACCACAAAAGCTGTTCCGGATGTTGAGTTTTAAATAAAATTACTAGAATAACTTTAGAAGCTGAACGGATAAAATGAAATATAATTTTGTGGTTTAGTATTCGTTAATTTGATAATAATTTTATGATGGGCTATAAAATATGTAGCGATAATAATTTTTTAAACCTCATAATTTATTTACGATTTAATAGCTAGCGTATTTTTTTGTGGGAGGCACCCTATTGTACAAAAGAAGTCAATTATATCTAGTAATACTGTTTCCTGAGAATATATACCAACCGGCATTAATAAAAAGAATACGGGCAGAATATCACCGCTATAAGACAATTGAATATGACAGTAAACTATATTTACCTTTTCTTATTGTGTGCTTCTGTCTGTTTCGATAGACAATGAATTTATGCGCGTTCAGATAAGTGCGTTGCCGAATTGCAGCGTCTGCTGTGACTGTGAAAGCCTATCCTGGATCGGCAGGCTCTGTTGCAGCTGCCATAGATATAGATGTCGTCTGCTTCTGACAGGTCCGTAGTAGCACTCTTGCGTCTGTGCTCTCTCTCCTTCCTTCTCCATTGCTGGGCTCTCCAATCATCACTCCTCTTGGAGTATGCCTTCACATCACTTCTCCGGCGTAATAAAACCATTAAATATGAGACAGAACCATATTTATCTTTTCTTATAGATATTTACTAAACCTGGTAACACACAGCACCATTAATTATTCGGGTATATAGAAAGGATAACATTAGCGAGAGTAACAATTGAGAGTAGACTGAGATTGTGATATCCATTCGTACTCATATTTCTGATTTTGTTTGAACTCCACGTTTTGAACCCGGTCTGGATTACCAAACGCAATATCCTGTCCAATAATAATGTATTCTCAAAATGCAAAGTGCATCTCTTAAAGGATATTTTGCGGAATACAGCTCACTCTAAAACGCTGGCTGAAGCCCCCGCCACGGCTTCAAGGTGAAACCTGAACCTGGAGCACCCGGCCTTAACGATGTCCCACGAGAAAGGCCTAGACCCAAGTTTGATCCTGAGTGTCAGCTTGTTCTTGGTGTTGCTCGCAGTACAGTTGGTGTCTTTATCAATGGTGTCCAACACCTAATAGTTAATGGGGTTGCAATGAAGCGAAGTGGGAGTAGATGTTAAGACTGGTGTAAGCAGACAGCCATTACTGAGTTTACCCGGAAGTGTGACACTAAGCTGAGTCCTGCTGCCACACTTATGGCCTTCTTGCTATCACTTTCCCTACCCAGCGCTTGGCAACATGGTACATAAACACAATATAGTCATCTGAATTGGGTATGGCTCTTTTTTCGAATACATGGAGTGGAATGACGTGACCTTCGCTGGAAACACACCTAAAGACCATAGCAGTTTCAGGAAACTCATGACTTAGTCGTGACTGTTGTTCTGTGCGTTGTGCAGTCAGTCATGGCAGGAGTTTTTCTGGGCTTAGAAGAATCAGAGCGTCCCCGGCTCGACTGTGTATTTGACTCTGTTGAGGAGTTTCTTAGCTTTCGTATGTAACTTGGGCCTTGGATGTGAGGAGTCAGCCCTTGTAACGTTTGTATGAGGTGTATCAAATATATTCGTTCACCGCTTTCTAAATAATGAAGAAGTAGGAGAGTAGAAAGTGGATCTAGGCTTTACTTTCGTCAGCCTTGTAACCCTTGCTTTTCTTATTTTGTTCTTTAGTCCTCACATTCCATGTGCTATGTTTCTGACAAAAGGGGAATAATTGCTGTTTTCTGGGTCGGAATCTACCCATCTAACACGTATCGTTGACTAGTTTTTGACCTTGAAGTAATATTCTTTTTACTCCTTACATCAGGTGGCTTCATGCCTTGTCTGGAGCGATTTCTGCATTGCCATGTCTGAATATTACCACAATATTTATTACAGCTTCTGAATGTTTAAATCTAGCATAATAACCATGATGCAGTTCACCCTCTTCCAATATTCGGGTGGTTTTTAGTCGATCATGGTCGCCAACTTTCAAAAACACCTGTATTACAAAGAACAGGTATCTGTTGTGTTTCCCGCTATTAAATACTTCAAGTGGTTCAAAAATGAAAGAAGTTAACAAATTATATATGCTTGGTAGCTTCTATTTTCCCAATATCGTATATCTTATTTTATATTCCTTTAGTTTTTTTTCATTTTGAATCTATCCCTTTTATTTAGGTCTACACTTTCTTTTGCGCATGCGTGTGAAATAAAATTTAAAAAGTAGTCTAATATTATTGTCTCTTCTTTTATCAATTTTATTTTCGGCGACAAAAGGATAATAAATTATGTTAAATATTTATGCTAGCCTCGCATTATATGTTACATGAGAGAGAGAAAGAGAGAAGGAGATAGAGAGAGAGAATAAGAAAGTGAGAAAATAAGAGAGGGGGAAATGAAAGCGGTAGAGAATGTGAAAGAAAATAAGAGAAAGAATGATATGGAGAATAAGAGAGAATTAGAGATAATAAGAGATAGAGAGAGAGAGAGAGAGAAAGAGAGAGAGGGGGTGGGTGGGATCATGAGAAAAAACATGAGAGAGAACGTTAATTTTTCTTATTCTTTTAGCTGTCGACATGTTTTATTACATTATATGAGTGTGCACTTCTTCCTTTATATATATATACCATTTTTATTGCAGAGGATATTTTATGTTATTTATTAGAAAGGTTTGATTACTTTTTGTTTCATTCTGAGAGAGGGGAAAAATGGGGCTCCATAAATAATATCATATGCAACTGGAATGACTACGGCTTCAGGAAATAGAGTTAATAAAGGATGTTAAAATACACTCCGAATAAAATTACGGATAACCGTAAAGTATGTTACCACACTTGCTGCTACTACTACTACTACTTCTACTACTATTATTACTACTACTAAATAATGATAATAATAATAATAATAACAATACTAATACTACTACTACTACTAATAATAATAATAATAAAAAGAAGAAGAAGAAGAAGAAGAAGAAGAAGAAAAATAAGAAAAAAACAACAAAACAGAACTAGAAGAAAAAATAAAAGAACAAGGAGACGAAAAAGTCTAGGCCTGCATAATGTGCTCCAATTCGTGGGGTGAGATCTATAGTAAGGGAGATTAAGATTGCCACTTAATGCGAAGTATAAAACTTTGTAACAGAATTGAGTTATCTCGGTAGTCGATAATGTAAACAAATATAACAAACATAATTCACTTTAGTGGCTAGGTGGATATCTTACCGATAAGATATCTGACTGCTGTCCAAACTATCGGGTTTCAAATCTCAGATTTAAACATATATATATATATATATATATATATATATATATATATATATATATATATATATATATATATATATATATATATTAAGGGGTGTCATATTATCAGTATTGGCTATTATTTTCGATAGTATATTATATTTCGATGCGTTTTGCGACCCCGTGGGTAATGCCATTAAATGAACGCTCATTTTAATCCACGGGGGTGGGCATGAACCACAACACGAATCACATTTTTTCTTTACGGTTCTCAACGTTTATTCCCAGTCCCGTTGACAAAATAAACCGTTTGTGTCAGCAACACAAAGCAACGACATACAGAATATATATATATATATATATATATATATATATATATATATATATATATATGCACAAATTGTTAAATTGATAAAAAGATAAAATCCCCTACACAATAGACGTGTAAAAAAGGAGACGTGAATGCATGATTCAATCAAACGCCGGCAAATTGTAAATAAATCTCTGACTAAAAATATCAGCGAAATAAAAGGCGCGAAGAAAGCGTGCAAATAAACTAAGCTTATGGTGAGATGAACACACGGAAGATGCGAAAAAGACCAAGAACAATACAAAAAACAAAACTAGATGGTTCTACAGGATAAACGATATTGAGTGGGGGTGGGAAGAAATGAAATGAAAAAGAAATAAAAGCAATAAAAGAAATAAAAGAAATAAAAGAGTTAAAAAAAGAAGAAACGAGAGAAGTGAAAAGAAAAGCAAAAGACTACAACTACTACCACTACTACTACTACTACTACTACTGATGATGATGATGATGATGACGACGACGACGATGATGATGATGATGATGATGATGACGACGACGACGACGTCGACGATGATGATGATGATGATGATGATGATGATGATGATGATGACGACGACGATGACAGTGATGATGATGATGATGATGATGATGATGATGATGATGATGATGATGATGATGATGATGATGATGATGATGATGATGATGATGATGATGATGATGATGATGATGTCCCTCCTCCCGATAAAAAAAACAAACACGTAAGCATATGTGGTCGGCACCAGCCTCGACTGGTTCTACGCAAAGTGGTCGTGAATTCTTCAAGAGTTTGGAAAGACCGATGAAGTAGAACACTATCATGACGGCTAGGTCATCAGAAATTATAATAATAATAATAATAATAATAATAATAATAATAATAATAGTTTGTATATGAAAACTAGTATTTAATGGCTCTATTCGAATATTTTAGTATACATCAAGATACTTAGCGAGTGTGAACACTGGCGAAGCATAATTAATTCCATCATTTTTGACGGAGTACGTACACTAATAAAATAATATTCTGACTTCTCGCCCCCCCCCCCAAATAAGACACCCACACATGTGGTGGGCACCAGCTTCGACTGGTATCTAAAAAATGGTCGTGAACGGCCAGAGAGTATGGAAAGACCTATGAGAGAGATTACCTACCAAACCTCTATTTAAAGGGTGTGGAGAGTACTGGAACTTTGGAGAGGCTTATTGAGACTCAAATTTCCAGAGAAGGAGAACGACCGGTGGCAGGCAACAAAACGGCTTTTGCGATGGTGTAAAATGATTCAGGGGAAGCCTGAGACTTTATAACGGACAATCAATGATGAAAACCGCTGAAATCTTCAGGAGAATCCTCGACTGCGGAAAGCAACCCAAAAAACTACAACCGCTAACAAGTCACATGAAAGTTGCAAGAGAAATAAAACAAAAGCAAGAACAACACCACATGATTCTAAGGGAACTGAAAGCGCAATACATTTTATAAACTGACCCCTTAAAAAACACACGCACGCACAATGTGATGACACCAGCATCAGCTGATACCACACAAAATAGTTGTGAAAGGCCAAGGAGTGAGACCAATACACATACTTCAACCGGAAGATGCGGAGAGTACTGGGACCAATAGTCGTTGCCAGTGAGAACTCAATGGTAAGTGGCAGTTACGAAAATGCAAAACCATTTGCAGTGGTGATCAAAATAGGTAGAGAGCACTGAAAATCTGGGGAGACTGGTTGTCATTCAGACTCCAGGAAACACAACTGGTTACTATCAGGGAGCAATGACTGACGATGACCTGTGTGAGAAATCCTAGTGGGTACAAATAATAATAAGAAAAAGAAGAAGAAGAAGAGGAGGAAGAGGAAGAAGAAGAAGAAGAAAAAGAAGAATTAACGCCCCCCCTCCTGGAAATTGCGCAATTGTATCTTTTATATGTTGTATATTGCTACCATTAAAAATATGTCCATTCTACGGACGTCAGTGCGAATGCAGACCCTACGTTATCATTATTACTTTTGTTCAAACTGAAACATGGTGGCTAAGTGGTT
>OY744539.1:21944061-21969061 GCA_963556195.1 Sepiola atlantica
TACTACACTTCGATCCTAGCCTGAAGCCAAAAACGTGTTTCACGTTCAATACAACAGCGTATGTATGTTTTGCACTGGATCTTCATCGATCAGGCGACCTCATTACCCTAAAAAAATGAATGTGATAACGTAGTACGAATATAACATACCTTAGAGCATTATTACATACATAATAAGAATACTAATATTAATAATATAAATAATAATGAGTATCACATGTGTTGAGTAATTTAATGTCGAAATACAATACCTATTGGAAATATTAAGTGTATGCGGATAGTTTAACACAGGTGATTAGTTTACCTATGGCTAAAATGAAAATTGTAGTCGCGTACAACGCTATTTGGCGATTGTTAAGGATTTCCAATACAGAAATAAAAAGATGAAGTAAAAAATAGACAACAAATAACTGTTACCAAAGGCGAGAAAAGCTAGCTTTTTACTTACCTTTTTTGTTGTGGTTTCAAATGTTTTAAAGCCCTTTTATTTACATTTTCTCTCGATGCCTTCTGCGTCTTGTAAACCCGCCGTATTAAAAATGGTGCCGGATTTAATAATCCGCACTTGTATTTATAAAGCCAAATGTACACCTCATGATTTCTTGAAGAACTGCAATTCTTTAATGATGCACGCCGGGCTGAAAGAGGCTAATGGTGCTAATTTGTCAAAATTACGTAGTTTGGGCGTTTGTTTACTTTTGACATCACAGTTAATTTAAACATTTACTAAGAGGAATGCTTTTCTCCCTGGTCATCCTAGAAAATGGTAATCGATGGCCCTTGTAGCGATTTTGGACGGGGGGATCTTAGAATGATTTAGGAAAGGATAATTGTATGTGTTAACTATATTAAGCAAATAGGACTTTACCATTAGAATTTAAGATGAGAATTTAAGCTGACGTGTTCAGGAAATGGCGTCATGGTAGGAAGTAAGTCAATGCAGCAAAGAAGCTAATAGTTTTTACTACGTTACCGAACAGAGATATTTTAGAGGCCACTGTTGTATTAGTCTATATTAGTCAGATTGGATTTAAACTCGACTTACAGATCCTTAGTCTACATCGGTAACGATTAAGTTGTTGTTAACTTTCCATGGTAACTCACCTCTTACTAAGTTTCTGTCTATCACAATCTACTTATCTTACTTCATTTTCTGTGTGAAATTCTGTTATTGTCGTCAGAATATTAAAAACTTCAACATAATATCCGTTGCCAAGGTCGCTGGAAAGATGGTTGGATCTTTCTTCCGTTCCAAAAAGTATCTCACGACTGACGCAAGTACTAAGTACTAAGTGTTGTCATGTCTAGGGAGGTGTCGCTCAAAGCCTTATTTCCTGCCTTGACAGAGTACAAAACCGACTTCAAAATCTAATGGGCGATGTTCTTTCCACACTACAGCCTCTTTCTCACAGAAGAGACGTTGCTAATCGTTTTCTACTTAATCGTTATTTTCATTGCAGGTGCTCGACTGAGCTTCATCTATGGTGCACACTGTAAAATATTTACAAACAAAACTTGTCTAGCTACGACAACCACTGTCAATGAATTCATTTCTCTCTCTGTTTATCTAGAACTAAACAGAACCTAGTGGCCGACTATAATGTTGCTGTTCTCAAGTCCAATGTAAACAAATTCTTGTTGAGCCGTTCTCTTAAATAGTCAATTTCTAACCAGTTACAGCCATCTTTACTAATCCACTCGGTGTTTCACCGTCTACCTGTCAAACTCAGTAATCCTTATTCTCGAGTGGTCTGTGAGCCTTGATAAGCAATCACTCGCTTGTAAATAAATAACAAATAAACTAAAATAATAAGAATGTAATTATCTTTAAAATAAAACAAATCCGCGAGCCGAACAGAACAAGACCACGGGCCGGATTAATCCAGCGAGCTATATGTACGCATCTTTGAAACATTTAAAGTTTTTAAAAAGCGATGGAAAAATATCCGAAGTGGTAAACGCGTCAGTGATGTTTTGACAATAGGCATCAATCCAAAAAGATGCGGACAAATAGATATCCTGAATATTTGCGACTCGAATCTATATTCTATTGCTAGGAAAACATGCCATATGGAAGATAAAATATTTATAATTTTTTCTACTTTTTATTTCCACATTTCATGTTTACTTATTTATTTTTTTCTTTGCCACATTGTTATTTTAATTTCTGTATTTATTTAATGTACACCGTTTTCACGTATTGTTTGGAAAATTGCGATATAAAATAGGGAAACTCTGCAATGGAGCGGGCAAAAAGAAACAAATATGGCTGCCGGAATAAATTAAAGATAGCTGAATGGTCGATTTTTATTCTTTTGCCATGTTTAGAATTCTTTTTTTAAAACCTTCTTTTTACACAAGTGGGGGAGGAGGCAAGTACTATTTTGTAAAAATATTTTGACTATTTTTTCCTTTTTCTAAGATTTTATGTTCATCGTTACTTTTTTTTACTTGCTATAGTTCTATCTTTTATAATGTAGGTGGATAAATCTATTAGAAGTATTTCATAAGCATTTTGTCAACTTTTTTCTTCATTGTTACATGTCTACTTTGGAAGGGAGCTTTTTATATACATTTGATGAGAAAAAATGTTTCGAACGTTTTATTTCTTGTTGATTGTTCTTCATGTTACTTTGTTCTCGCCGACAGATCTAATTGTAATATAAAGCTTCATTCTGCTAAAAATAACTGATACACGTGTAGTGCTATTTAATAGTTGCGTAATAAACTAAACAGTTATCTAAAAACGGAGGTAATCCTAAAATAAGGGAGGTTACTCTCGATTACTTTTTACACTAATGTGTTTCCATTGTATTGCTCGTTCATGATATATTTGTTAATTTTACGAAAAATGTTCAGTCATTTGTTATGGTAATGTCTTTTTGGTTTCTTTAGCGAAAAAATAAGCTAAAAGACCCTTTTAAAATTGTCTTTGGCATTCAAAATCCTCCTGACAAAAATCTGTAACAGTGAATCTTAACAAGTGTGGAGTCACGGACCCCTCAATCTACAAATCAAATCCAAGAAACAGTGTTTATTATAGTTTTTCTTTCGTCAGATCTCCTCCAGGATGCCCGCTCCCAAATTTATTTTGCATCCCTGACCCGCCTTAATAGTTCTTATCCTGGAGGACACCGCACATCCCGACAAACCCATCCCACCATTTCTTTTGCCCCCCTTAGAAACGCCCACTCCCACCTAGGAACTGACTTTCTTGCTTTCGGTTTTTACCGGAAGACAGCGAGCAGTTTATACCTTAGATAGGATGGGGGGTTCCTACTAACTTACCATAATTAGCATTTTCTTTTGTTCTTTATTTTTACTATCCCTTTTATTTTTATTTATTTTTTTAATTTATTTTTTTTATTTATTTTTGGGGGATTATTTAAGGCTTAGTTTTTTGTTCTCCCACCCCCATCATCACACATGTATATACCTTTTTGTCAATAAAATTCATTTCAAACACCTGGAGATATTTTAAGTAGCTTAAGTCCATAGAGTGAATGTGGTATTGTGGTAACTGAAACTAGTTTCTAGGGTATTTTAGACCAAGTTGACGACCCCCGACCCCCACTTCCCCCTCCATACCCCTTTTTGGCCTTGTGCCACATCTTTGATGTATCTTTGTATATATTTGAGATAAATAAATATAGTTTTTCTTTCGTTTTAACAATGATGGCAATGTTGTGCCTGAATGTTTGTAACGAAAAAAGTCCAATTATCGAATGTGATTATCGCTTACCGGAAATGTACTTGAAATTAAAAAAACTATCACAAGATCAAATATAACATTTTCCGAGTAAAAGTTTACAACGAACGTATGCACTTTTCATTAGATATTTTAACAATAATAGTCTGGTGTTTTTGTTGCACCGGGCGTCCATAAACAGCAAAAACGAAGGCTTATTCATTTTAGAAATAAAAAAAATCATGTGCTCCGTGGCTATGCGCATTAAAACAACCAGATTTTCATTAAGCAGCTGACAACTTGAAAATATTTTCTATTATTATACTAAATATGAATTAATCAACGTTTGTTCCTTCAATATTTTTTCTATATACTTTAATAATGGAAAATACATGCCAAAATATATACCTTAGTTCTGGGATTTAGTTATTTTTCTCAAAATTCTGCTTGAATTATGTTCTAATTAGAAGTAATTTATAATTAACTGATTATGTCACAGCTCTATTTATTAGTTATCTATGTATTTGCCTTCCCTCGGCTCACTCGATGTTAATTCAATACTCTCGAATGTTTCTTAATGCCTCTCTGAACATTTAGAGAAAGAGTGACTATCTTTTGTTCAGCGTCATCTAATTAACTAACGTGTGTTTATTCACACAACCCTAACCACGCCTTCCTACTGCGACCCTTCTTTCACCATGATACTCTCTGTTGCCCTGCTAGGGCGCATTTAGAACGTCTTACTCTAACCACAACATCCAATGTATACATATTGACTTTGTTATTTAATCTTGTTTGTTCTTGATATATCCATGACTTAAGGCGTACTACTAAATGAAATCATGAACAGGTGTTAATATCTTTTTTTCATATTAGTCGTTTTTTTGTTTTTTTCCCCTTATTTAATATCTGTTACTTAGACATTCTGTCGGATTATCCTCTATAAATATACCTTAGAAACAGTCACAGGCAAATACACAGACACAGACAGACAGACAGACAGACACACACACATACATATATATACACACATATATATATATATTAATATATATATATATATATATATATATATATATATATATATATGTGTGTGTGTGTGTGTGTGTGTGTGTGTGTGTAATTTGTTAGGGTGATCGGAATTGAGTTCAAGATGACTCTTGTTCCCGGGTTCGAATCGTGCGACTGGTTTGAACGAGTATCTCTACATTGATGATTCCGGAGAGCTGAAACGGATACTATGTAGATAATAATTAAATATTTATTATTAAATAATTATTTGTAGCCCTTTTCATTTGAACTCTTTAATCATGTAACAATCGAAGTCGTCAAATCTAAGCTATAAATGCAAGTTTCCTTCTGTTGAACACTATTATGACGGCTGAATATAGTTGTTCGCCCGATTGACATATAAATAGAATTTATTTACGTGACCGTTGAAGGTAGGTTAGATAGAGCAATCCTACATTAAACAGGTGTTTTTAAACGCCGCGTTGCCCAGCACAAATAGTTTTTACTATATTTTATTATACTATTGTATACCAGAAAAATATATTCTGCATTGCTCGGAAATCAGTGCTCAATATCTTAGATATGGTAGGTATGTGAAATATTACAGTAGTACATTTTTATGTGGTATATGCTTGATAAAGAAGAGAAACACAAGAAACTCAGGGTTGCCTGGGAATATATTAAAATAAATATAGGTTTCATTATATTATTAAGGAGAAGAGGGAGATTTTTAAAAAGCGCGACATTGCCCGGGAATAAAATTAAAACATATAGATTTTATTATATTTTTGAGGAAAGAGACAAACTCGGTGTTGACCAGGAGCAATAACTTGAAAACTGAAAGCTTACGCGAATTATTTATATTATCATTTTCAATACATTAAAACAAGAGAAAAGAATATTGTGGACTGATGTTAAACAGGGATGAGGAGAGGGATGTGGAAAAACGGGAAGAGAGAATCAGAGAAGGACTGATTGAGAAAGGTAGAGATATAAAAGTTTTAATATAAACATGTTACACTTCCAGGACCGGCAGGACAGTTATAAAAGTGTGTGGGGGGGCTCTCCTAAAAAGTGGGGGGCGGTTAAACACATGCATATATAACTTCATTATTGATGACCGTAAAGTTGGGGGGGGGGCAAGTCAAAAAGTGTGTGGGGGGGGGGTCTTAAGTCCCCCCTGCCCCCCCCCCCCCCGGTGCCGCCGTCCATGCATACTATTTAACCACTTCTACTCTGTTTTTTATAGCCTCGGGCAAATATATCAAAATTAATGTCAGTGTGTATGTGGGTGTTTCCATAAAGATCGAATGGTCAGAAAATTTAAAAGTGTATTCTTATGTAAAAATTACAGAGGAAGATAGTGGAAGTATTTCCGAATCTCTAAGTGCACCCCTAAATGATGCTACGATGACATAACCTCCTTTAAAACTTCAAATATATCCTATTTTTATTAAATTTAAAACTTATGTATAATTTTGGCGGGAGAAAATGAAAGATTTCATGATTCATTAAGTACTCCCCGAAACTAACAGAGCTATCGGAGCCAAGCTTCTTTAAAACTGCAAATATACCCTATTCTGATGAAATGTATGTATTAAATCATACGGAGAAGATAATGGAAGTGGTCCCGAATGTCTACGACTCCCCATATGTGTTGAATATCTACGTTACCCCACCTCTAAGTGACTCATGCGACAGAATCCCCTTCAAACTTCAAATATCTATGTCCGATTTTTCTTATAAGTGTTATTTGAAATTTTAAAATTGAATTCTTTAGTTGGGAAAGTTTCAGACTATATACATCGAGTGTGCAGTTTCGATTCTAGTTCTCGATATTTTAAAAATCAAAGAATCATTTTTTATATGATAAAATGTATATGATAAATAAGTACATAACGTCTCACCGTCTCTTTGCCCGTCTGCCTCCTCTCTCTCCTTCTCTTTGTTTACTTTCTCTATTGATCACGCCTCATATATTCAGATCTATGTATACATTCTCTCTCTTGATCTCTCTCTCTCTCTCTATCTCTCTCTCTCTCTCTCTCTCTCTCTCTATATATATATATATATATATATATATATATATATATATATATATATATATATATATATATATATATATATAATTTATGAATTAATTAATTAAAAATCTATATATACAAAAATTGATGACACGTCCGATTAAAGGCGAATGGATTTTCTGAAATAACCGGAAAGGGTAGCGAAAATAATAACGCCGGTGCTTTATCGCCAGTAAACACAATAACAAAAAATCAACGTAGCATTAAAGGTGATAAAAAGTCGAGCATAAAATGTGGCAGGGTATTCTGGTCTAAGTGTAAAATGCTAAACTACGAGTATTTACACTGATGGTTCGATCCCTACCCGGGTTAGTCATGCTCATGACGGCTCATAGCCCAAAAACACGTGTCTATGTTTTCCTTTTATGCAAGCAAAACAAATAATTCATAAATTTATTAATCAAAAAAATGCACGCATAAATTAATATATTTATATATATATATATATATATATATATATATATATATATATTTAACATTTATTTTATACATACATAAAAGTAATCCATGGACATGTGTTTCTGGTTCACAGCCGTCATCAGCATGGCTAACTCAGACAGGGATCGAACCTTCGATATTCTACCACTGGACCAAGACGTTCCGTCTAGAAATATGTGCGATTTTTATCACCGAAATATTTAATGTATTTTTATGTAATTATTTTTATTGGTGATTGTAGCGTTCGTTGTTATTTTGCTTACTATTATTTCGATTGTCTCACTTTCCTAAGTGATTAAGATGCATTATTAGTCGCCCAAAACTTCATAGAACGTATTTTTCCGTTAATATATATTTTTATTTATTTTATACGTACATAAAATAATCCATGGACACGTGTTTCTGGCTCACAGCCGTCATCAGCATGGCTAACTTAGAAGGTTCGATCTCTGTCTAAGTTAGCCATGCTGATGACGGCTGTGAGCCAGAAACACGTGTCCATGGATTACTTTTATGCACGTATAAAATAAATAAAAATATATATTAACGGAGAAAAATACGTCCTATGAAGTTAAGGGCGACTAATAATGCATCTTATTCACTTAGGAAAGTGAGACAATAGAACGAACGCTACACTCACCAATAAAAATAATTACATAAAAATACATTATATATATATATATATATATATATATATATATATATATATAATTCAATGTATGTGTGTGTTTGTGTGTTTTTCCTGTTAAATGAAAGGTTAGAGAAAGAAAATGGAAGTCATCCGGAATCTCTAAATATCGTCCTAACTTAAGGGATCTCTTGGGGCAGAAACTCGTTTAACATTTCGAGTATATCCAATTTTAATGAAATTTATATCACATGTAAAAATTGTCCTGTGAAAACAATGTAAGTGTCCTGACTTACACCTTGTGTGCCGAATGGCTACGTGCGTCCACCTCTTAAACTGGACCTCCTTAAAACGTCAAGTACTATATCCGATTTTTTATGGGTATTATTTTAAAAGAATGCTCAACATATGCCTGAATTGTTTATGTTATAAAAGCATCAGACTGCAAACATTGAGTGTGCGGTTTCGATTCCCCCTTCCTCGATTACTTTTAAATAAAATAATGAAATCAAAGAATATATTTTTCTTTCTTTGAATATAATAAAATGTAAGTGAAGAATGTTAGTATGTTTGGTACGCAATGTCTCTCTGTATTTTCTATCTTTTTATTTTTTTCTCTATCCGTTTATCGCTCTCTATATACCTAGATTTATCCACATATATATATATATATATATATATATATATATATATATATATATATATATGAATGAATAAATGCGTAGGTTTTTACAATCTATCCGAATTAAAGTTGTTTATATTCATTCAATGGTGCCTAATGATTTGTAATATCATATTATAAATAATCTGTGAACACCCGCAAAACACCTTTAAGTCTTTATTTTGCCTATTTTTTTTATAAACAGCTTCTAATAAATACCTATATTGTAATATACAGTTGTAATTTTGCATTGTCATATTTTCCTATATATACGCAATATTGTCGTCAATAGTACAACATCTGATGTCGTTTGGATGCCGAGAACAGACACTACACTTTGATCGTTGCTAAAAAGTTAAGGAACAACAAAAATAATGGTTTAATGACTCGCTATGTTTAAATAAATAATTAAAAAATACTCTATTATTGCGTTGGGTTTTGTAGTATTAGTTCTGTTGTCAGGAATTATCTCCCTGTTTAAGCAGGTAGGTGTAATCCTCCAAAGGAATACATTCTCATTTGGAGGAGGGGTAATGTGTTATCTGGTCTGTTGTCATAAGACCATATTCCCAGAGACCACCTTCTACTTTTTGGGTGTGGGTATAGGAGTAATGAAGTATATTTTCTGTTGCCATGACACCAATACTTACATGCATTACCTCCCTCTTTTATTGAGCAATCTCCCAAGTTATTACCTTCTCTTTGGGAGGCAGAATAGTATATGTTCGTTCCTCAAGATACCACCCTTCCATAAATATATTCTCTGTTTTGGAGAGGGTAATGTACTATTAGTTCTGTTGTCATGACATCATCCTTCCAAACATTAACTCTTCATTTTCAGAGGGGGGGGGCTTCGTTATGAGAGAATCCTCCTTTAAGGGCCAGTGTAGTATATATTTGTTCACCATGATATCTTACCAGACTAGCAAAAATATGCGACTGTAGGGACATATATTTACTTGTAGATAATAAAGAGGACACCTCTGAGTCTGTATGCATGTATGTCTCTAAAAACGAAGACATACTAAGGAGTGTACATTATATTAAATGTATGTGTATATACAATTTGCATGTGAACATAATGGAAGTAGTTTTGCGTCTCTATCTGTCCCTTAAATGAGCTAATGACACTTGTCTAACATGTTACACAATGAAATTAATTTTTAAAAAGAATAAATTCATAAAGGTTACATGTCACAGAATAAAATTGAGCCATTTATAAGCGTTAGTTTAAGAGTTTAAACAATGTATCTGAATAGCTACGTAAAGTTTGCTGTTAATATAAAACATGCTTTATATCAGGTTGCATATGATGCTATCCTACACTCTTACCCGGGCAACGTCAGGTAACACTGCTCGTATATATATATATATATATATATATATATATATATATATATATATATATATATATATATATATATATATACTTTTTGTACTATATAATAATAGTTTTGTTATTATTATATATTTATATATATTATATATTTTATATATATGATAAATGATATGTTTATATATATTGAATACTATATATTTATATATATATATATTAGAAATATATATTATATATTGTTTATATATATATATATATTTAATTGTCAAGAATAGTAATCGACGTTACCAAATTCTTAACCAAACGTACTTTTGAATGTTGCACGTGCTTAGCATGTCAATATTATAGACGCTCTTTATAAAGTTGTGAATTACTAGCCGTTATAATAATAAAAAACTCAGAAGAAAAGACATAGTTGGTAGGTAGAGATTTAAAACACCTATATAAGGTCTTTCCCGAAATATATTATGGAACACGGTCACACTCATTATATCACAGTGTTGAAGTCGTGCCTAATCAAGTTATATTTTCTATGAAACATTTGTTTTTAAACATATAGAAAATAAAAATCACTTGCTTTTGTCTTACTTCTTAACACCGACATATTTCCATTTCTTGCATTGTGATAGCCTACTAATACTCTTTTCTCTCTCTCTCTCTCTCTCTCTCTCTCTCTCTCTCTCTCTCTTCTCTCTCTCTCTCTCTCTCTCTCTCTCTCTCTCTATATATATATATATATATATATATACATATACAATTTAGGGTTCATTTTTTTAAGCATCTAATTTAAATTTAATAAAGAATAAGGTAAAATAAATACCTGTGAAGAATTAAAAAAAATATGAACCCTAAATTATATACATATCTCGTGTGCATTCACGATCTCATATTTGAAAGTGGAAAACAACAACATCCACTAAGTCCGTTTACACAAACAGAAGCCGGGAAAAATCCAAATCCAATAAGATCAGGATATATAGACACACTGAAGAGGCCAAGTTTTCAATTGGCGAAATTATTTGTATCACTATAAACTAAAAAAAATGGAAGTTTATGAAAAGAAAAAAAAATCGGTTTCGATTTATTTTTCTTTTAAAATTGATATCGCATCTTTAAATGCTTCAAAGGTTTTTATTTTATCTTATTATTTATATATATATATATATATATGTATATATATATATATATATGTGTGTGTGTGTGTGTGTGTGTGGGTGTGTGTGTGTGATTTCGTATTTATAGTGAGTATTACTATTTATAACATCAGTAATCGTTTATTTTTATGGTCATAAGTATTGCTGTTGTTATAGAATTATCTCTTTATTTTTGTAGAATTGTCGCATTTAATGAGATCGACTATCCAACACATATAGAGATGGGCAGAGAGAAAGAGAGAGAGAGAGAGAGAGATATATAAAAAAGGAGAGAGAAAGAGAGAAAGAGGGGTGGAGGGAGATATAGAGAGAAAGAGGGAGAGGTTAAGAGAAAGAGAGAGAGAGAAAAAGAGAGAGGTGAAGAGAAAGCAAGAGTATTCCCTTTTAAAATGTTGTCGTCATCCTGTATCATTTCGTATTCATAGAAAGGATACAAAAATAATGTTTATCGATTGATTTTTTCTTTTATTATTATTTTCTGCTAATTCCGTTTTTGATTTGACAATTTCCGATTGGTAAAGGAGGCTAAAATCAATTTGGGAATTAAATCGGCCAACCAGCCTTCTATTATAAAGCTATTCAGTTCAGTATATGAAGTCAGCCAACGTATCAGTAATTATCTTGCCAGGAGGTTAGACACAAGGTCAAGCCTTGCTTTCATACACCAGAGCGCACTAGGTGAAGTGCACTCTGGCTTACAAAAACGCCTTAGCAGACCTGTCGGCATCCCACCGTAGGGGTGCCTCAGGCGATTAGCAATAAACTAACACATTCTCAGAGAGAAGGAACAGCCTGGGAGAGTTGACCTGGTAAGACTTAACAGAAGCATATCTCGACAGCAACCAAAACCTCTGTCGGACTGATTTGTAACATATTATTCATCACCTCACCAGGAGAGGTTAGACACAAGGTCAGATGTGCTTTTGAGAGGCCAGCGCACTAAGATAGGTGCACTGTGGCCTACAAAAAATGCACCAGCAGCGCCGTCAGCATTCCACTGTAGAAGCGCCTCCCACAATTAGCAAAATACTGACCAGTTTTTAGAGAGAGAGAGTAAAGCCTAGGACTGAACAGAACACTATCTCAGCCTGACAGCTGCAAAGCTACTATTAGACCTATTTGGATCATAATTAAACAATATGATTCTGCTTTATAAAGTAACTAAAAGGGCCACCCGGCGTTTCTGCTTGGCCATACACACAGACAACTCTCCTTGAGTAATAAGTCGGCATTTTATTTTCATATTAGTACATAAGAATAGTGTACAACCCCCAAAGCCATTAAGTCTTTTTAAATTGCATATTTATTTTATAAACAGCTTCTAATGAATACCTATATTGTAATATCAGTTGTGATTTTTCATTGTTATATTTTCCTATATATATATATATATATATATATATACGCGCAATATTGTCGTCGATAGTACAACATCTGATGTCGCTTGGATGCCGGGAACAGACACTACACTTTGATCGTAGCGAAAATGTCAAGGAACAACACACATAATGGTTTGATGACTCGCTATTTTAAATAAATGATTTATCAATTGATAAACGTTATATGTTACAGAATGAAATTTATCTATTTATAAGCGTTAGTTATAGAGTATAAACATATATATGAATAGCTACGTAGGTAAAATATGTAGCTGACAAAATAAAGGTTGCTGTGAAAATAAAACATCTTTAATATGATGTTGCATATGATGCCATCCCACACTGACCTGGCCAACGTCAGCTAAACATGCGTGTATATATATATATATATATATATATATATATATATATATATATATATATACTTTTCGTACTATATAATAATATTTAAGTTATTATTATATATTTATATATATATTATTTATTTTAATATCTATTACGTTCACGAAGAACGTACTCATGTTTTTAAATGAATACGTTTTAAATATAAAAACTTTTTCCGAATAAAGATAAGCAATATTTGTTGGAAAGATTAAAATATTTTTAAAAATGAACGAAATTTAAAAAAAAAGAAACCGTTGAGTTTTCCAGAAAGAAAGTTGTAAACAACGATTAATGTAAAAACGAATGAAATACAAAAGAAGACGCAAATGTTGCCTCAGTCTGGAAACATTTCTCATTTACTGACGTCACCTAAAAATTCAGCAAAATTATTTTTTAATCGCAAGATATTTTTTGTGAATTAAGTATTCAATGAAGAAATGTCACTATGAATTTTTCTTGTTAACTTCTGGTGTGAAGTTTACGCATGCGCAGTGTGATAAAACCGAAAAATTTGTCACCCCGTTCACAAATTTTGTGTCAGTTCAACATCAAGGAATTAATTTTTTTTCCAATGTTTCGATATTATACGGCTGAAAGATGGCCAATTTATAAAATATCAACTTGATGGATATTTGTTGCGTATTTTTCAAGTTTTACCTGGGAATACATATACACATACATAAACATACACATACAACTTTCTTTTATATAGGATATTATTTTTTTAATATATTTGAATAATATTTTTAATGTTATTTTTGGTTCTTTTCGCTATTGCATATTTTATTTCGATTAACAATCGGTTATTAATAAATAACAAGCAAAACTGACACCAAAAATCACGGAAAATGATGTAATATTTTCAATGTTATAAAATAAAATATAATATCGTACGTAGTCTTCGAAGGTCGCCATTTTAGACTGATCAGGGGAGTAAACTCAAACTTTTAAGATAAAAAGTAATGGCGTCAAACCATATAAAAAAATATTTTTAGTTTTTTATTAAATTCTAGTCAATTATTTGCCGTGATTTTTGGTGTCATCTTAGATTGTTTTCTACCAAGGAAGTTCTTTATAACGTTTTGCTGTCATTTTATCTAACGGTGATTTTTGCCGGCCGCGCTGTCATGCACAAGTTCCGAAAGTTTTGTTCATGAATGTTCAGATTTTTTTTTGTACACACATAGAGAAAGGATAGTTCTTTGCTGTGGCTGTTGCCAAGCGAGTTACTACCGTAAATGATTTACAGAAGATGGGACCAGAGATTAGAGCTCAGCCAAACACCCAAAATGTACATAACGAAACAGTAGTGAAGAGGCTAGCCACATCTCTTCTGTGTGAAAGAGGCTGCAGGGTAGATAAGATATTACATCTCCAGCAGATATTGCTAAGTCGATTTTCTTTCTTGTTTGTTCCCGTGCACACCAATTATAATAGAGAGAGAGAGAGAAGGGGAGGTTAAAGAGAAAAGAGATAGATATAGGAAGAGAGTGAGAGGGAGACTAGGATAAAGAGTTTCTTGTGACATCACAATATAGTTTGACCTTTTGCAATCCATTGACTTTCTAACTATTGTAAAAGTATACTTGTCAAACAATGTGGATATCGACACGGACTGAAGACCTGGGGGTTCCAAGTTCGAATCCAGTCGGTCCCATAGTACCACTTTCACTTAGCGATGTTGACAGCCTTCTCGTGATCCTTCCCGT
The DNA here is from genome assembly GCA_963556195.1 of Sepiola atlantica. Classification (NCBI taxonomy): domain Eukaryota; kingdom Metazoa; phylum Mollusca; class Cephalopoda; order Sepiida; family Sepiolidae; genus Sepiola; species Sepiola atlantica. The sequence continues at coordinate 21,958,533 of OY744539.1, forward strand.
AAGTACCCGATGTCTTTCCAGAAAGATTACTAACTAGAAAAAAATCGGGGAAACTAATGCAAACACCAGAATCATCTGATTCACACGAAATACGAAGAACCAATGTAAAAGCTACTAAAGTATATATTTGACTAGACCACCCGTGACCCGTTGGGTCAGTTTGTTATATTAGCTATGGAATTCATGTATGAGCGTGACACTTGTGGCATAAAGAAAATAGTTTTTTTTTACATAACAGAAGCATTTCTATGAAAGTATATTAAAATGAAAAAAGAATATAGATAGATTTCTATGAGTCGTTCTGTTTATTATAATTGTTTTTTTTTTAATTACAGTTACTGAATTATAAGTGGTTGGCCATACTTATAGGTAAATATGCACTGAACAGGTACCATAATACTTATTATAGTTAAATTCAAATTTTGATATATCATCTTTTAAATGAAATTGTTAGTTGAAAGTACAGAATAATAAAAAAAACACTCTCCACATGTTAATAATGGCTTTTTAAATAGAAAATGAAAATAAAATGTAACTTTTTTCATTTAATTTAAGCAAACATTCAGTACCCATTGTGTAAAATATTTAATTTGTATGTTAATAATAAGGTCAATAAAATTAAGACAATTCTTTTCTATTTACATTTTTTGTACAATTAAAGTTTTTTAAAGAAAACTTTTGTTATCCTTTCGCTTAATTGAGACTTCTTATCAGGTTCTAACTCTCTTATATCCAGATTATTTATATTAATCCATTTATTTTATTGAATATGTATCGCTGAAAAGCACGGGTGCTTAAGCACTTATTGTACAGCAAATAAATATTGTATTTATATGCTAATAATAAGGTCACTAAAACTAAGACAATACTTTTCTATTTACAACATTTTTTGTACAATTTGAGTGTTTTAAAAAAACTTTTATGTTTTCCTTTCGCTTAACTCTACTGAGTGCAACATATAGTTGACCATGTTGATTTGAGAAAGGAAGGGGGTACAGCAGGCTTTCTCGCGTACGTAACGAAAACAGAGGGAGTAGGAGTGGTGAAATCTATGAGAGGGAAAGTGGGAGGTGGTTTCGTTCACCGACCGCTAGTATGGCTGATATTAATAATGAGTGTTGTTTTTTTGTTTGTTTGTTTTTGTTTTTTAAAAGGGAGGAGTTTTTTTAAAACTGCGACAGACTTTACGAAGTCCTCCCGTTGAATGTTTTTAGCCGTGAAGAAAACAAAAAAACTATTTGATGAAATTAAATGAAATTGTTTATATTAAAAGCGATATAAAAATTTCCAGAATGAAAAATTTCATGCGTTCGTTAATCATAATAGAGAATAACGGAATTGGAATAACAGATTGAAGACGATGCTATTTACGCATGCGCAACCGGATGTTGAAAACCGGAAAGCTGAAAGCTGATTGCAAACATACAAGATCAATAGACTTTTAGTATTATATAGATAATGTATATGACAAATACTGATCCAACGGGGCACGGGTGGTTTAGTATAATAATAAAGTCTGATGATTTTTCTTTCTTCATTGAATGTTATAAATGATGGGAAGAACGTAGAATGAGACGAGAAGTGATAGACGGAAAGAAACAGTAAGATTAGTAGTAGCAGTAGCCGTAGAGATGGAGAGTAAAAACATAACATAAATACATAAATTACTTAAATTAAGAAAAAAGGGAAAATATAGTATTAGCTACAGCTTATCTTTGGCTGTGAAAGACGAATGAGACGAGAATCACTGGGAAGAGCGGAATAGAAATAATTGTAGTAGTAGCTGCAACGGCAGAGAAAGTGGGGCAACTAAATAGAAGACGTAAACAAAGAAAAACATATAAAAGAGGGGAAGAGGGAGAGGAAAGAGGGGCAAAACGGGAAAGAAGAGAAAAATAAGTGTGCAATGTACGAACGCAGACTCAACGGTTCATCTAGTTAGCTATACTTATTTGAGTTTCGTCAGCTCCTATGACGACTACCTCAGTTTACTGATACTAAATCAGCAGCGATATATATTTACGGATACTCACAATGTCGTCTCTTAGTTTTTTTCACTCGGTAATTGTCGCACTATTTTTCTCTTCCTTCCTTCTTCTGCTACTCGCCTCTTCTGAAACCTCAGTTGTTGCTGCTTTCCTTTCTATTATATCAAGTTAAGAATTGCCGAGCTTGGTTAGTACAGGGTGCTCCCCCCAATAAAAAAAATGAAAGGCTACTCATTTGGCAATCATTTCTGCAATCCAACTATATTAGACACAAATAAACTTTAGTTTCTACCTGACTTGTCCAACAAGTTTCAGTCATTAATTTTCAAAAGATTATTTTATCGACGTTCAATGATATGGTCCACTTTACACTCACCAGATCTTTACCACCCAGATATTTATCTGTGGGGTTTTATTTACTCCTCCCCAGGAGTTAAGCACAAGGCCAGTTTTATCTTACTCCCACAAGTAAGATGTGACCCAAGCTAGGGTCGAGAAAGTGGGGTTTGAAAAGCCAGCACTCGAGAGGTGAGCACTCTGGCCATTTAAAAATTGCCTGGGCAGCCCCGTCGGCATTCCCCGGTAGGGGCGCCTCAGACAGTAAGCAATAAACTTACTCCTCCCCAAAGAGGGGAGGCAAAGCCTGGGAGGGTGGACCTCCTAGAACTGCACAGAACAGACCCATAGACCGGCGTAAATCAAGCCCCGAAGGCCAAGACGATTTATCTGTGGGGTTATCTCAAATATAAGTTTTATCAAAATAATCTCCAGAGGATTCCTGAACTGATGAGGGTCATCAGAGTGGTAAGAGAGGAGTGTGACGTCAGAGTTATTGCCAATTTTACGCATCCTATGCAAGTGTGTTCATCATTGAACGACGATAAAACACTGACTGTTGGACATTTATGACTGGAACTTGGTGAATAACTTAGACATAGGCTTAAGTATATTTGTATTAAATATGGGTAGATGTCAGGAAGGGGGTGCTAATTTTATTAACCATTCCATGAGTGGCATTTTTTTAGGGGGAGGCCCCCCTACAGTGAGATGTGTGGCGATTTGGAAATGCAAGGAACCGTAAGTTTTAAGTCACTTCTTTTAATAAACTTTGGAAAAAGTATAAATCTATTTCTACTCTTTCTAGCTAGGTATAACATAGTAGGATAGACAGGACGTTCACTTTCACGGTTGCCCTTATTACAGCATTTTTCTGTTTCAGACGTCGGTTATATATTCATCAGCAAAACATCGAAATAAAACTGGGTGACCCTAAGAATACATTGGTCACACACATGTTGACTCTAAACCACGAATTTAATACAAAACGTAGCTGTAACTTAACTAGACGCTAAAACTTTTAGTCAATGTGTAATCTGTATTTTAACACACCTTTTATCATAGCAATATGTTCTTGATTGTTCTGTAGAATGTTGGGGTTTTGTCTCTGGCACTTATTAAAGAGTGCATATGTTTCCAATTATGAACTCATTCTGAGGCGAAAAAAGAAAAAGAAAAAGAAAGAAAGAAAGAAAGAGAGAAAAAGAGAAAAAGAGAAAAAGAGATAGGGTCACACGTGGGAAAGAAAGAAAAACAAGTAAACAAGGAAACCAAAAGTAAAATTGTTGTAGTTGTTGAGGTTTTACGGCATGTCAACCATCGTTGGGTAGTTTTCAACTGAAATCGCACATGTCTTTGTATGCAAGTGATTTTTTTATACAAAGAGTGTCTGGTCTCTCAAGATAGTCACCCATTTAGTACTGGCTAGGGTCAACGTCGCTTAACTTCGGCGATCAAAACAAGGAAAATAGAAAAAAAGAAAGAATACAGAAAATTAAAAGGGAAAGAAAGATTGTAAAAAAGGAAAAACACGGATAAAGTAGAAAAGAAACGAAAGAAAAAAGAACGGAAAAAAGAAAAGAAGAAAAATGAGGAAAGAAATGGAAAGGAAGTAGAAAAGAAAGAAAAGAGAAAGAAAAAAGACGAAAATGAAATTGAAAATAAAAAAAGGAAAAAAATGTTTAAATAAAGAAGTCTTTCATCCAGCTTCTCCCCTTTTTCTAAAAGGAGCTCGTTTTTCTTCCCCCCCCCCTCACTGTAACTCTATCGTTCTCGCATTCACTTGCTCCCCCATCCTTATCTCCCCCCTCTCTCTCTCTCTCTCTCTTCCTATCTCTATTTTCCATTATCTGTACCCTTTTTATCACCTCTTTCTCTCCTTCTCTCCGCGCCTCTCTTCCTCCTTTCTCTCTCTCTCTCTCTCTCTCTCTCTCGCTCACACACACACACACACACACATACATACACGTCGCAGGTCCGGTGAAGGGGCATCGCAAATCCAAGTTATTAGCGAGGTGCGCAAAATTTGATATAAGGCGTCGTCGCATGAGTCAGCATCCAGGGTGAGATCAACAGTTGGGCGCCATTGGATTGCATTTGCCGGGAGAATAGGATGATGCCCATCAGAAAGAGGGGGGGGGGAGGACATCGAAGCGTAAAGATTGCAGATTAGGGTTAGCAATGGGGTTGATCATAACCGACGCCGGAAACTAACAAGAAACGGGGAAGTAAGAAACTTTCATCTACTAAACCTGCAACGAACTGCCTCCTAAAACCTGATTTCCGATTAGCCGAAAAATTAGCGCCTCGGGTAACATTTTTTGCCGGAGGAACGAAACGACAACAACCCCTTCTCTAAAATATTCGTTATTCAGTTTTCAAGAAAGTAAATCTTCGGTTAATTATAAATTACGATCCATATTTCAGGTGCAGAATAATTTGAAAAAATTACTTGATAAACTTTAAGTCCATAACTTCGGCTGTGTAATGTGTATTTAGAAGAGCAATATGTTTTTTTTTAAGTGCTTTGTTGTATCTTGGCGTCTGCTCTCTGGCAGTTACTAAATATTCCAAATGGCATTACATTACAAAACACATTACCGCGGGACTGCTTGCCTGCAGAATACAAGATGGTGGCCTTGAAGTCTAATGCTAACAAATAATTGTGGCGCCGCTCTTTAAAGTAATCAACTTTTGTTCAATAAGTTCATCGTTTTCAATTCTCTCATAGTATTGTTCACTATCCAACTGACAATCGCATTAACCTTTATCCTCGAGTGGTTTTTGTCCTTGGTAAGCGGAGACTAATTATTATAAAACCTTTTCCAGCGATGAGAAGGTTATGTTGTCTATGTAGGTTAAACGTAAAATTGTCCTATTCTTGATTTTTGAACCGTAATTTAACCCAAATAAGATATTTTTCAACCAAAAAAATGTTCTCACTTTTCTCATAATTATGAGGAAAAGTAAGACTATGTTTCTTGCGTGTCTTCTGGTGTTGATTATTTGGTGTTTTGACTAAACAGATGGAACTTATGTTCTTTTGTCATTATTGACTGTTTAGAAAACAGAGTAAAAAAGTGTTAAATAAGAAAAATGAAGAGAATAATTTTTGATGGTGGCGGTTTGGATTTGCTTTTTTTTCTTTTTATTTAATTTGGTCGAAATAACAAAATTCAACGATGAAGCGTTGGCAAAACATCTTGAATGTATTATCAACACCAAATGGATTGAAATCAAAAGGTTTTCTGAAACAATTCCTGAACATTTATTAAATTACTATATCATATTTTAGGCTCTAGTAATGTATACACTATTGAGCTATTAACTCATATTTTGTGTGAATTTCAAGGGATACAGATAATATATATATATATATATATATATATATATATATATAGTGTGTGTGTGTGTGTTAGAGTGAAATACATTACAGAAAGAAAATTCGAGAATGAGAGCTAAATCTAATAAACAGAGCAAGAATAAAATAAAATAAAGTAACACAGAATCACATAGTCACCGGTGCGATAATTTATTTCGACCCTCCGGCCTTTTCAAGCACCTGAACGAGGAGATTACATATTTGGAAATGAAAAAAGAGAAACTCACACTCACTATTCAATACACATATATAGAGAGGGGGAAATTGTGCGCCTTATAACGGAATACGTATATTAAGGTGAAAAGAGGGTGGCAACATATTTAATATATTGAGAGAGGGAGATATTGTACAATTTATAACGGAAGTAATATAGTAAGGGGAAAAGAGCAATACATATATATAGAGAGGGGGCAATTGTAAAATTAACACCGGAAGGTATATATATATATATATATATATATATATATATATATATATATATATATATATATATATATATATGGGAAGAGAAGGATGAAGGTAATCCGACGTGATGGGAAAATGAAAAAGGAAAACCAAAAAATGGATGTTTTTTATGTGTACATCAACGTTTCGTCTTTATTTATAAGACTTCATCAGGATGATCATATAGAGGAAAAAAATGTTCATATATATATGCGTGTGTGTGTGTGTGAAAGGCAAAAGTGTAGAAAAAAATTATGATTCTTTAACGTTTAGTATTTTTCAGTACATCACCAGGGGTAAGGTGCTAATACTATAAAGACTGTGGTTAGATAAATAGTAAATAATTACAAAACAGAAGGTCAAGTGAACCAATACACGAGTCAGCGAAATATGATCAGTCGACAAACATATTTGTTCAATTTTGACTCCTTTAGAGTTCTCTTTTCTCTCTCTCTCTCTCACTATCTACCTATCTATCTCTCTCTCTCTCTCTCTCTTTATATATATATATATATATATATATATATATATATATATATATATATATATATATATCCTTTATATATTATATATATATATCCTTTATATATTATATATATATATCCTTTTATATATTATATATATCCATTATATATGTGTGCGTCTCTATCTATCTCTCTCTATCTCTCTATCTCTCACTCTCTATCTCTCACTGCCTATATCTACCCCCCTCTCTCTCTCTCTCTCTCTCTCTCTCTATATATATATATATATATATATATATATATATATATATATATACAACGTCTACTTTTCAAAAAAGTGTTCATTATTATTTAATATTTGTCTGCTATTAATTTACTACATAATACAAAACATTAGGCACACATTTAATGGACACTCCCGCTGAATTTCGAGAATATCGGATTACGTTATTTCTCCCTATAATGTATACATTTATAGTTATTCCGGTTATTAGAGAATGCAATTAATTAACATAGTATTCTATCCTTCAACATGGCGCCTACAATTTCTTCAACGACTCGACTTCTGAATTAAGTAACTATACGTCAAGATACTCAACAGACGCATGCAGTTTATATTTTCTGATTCTAACACCTTTCATGTGCATAATATCCAAATATTGGAAAAATACATTGATTTCTTGGTATACAAATGACCCAAAACGTGTGACTGGTGGACCCTACATTCGGTCGCCTTCAGGCGGATCGTATGATAACATGCATGCCAGGTACTGGCCGAATTTGTTTCAATGACCTATTTTTCAATAGATCTTATACTCATTTTCGTAGGCAAGTGGTTACGAACGTAGATCCAAGACCTCGAGGTTCATGGTTCGATCCCAGTTGTCTGATACAATTTCTTTTTCTTTTTTTTTACATTGTTAAACTTCTGCCTACGAGGGAGATGGGAAGAGCTGACTACGGGCGAATTTTTTTAAAAATCAACGTTATTATGTAGTCATTAAAAAAAAGCAATCTAATATGTAGTGATTTAACTATTATGAATATCATTCTGATGTGACCTATTTGCGTTCGGTCGGTTGTTGGCAAATTTTAATCTATTCTTTTCAATTTCTCCCGTGTAACGCCGAGGTACGGGTACAGCTAGTTACATATATAATAAATATTACGCTCTTATGTTGGAATTTTCCGTCTCAATCGAGAACTTTACTGAGGTTCTTCCCCACTTACATTGTATATATATATATATATATAATTAACTTGTTACAAATATCCAGGGTGTATGAATCCGAAGGAAGTTGAAACCGGGTTTATAAGAGTGCTCAATGAAAATTCAGAGCAAAAAAAAAAATATATATATATATTTATATATATATAACATTTAATGAATTAAAATATTACTATTGTTCCAAGAATTAGAACATCAAGGCCAGTATGGCGTACGATCGTTTCCAAATCTGTTTGGAAATACTTTATTTTATTTTATTTTATAATTTGATAAAGCTAATCACAACGTTTTCATCAGCGCCTTTAGCAACACGTCTCACAGAAACATCCACTGACAGGAAGAGTCACCAGTTGATATGTTGGTAGCATAGGAATGGATAAAACACAATGGTACCTATAAACACATCACCGGTATATATAAATACAATAACACAATACTTTCCAAAGATTTACTCTTTTAAATTTCCGCAATAAATTAATTAAAATAACAAATTCTTTTGTGAGACGAGTAGTGGATAAAATTTAAAAATATAAAAAATTAAAATGAGAAATACAAAATAAAGATAAAAATAAAGAATAAAAAATAAAAGATAAAGAAATCAAATATATGAAAAAAATTAAAATTAAAAATAAAGACAACATAAAAATAAAAGTAGAAATAAAATAAAAATAAGGGTTGAAGAAGATCAAGTTTTTTTTACAGAGGCTTTTTTAAGAGAGATTTTTGCAAGAAGATGTGCAGGGTAAGAGGGTAAGAGGAAGAGTATAGGGGAAGATATGGAAGAAAGGGAAGACAATTTTGGGGGGAGGAAAAAAACTTATGAAAACCTCTTATGGGGAAAGAAACAGGAATAATAAGGAAATAGGGGGTGTAATATAAGAAAGAGTAAAGTTGGGATTATACCAACAGCACTGGACATTGAAGTGTATGAATATATATGCTATGAGGAAGGGGAAAAGTTCTTAGTAATTTCACTGATGTGTAAGGAAGCGAGAAGCAGCCTTACAGGAAATATATATCTATTTCCAATTGTGTTCTTAGACCAATTCCGCTTTAAAATCAAAATCGCAAAATGGAATGACATAAGATGTGGAAGGGCGGACTATTCTAAGAAATATTATAATCAGAGTCCGGCCGTTAAAGACATGTTTGGAGAAAAACAGAAGCAAACAGAATCTGAGTTTCAATATGCGGGTATATTTCCTGGATGAAGTGGAGGAGATCTGCTAAGGTTAGAGGAGATAAAAATATTATTCATAACCCAATATTTATATATATATATATATATATATATATATATATATATATATATATATATATATATATGCGTGCGTGCGTGTGTGGGTGTGGGTGTGTGTGTTTGCGTTTGTGTGTTTTAAATCACAGGTAAATGTTTATTATTCTTAAGCCTAATTGTCTGAGAATGTGAAAATGGCATTTTCAACATGTGCATATTCGTTGCTCTGAGGGAGACTGCGTATCGGTTACATAACAATCTACGGTAATGAGCTCATAACGTTTTTTTTATTTTTTTCTCTCAACTGCCCACGGCACCTAACATACACAAAAAGAAAGAAACACATTTTTAATACTTCCTGATAAAAGATATTAAAAAAAGAAGATAAAAATGAGGCCAATAATATGACTTTGCGGCTTCGTATATTCTGCCATCTTCAGTAGGGGGTCCATTTTTTGGTTGGCCGCGATCTGGCACGATGATCCATTTTAGGGATTGGGGCGGAATCAGCGTTCCATTCAGCGAACGAAAATTACTTTTACTTTCTACATGCTGAGTTGGGAAACTGCGACCTCTTACCGGACTTGAACCCAAAACCAAAAATTCCCACAGAACATGACAAATTCAACCTTAAATTAAAATAATGACAACATCTAAATTATTATTTTTTAATTGGTTTTGTTTTTATTTCATTAAATAATTTTATCTGACTTTTATTTTGACTTAATGACGATGTTCATAGACGGAAATAGTAGAAGGAGGGAATCGAAAAAGTAGTAATCATAATAGTCGCAAAACATAAATTGTGAAACGTAAAAAAGACTCCCGGACAACGTCGAGTATTTGCAGCAAGTAAAACAAAAACGTGACAATATCAGAATTATTAAATCGATAATGTAATACCAATTCTTTCCGATTATTTGTTTTTACTCGCCATGTTCATAAAATGTATTTGGATTTGAACAGAAAAAAAACACATGTTCGCCTTCTTATCTTGAAGTAAATCTGAAATAACTATGGTCATCTTGCACACTTTTAAAAATTGGTAATCTGTTAGTGCGAGATTTAGAGCATAGGGTGGGTGATTCATAATTGTCTATGTACAATACCCATGGCATTAAATAAATCAGGACTTTTTTTTATTGGAAAACAGACAAAATTTCCGTAAAAACCTGATATAACACTCACATACACACATACATATTACTGTAGGGAATTGTCTGGCTAAAATTCTCTTATCTCTATTGCAGATAAAATAATGATATTGATAATAGATGCAATAAAAATGTTCTCACTGCTACAATTAGGTCCGTGACATTTTATCATGATTATTCCCTACGTGGATTAAACGCGGAAGCCTCTGTGTATCTTAATTGCAACAAATATATTTTCATAACTTACTATATATATATATATATATATATATATATATATATATATATTTATATTT
>OY744539.1:21979061-22001561 GCA_963556195.1 Sepiola atlantica
ATTATTACTATAATCATCATTATTATCATCCTACTTTCATCATCACATAATTTAATTAATTTCATCATCATCTAATTTAATTAATTAATCATCATCTAATTTAATTAATTAATCATCATCTAATTTAATTAATTTTATCATCATCTACTTTAATTAATTTTATCATCATCTAATTTAATTAATTTTATTATCATCTAATTTAATTAATTAATCATCATCTAATTAAATTAATTGATCATCATCTAATTTAATTAATTAATCATCATCTAATTTAATTAATTTTATCATCGTAATAATCGTATTACGATGATCTGACACCGGTTTTTTCCCGTTTTTTCGACCCTCTCGGTCTTCTATTGTTGTCTTCTGATAATGAAAGTTTTTCTTTCGAAAATTTAAGATTACCCTTTGCCGATCTGTTACTTACCAAAAAAAAAAAAATACTATTTGGTATTTAATCAGTTTTCGTGAAATTATTAATAAATCGTTTTGAGTTTCACTTTCTCCCTGCGTTTATTTCTTTTCACTTTTCCATCTCACGGCAACCACATCGCATTGCTATAGCCTTGGACGACTAATTTACACTTATATATATATATATATATATATATATATATATATATATATATATATGTGTGTGTGTGTGTGTGTGTGTGAGTGTGTGTGTGTGTGTGTTTGTGAGTGTGTGTTTGTACGCAGAGAGAGAGAGAGGTGGGGGAGCAATTCGTGTGACGCTTTCCTCGGATAAAACCCCAAACGTTTCTGTATAACTTTCTTGACAAAGTATATATTTATATAACTACTAAGATCTACTCATCTTTTAAGCACGTGTGAAGTAAATACTGAAAAATATGTGTGTAACATATTATTTCATAGTATAAGTATATATGTATGAAATGTATGAAATATAACTCATAATAAAGAGTGGAGAGGGGGAGAGAGGGAGGGAAATGGTCGTCGTAGGGGAGAGACAGGTTATGAGAAACTAAGATACTTGAACATACATCAGATACGTAAGATTGAAGCTAAAAGTTGTACTTAATCAGCACGAATGATTGTTTTATTTACCCCGGGACTTCGATTCCTACAAGATGATAACACGTTTGATCTCAACTCAGTTCTTAAGGACAACTAACAAACAAACAAAAATAAACATACAGACATTTTCTTTTATTTTCATCCATGATGGCGGCATTAAAAAAAAAAACATCGATGACGTGCTTAATTTGCCGCCGGACTGATTCAATTATTACGTTACGCTGGTTTGCCGCGTGAAAAATCAGCCTCTCGATTATCGAACAAATGATGGGAAAGAAATCGAAGACAAACAATATAAAACAAAATAAAATCAACGAAAATATGTGGCTGCCATTACTAGCACTAATGCTACCAGATCACATACCAAAAATTAATGTTTTACTTTTTTCTCTTTGCAAAACTCAATCATGTTCTGCAAAATAATTAAAACACCAAAAACAATTCTCTCTACTCTCTCTTCCTCTCGCGCTCCTTCATTTCACCCTTCTTCTCTTCTCCCTCACCCTTTCCATTCTTTCACTCAAGCAAACACTATGAACAAAGATGTGAACATATAAAAACTTGAAGCATTAAAACTTTTACCAAAATGACCAGATTCGGCATTAAATAATCTGATAAGGGTTGATAAACCGTAAAACAAAACAACCAAACCATTTTTAGCATCTAACAAGTTTATCTAATATATGAAGTATTTTTCTCGATTTTTGTCATCGATAACTTTCTTCCTACAGAAATAAATGTTTTATTCTAGTTCTTCAGTTATGTTGGTGCATCGTTGCACAATGGTGTTAAGTAAAATGAAATGTGATTCGAGTTAATTCCTTTTAGAAAATACTCTGACCGAATAGGAATTATTTTAATACTGATTCTCATGTTATAGAAGGTGTGTGACTCCGTATTTGTCATTTCAGAGTTACGTCCTTTTTCTTGGAAACAAAAAATAATATGTTGGAAAGAAACGGCATAGTTGCAAAAATACGAAAAAAAACAAATTACAAGTATAAACAATACAAGTCAACGCTAGTTATGGGACATATGCACCCAGCAGAGATCTCTGGGTTAGCAGCCTTCTGTTAGAATGGTGCAGATGCGAAACAAAAAATACATCAATACTAGATTTGCCTAGTAAACGAAGTATAAACATACTGGATGCAGAGTGCGTACGTGTACGGACTGAATTTTAAAGCCTAAATGAGTGCACGTCCGCGAAAAACGATGAAGAAAATAAGAATTGAAGCGTATATTTTTTCCAACGCAAGACAAAAGAGACATTGGGAAAAAAAAAGCGTTGAACCCAGACCACGAAGATAAATTTAAGCACGTACTAAATAAAATATATCTTTTTATGTTTCTAATACGGCGCTTGAGTGATTATGCCAGCTTATACAGGGTGGGCAAAAATAAGGGTCCTATTTTTAAAAATTCATAACTTTTTTATTTATTGATTTTTTTTTTTTTTAGAATAAGTAAAGGACCCCTTCCGAAGCAAGCATGAGCCGTATTAGCCCTGAGGAACGTACCTTCATTTAGAAAACATTATTTTTGCTTAAAAAACTCAAAACAGTGTAAAAAACAATACTTTAGTTTTTGTAAGTTTTAAGAAGTGTTTTTCGGCTAAAATTTGTTTTGTTTATTTCAAAAAATCTCGGAAGGGTCAGTCTACACACACATAAAGTTTGGTGAGTTTAACTTTTATTTTGTGGAAGTTATTCAAATTCAAGTTATTCAAATTTAAAGATAGGACCCTTATTTTGGCCCACCCTGTACTACAGGGAGCCGGTATTAAAAATTAAAGATAATTCTATCATTATTTTATTTATTCGCTAATGAGTCACCATTTAACAAGGCCAAAAGCCACTCGATGGTCGAGATTAATGAAACAAATACATTTTCAGTTGATTGATGAAGAATATAACGAGACGATGGAAAATAATAAATGGAAAGAACAATATGTAATTACTTATGATAATGGTTTGTGACAAATATTTGTTGACATTAGATTTGCAGACGACCATGTTGTAGACCACAGGGAAGCAATTCGTTGGCAATGCACTCCACAAATAGGAAATTCCCGGGAAAAAAACTATGCTTCTATGTTTATGGAAATTCCGTTTGATGTTAAACACACGGAGGAAGAGAGGAAAGCTATTTGCAGTTGCGGCAGGTAGACGAGTTCTTCTTGTGAGTGACTTACAAGGAGAGACCAGAGACCGAAGCCCAGTAGAGCACTTTCCGTGTCAATTGCTTAAAAATAAAAATGGAAATATAGATTTTCAGTTTACCAGGCAAAACACAAAATTCGATAAAGGCACAATTTATTGATAAATAATAATTTAAAAAAAAGTCTTTTAGAACTACGGATGGCCAAAATAACATGAAATATTTCTATATCTTTCCTGAATAGAAGTCCAGTATAATAATATCTATACAGGCATTTTTTTAAAATCAAATTTTTATACTTACGGGTGGTTAAAATATAAGTATGACTCCAAAACGTCACTTATAGAAACTTTAATAAAATGCTCTATCCTTTTTTACAATTTAACCGTACAAAGAAACTTTTGTGTATGCCTTATTTGTCTACCAACTTTCAGTTATGCATGTCTAACATTTTTTGTTTTATAATCGTTCGATAACATATGATGACACTCTGACGACCGCGTCATCGGTAGGCGTTGTCATCCTGGATAGGCTTTACAGTCACCGATTCTTAATCTCCTCGACTTTTATCTGTGTTCTTATTTCAAAGATAAAGTATATATAAAAACAATCGCGAAACCCTTTTTGAGCGAAGGAAGAAGGCCATCACAGCCCAAATCATTCAGATTTAGGTGCACATTTAGAGCATGGCATTGAAGGCGATCAATTAAAGTCGCCTTTACATGTATTGCTGAAACTTGGGAAATAAGTCCGGTATTAATAGAAGTTTAATTGTACCAAATATGGTTGGATAGCAGAAAAGATTGCGAATTTGATTGACGCTTCTCTGATTTAGGTCACATTTTAACTTAAATCAAGTACAATCTCTCCCTGACATCATCACAATCCCATAATGATAAACCAGTCATTTAGAGTAGTAGAAATCGTAGTATCTCTCCTTGGGTTTTTGGCTAAAATCAGAGTGTAGTATCTGTTCTAGTGGATTCTACACTCTATACACCCGTACTGTCTTGGCCTCAGACCTTTGTTCTGCCAGTCTGGGGTATTATTCTGTACGATTCTAGGAGGTTCATCCTCCCAGGCTTTACCTTCTCTGAGAAGGGTGTAAGTTTATTGCTAATCGCCTGTAACGTACCTACCGGGGAGTGTCGACGGGGCTGCTAAGGCAATTTTGTAGGCCAGGGCGCGCTAATCTAACCACACCTGACCTAGTGTCTAGCCTCCTGGAAGGGAGCTAAATAAAAATACTTTGACCTTGTGACTAACTTCCAGGAGATAAGTGATTTATCCA
Organism: Sepiola atlantica; assembly: GCA_963556195.1. Lineage (NCBI taxonomy): Eukaryota > Metazoa > Mollusca > Cephalopoda > Sepiida > Sepiolidae > Sepiola > Sepiola atlantica. The sequence continues at coordinate 21,983,551 of OY744539.1, forward strand.
CAATAACAAATGATGGTGCGGTGTTCATATTCTACCTTTGAGGAAGCGAGGTTTTTTCCTCCTCTTCAAGCTGCCATTTTGCTTTTTTAATAGAACAAAATAATTAATTCTAATTAAAAATGCAAGATGGCCGCCTGACAACGAGGAACACATTTTCGCTTTCCTAAACGAACATAGTTATATGTAATTTACTTGCTTAGTGTTGTTAGTGTTTCTGTTTCAGTGTTTCTTTAGCAAACGATATCCGAAGTTTTGGTGAGCTGCACAGATAAAAGATCCTGGAAATACATGTCCATTGTCAAATGTTTTAATATGCGCGAAACGGACCGTAAAGTTCCGATTTTTTTTTTATTTTGGAAAAGGAAAACTGAATAAAGACCTGGTCACTGGTGTATACACACACACCCCCCCACACACACACACACATATATATATATATATATATATATATATATATTATCCAGATAATTGAATCAAATTAACGATAATTGAATTATCGTTTAATAATGATCCATCGTGATAATATAAAGCTCAATATATTGAATAGAGCAATCAATTGTAGAGATGAAAGATGAGTATTAAAAATTGTAAAGATACGATATGTATTAGAACATCAACATTAAGAGCAAGGAGCTTCATATCCTTAATCCATGGATTTTCAAAGATAAACTCTTCTCATCAGAGGATATGGAAAAGCCGACAATGTAATTGTAAATATTATCGGCAACATTTAACTTTGAAAGTTTTATATAAAATAAACAAAATAAAGGCTAAAAAGGTAAAGCGTCTTATGTTAAGATGAGAGCGTAAAGACAAGGGGAATGATGTCCAAAGACACGCCAAAACAAAAAATAAAAACAGCTGTTATTTTGGAAATGAATGTTTGAAAAAGAACAATACTCAAATTGTTTAGAAATCCAAATATTTTTGTAAGAGGCTGGTAGTCCGACAGCAATTAGTAACGTCTATTTTATACTGTCTGTGCATTTCTTTGGTGCTGAGATTATCCGTTCTGCAAGGTTCAGATTGAAGAGTGTCAGTTAGAGTTCGGTATATATCAAAGTGATCATTTCGAAAACCTCTAGCTCCCTGGTTGATCAGTGTATCGAAAAGTTATAGACATCTATTCAGATCCGGTAGTTTTAGAGTCGGAGCTGAATGTGCCCCTGAATAAAAAAAAACAGTCACTCATTCACACACACACACACTATATATATATATATATATATATATATATATATATATATAAAGTGAAGTCTGTATTATTGTTTATCTATGTGTATGTACAAGATTGATTCCTAAACTAACTAACTGATTATAATGAATTTTTGAACAGAGCTGCTAGGCGTAAGAGGTTATAGCGTGTGCGATATTTATTTTAATTAAGCTTTATCCGAAGGAGATAAAGTAAGGATGGAAGCCCCTCGTGAAAATCTAGAAATCTTCCGATTTTTTATGAAATTTCAGCAATAGATATAAGACATCAATTAATAAATGTTCTTCAAATTTCAATTTGTTTGGAGTATTTTAAACAACTTTTAGAGGGAATAATATGAACACAACATCGTATTTGAAAATTCAAATGTTTCAAATTGGCATTAAATTTGACCCATAGTGATTAGATATACGGTTCAGTGTTATTATGTTTTTATCTGAATCTTCGTAAGGGGACGTAAGAGTATTGTAACACTGCTGTCACAGTAATTTTACTCATCCTGTGACGGATATTCTTCTAATGTTTATATAAAATTAGGTCCATGTATATGTTTATATATTTCTATGTACAGGGGTCCCTTCTAAACTAACTAAGCGATCATTATGCATATTTTAACACAACTGTGAGGCATAAGTGATCGTAATTACTTTACTCGGTACTTTCCCTAAAAAACACACTTGAGGGAATTCACCGGACGATAAAACTGGTGATCGTCGAAGTCCATTTTTCGAACCGTCTTCGCTTCGAGAGTCGCCGAAGATTTGAGATGGATTGTAAGGACTTTTTTAAACGGTAAAGATCTATCCATTTCAATAAAACCATGGTACGTTTCTGGAATATGTAACGTATAGTTTTTAAATAAGTAACTATAAAAACAACTTACACGTGTTAAAATAAGGTCACCTGTTAATTTGACACTCTAAAAATCAAGGTGCGCCCAGCCGACCCCCAGACAAAGGAAGAGGATGTCGAACAAAATCAGAGAGGCCTTTGTCTGAGAGAAGTTTGGTGATTGGACAATTAAAACAATTGCTAGTTAAGGAAAAATATAAATAGAATATGATTTGTTAGCTATCTGGAGTATACACTACTTAAATAATAAAAAAACAATCTTAACAAGAATCCACGTACTCACCCTGATAATGTCCTGCGGGAATGAAACATCGACGCGTCTGTGAAGCTTACTTGACATAAATATATGCCCATACTATATATATATATATATATATATATATATATATATATATATATATATATATATATATATATATATATATATATATATGTTGCTAAATAGGAAACAAATAAGCAAACAGACGAAGCCCTTAAGCTTATTATGAGGAATTTTAAGATTCTCCCTCTTGGAAACTGTTTTTAATTTTCTCAATTTATTTCCACTTACTTAAAGACGATCAGCGCCATTGGGTTTATTCATAGAATTAGACTTTTTTCGCAGACGTCTCATTGTGTATTGCACGGAGATAGTAAATGAAATTATTGAAAAAATACGTCAAAACTTATTCTTTCTTTCTCTAAAGTTTAATTTGTTTCATTCGTATCCATTTGTAAACTCCGTTTCGTTTAAGGTAAATAAAATTGTATGAACAAACTGCCACTAATAGTTTTTTTTTAATTATATAAGAATTACAGACAAATGTGACCCGATGAGTCACTGGTTGAGCTCTAGTTAAATTGTTTGAATCAGGAAAGTTAGTTTACAAAGCATGGTAAATATAGAAATAAAAATACAAAATACAAAATTAACCACTTTCTGCTCGTTATATATATATATATATATATATATATATATATATATATATATATATATATATATATATATATATATATGGGTGTGTGTGTGTGTGTGTGTGTGGAATGCCCACACTATCAGTGGTTTGGAACGGTAACTTGTGAACTGTGTTTTGACTGTTTTATTTTTGTTTGGGGGATGCTTTTCATTGTGGTGCCGCCCGACGAGAATGTGTATTCTTGCGCATTGTTCCTATTTCTTTTGAATGCATTTGGGACTAATTTTTTTGCTGTTTTGATTAGTAGCAACAATACTGCGAAAATCTTACGAGCTACTTTTCTAAGACATTTTTTATTGTTCCTTTTATTTTTTCTTCTGTTCTCTTCTTAAGTGACATCAACTAAGGTAACACAACATTGTGTATTTTCAGTTGTTGAAACTCTTACTCCAAGTACTTAATTTCCCTGATGATCTGCCAAGCAAGGACCTGTTTGGTAGTGAAACACGTGTAGGAAGAAACTCTTTAATTTGATATATATGATAAATAAATAAACATTGAAAGAAAAAGTATTTTGGTGTGATGAATGATCTCCTGAACGGAATGTTTTAGGTAGCCTTAAAAAAATCACATATAAATACTCTGTACCCTGTAATCGAGTATCATCGAGCTTATTTTTATTGGCCTAATCCCGGTCTTCACTCAATAAACTAACTTCTAAGTGAAAAATCTAAACCATATATATGTATATATATATATATATATATGTTAAATTGCTGGTTTATAACAACACGTTGTAATGTCGAATCTCTGGCGTCGTAGAACTCTCGTCGGTTGATCCCGAAACGGGACGATGCGTCGCTTCTATTCGCATTTCCCAGCGGCATGGAACTATTTGTACTAACCGTGCGTCCCTCTTCTTCACCGCCATTGTTGTCGCCTGCTTTGTGTTGGGCTGCTATCTGTCGGTCGCTTCGCCGAGCGTCATAACTTCGCTCGCTTCTTCCATCATACCGGCGGTTTCTTCGTATGCTGAAATCAAACCTTTTATGCACAATAAAATATAACAAAGCTTCGCCTTTTTAATTTAGAGCCATGTATTACTATCTAGCTTGTCGATACTGGGCAAGTTCGTTGTAGCAGAGAGAGAAGCTTACGTTAGTTAATTTTCTAACTACTTAGCTACTTGTAAAGAAAGGAAGATGGGGACATCGCTTGGCTCTCAACTTCGGGGCATCCGAAATCCCCTAGCTTGTAATCTTTACATGGCTAAAGCGTGTTGATTCGTTGGCTTCTAGTCAAGAACTGCTAATCTCAACTTAGTTTTCCCACTGGGAAAACTGTGACGTCACGAAACCCTGTGATGGACGCACAGGTGTGACCTAACCCTCGACCTACGAGGTCTCGTCAACTGTCACCTGAACCGTGAGAAAACATCGCACCAAAGTTGCACGAGGTGACTCCGCTACAAATCGCGCAAGTCTAACCCGATCTCCAACAGATACGTATATTCCCACAGGGCCATCATCTAACATTCCTCCCCTCCCTATACAAAAAAAAATTCTAAGAATTTTATTTTTACAAACCCTTCTGCAGGGTCTGGTCAGAACCAGGGGTCAGTATGGCTGGACTCCCAACGTCCAACCTCTTCAACGGGCCGTTCCTCGGCCCATAACGCTATCTCCGGGATTTAAGGAAACCTCTCTTACGATCAATATCGGCTCTCGTGGCCATCCCCGTCACACACATTATCGGGCGCCATCGCCCCATCACCTGCCCAGTTCACCACTGAGCCCACAACGGTCTGACCGCTGACCCGGGGCATTTACACCACACATAGGCATACGCTAACCTTACACTCGTACTCGATAGCATCGATTTACAACCGATTGTCATTTTCTAACTGGCGGACATTACCACGAACTACGGGGAATAACAGAAACCCCTATTTCAAAACATATAACCTAATGGTCAGCATACGATTTTAATTTTAGGTGCCGTTCTATCCATAAGCACTAGATCTGCACTCGGTTCAAGACACCTCTGTGGAAACAGTGTGTCTTTGGGAGTGGTATCTCTGACACCACATCGGGCCTTAATCCGATCACATTTCCTATCTATCTCTATCACAGGACTCTAAAATACGGCACCTTCTTTCAATGTCGAACCTATCCATGGCTATATCTGCCCCCGACACGCGCACAAAGTGCTCCGTCACCCGAAAATAAACTCCAAACCCCGTTGATGCGGACTCGCTTGCATCGCTTGCATCGCTTTGCTAACTGTACCCTTCCCGTAATTCTAACTATGTCGTGGGGGTGGAGAGGCGTCTCTGCGCACGGTCGGTCACATCCAAAACCTAGGACGAACCCATACCTACAAATTAAATATAGCATCATTTATGCTTGATTGACCAATACCAATGCGGCAACTCCAAGGTCCCCCAAAAATGTACCCATAATCCTGCCAATCCCTTCATGGCCACGACTCGCTTTTCTTTTTACGCGTGTGACACCGAACAACTCTTTGTTCGTATAATCGCAAGCTCACCGGCTACCTCAACGGGTCACGCGTAGCGAACATCACTCAATCCCAACCCATCAGTTGGAAGAGACACGGCCCCACAGGCTTTAAACACCGGACCTCACGCTAAATTTTCATCGCCTCCTAAAGGTCAATTCTCTCATTCTAACTCCCTTAAATTGGCTGACCTCAACTTAGTTTTTAATTAGTTACTGTTTTTTTTTTAATATATATATATACTAACATTTTAAGGCACGTAAAACCCAAAACCTTTTTTTTTCTGGTTACGTAAAAAAAAAACACTGGGAAAAATAATGTGCTTCTCTCTCACTGGATAGGCATAAAAACATTTTTTTAACAATAACAAAGAAAAACGAACCCTCAATTATCGACACACAACAAAACAACAACAAAATATCTCCCTTCCTCCCCCTACAAGAACAAATACGTATCAAATATAAAGAAACAAAATCAATAAAAAAGTTTCTTTTGAAAGTCTCAATCGTCTCATTTTCTTCTATAAAAAGTTTACTTTTTGCGTGTGTGTGTGTGTGTATATTGTAAGTTCACTGATTTTTTTCTGCCAATAATATTACGCATGTATATATGCATATAAATTTCCTTTTTTTTCAAACAATTATTTGTTTTTGCGTGTGAGTGTGTGAAACGTTCTACGTACAGATTCCGCCTGGACTCTTTGTTGTGTTCGAAGTTTTCTTTTTCTAATGGCAACCCCGGTTCACATCTTTCCTCCCCATGACCAGGGGGGAGGGGCTGGCCAACTTGCATCAAATCGGCCATGTTAAATTGCTGGTTCATAACAACACGTTGTAATGTCGAATCTCTGGCGTCGTAGAACTCTCGTCTGTTGATCCCGAAACGGGACGATGTGTCGTTTCTATTCGCATTTCCCAGCTGCATGGAACTATTTGTACTAACCGTGCGTCCGTCTTCTTCACCGCCATTGTTGTCGCCTGCTTCGTGTCGGACTGCTATCTGTCCGTCACTTCGCCGAGCGTCAAAACCTCGCTCGCTTCTTCCATCGTACCGGCGGTTCCTTCGTATGCTGAAATCAAACCTTTTACGCACAATAAAATATAACAAGGCTTCTCCTTTTTAAAGCCATTTATTATTATCTAGCTTGTCGATACTGGGCAAGTTCGTTGTAGCAGAGAAGAAAGAAGCTTACGTTAGTTATTTTTCTAACTACTTAGCTACTTGTAAAGGAAGGAAGATGGGGGATATCGCCTGGCTCTAAACTTCGGGGCATCCGAAATCTCCTAGCTTGTAATCGCTACATGGCTAAAGCGTGTTGACTCGTTGGCTTCTAGTCAAGAACTGCTAATCTCAACTTAGTTTTCCCACCGGGAAAACAGTGACGTCACGAAACCTCGTGATCGACGCACAGGTGTGACCTAACCCTCGACCTCCGAGGTCTCGTCAACTGTCACCCGAACCGTGTAAAACCATCGCACCAAAGTTGCACGAGGTGACTCCGCTACAAATCGCGCAAGTCTAACCCGATCTCCAACAGATACGTCCATTCCTACAGGGGCATTATCTAACTTATATAGATACATAAATATAAGTAAAGGACCGAAAAATAAAGGTATCATGTATATCTTTAAATTAAAACCTATGTTCAAAAGATTGATGCTGGCTATATGAGATAAAGCAATTATATAGACAAGGAAAATATGATAATTAAGATTATAAAAATACAAAATCTAAAACAAACTCTCTATGTATATACTTGGATTCATCTTTAGACTTTTACTAATACTTATATTTATATATTTTCAAACAATGACTTTTGATAATTCACCTACCACCTTATCCCTCTGTATTCCTCTAATGATAAGATTCCAATCTTTGAAAAGACATGGACAATTAATCTCTTTTATTGTAAAACACCTTGTTTTGAACAACTGAGCACGTAATAGAGTATGTAATTTTAGTATCTTTATTCTGATCTGTTATGTTACTCTCTCATATATATATATATATATATATAGTAGAGAATGGTAGTTTGCTTGAAGCATTGCTGGGTATAGTAGTAGTAAGTTTTTGAAAGGCTGTGGGCAATGCAATTCCGGGTAAGATGCAAGTTGAAAGGAAAGGAACAAAAACAATAAAAATAAATCGAATACGATATAAGACTTACTATTTATTTTTCCTTTTTTTTCCTTTTTTTTTTTTTTTTTTTCTTACATAACAGCAAGAGTGTTTTAGCTGTCCGGGTGATTAAAAATCACTATTTGATATTTCGGGAAAAGACATCCCTTTTTCAAAAATAATTAGACCAGAAGAAGAATAATATTTTATTCTTCTCCGACTGTGTAGAGAATAATACAAAACAAAATGGCTGCCAGATATAGACCGCAGCAAAAAAAACAGTTTCACAGGGAATATAAATTAAGTTAAGTTTTATTTTAATATTATGTTAAATATATGATTGGTGTTTAGAATATTAGTGTAATGTTGGTTAGGTGTATGGTGTTCGAACACCATACACCTAACCAACATTACACTAATATTCTAAACACCAATCATATATTTAACATAATATTAAAATAAAACTTAACTTAATTTATATTCCCTGTGAAACTGTTTTTTTGCTGCGGTCTATATCTGGCAGCCATTTTGTTTTGTATTATTCTCTACACAGTCGGAGAAGAATAAAATATTATTCTTCTTCTGGTCTAATTATTTTTGAAAAAGGGATGTCTTTTCCCGAAATATCAAATAGTGATTTTTAATCACCCGGACAGCTAAAACACTCTTGCTGTTATGTAAGAAAAAAAAAAAAAAAAAAAAGGAAAAAAAAGGAAAAATAAATAGTAAGTCTTATATCGTATTCGATTTATTTTTATTGTTTTTGTTCCTTTCCTTTCAACTTGCATCTTACCCGGAATTGCATTGCCCACAGCCTTTCAAAAACTTACTACTAATATATATATATATATATATATATATAGTGTCTTTCTCTTTCTCACGTTTCTGACTAAAATTAAGGTTTACATTGTACTATTGTGATGGTATTCCCTTTTGTTTATAATAGACTATTCCAGTATTTGTACTATGTCCTTCTATTCTACCTTTTCACTTGTAATACACATACAGAGAGAAAGAGAGAGAGAGAGAAAGAGAGAGAGAAAGAGAGAAAGAGAGAGATGCAACCGAGAGAAATAAATATAGTATAAAATAAGAACGGATGAGGGTTAACATTATTTCATGTGAGAAGAATAAAGTAGTAAACAGACATTACGTAACAGATGTGTCGCTTGATGATATAATTACAATTCACGCCTCATTAGAGAAATTAAATGTAAGTTTGTTTTAAATAAGAACTAAATTCTAGAACTGAGGAATATTTTAGCATGTATTTCTTGTGTAATGAAAGTGTATAAGAAATATAATGACGTGTATCTTTGTGCGATTAAAATATATAAACGTTGACGTACACAGCTTTAATATACTGATAAATAATATATTGTTTCCTTTAACTGCGAAAAACAATGAAAACCATATAAAAACGATGAAAGAAGGACGAAATGAAGGAATGAAATTATAACGAATACCTAAGAAAGAAAGGGAAGGGAAAAAATTATAGATAGAAAGAAATCTTAAGAAAAGAGGGAATGAAGAAGAGAAAGAAAATGAAAGAAAATGAGAAGGAAACAAAGGTAATGAAAAAAGAAGAAATGAAATGTGTCAAGTAAAACGAGTAAGAATGTACAAAAAAGAAAAATGATTAATAATAAGTAAAAGAAATGAAAAAATGAACAGCAGAACGAAAGCACAAACAAAGGAAAATATAATGACTTGAAGTACAAAAAAAACGAAATAACAAAAAATGAAGAAAAAAAGAAAACATGTTCGAATAAATAAAAAATAGAAAAATAGAAAAGAAAGAAAGCAATAGAATAAATAAAAAATTCATAGTTCTCTTTTCTTACCTTTTCTTTTTTTCTTATAAAGAAGACAAAATAAAAAGTAAAGCAGAAGAAAAAGCAGAAAAAAGAAAAAGAATAAAGAAAAGGAAGAGAGAAGAGGCGAAAGAAAAACAAGGAAATAGCGAAAAGAATAAAAAGAAAGAAAGGGTTAAGAAAAATAATGAAAGGAAGAAATAACGAAAAGATGAAAAGGACAATGTTAAAAGAAAAAAGAAATGATGAAAATGGAAAAGCAAAACGAATAAAAAGGAAGAAACTAACAAAGAGAATTGATATAAAGAGATGAGAATACTACAGATTGAAAGAAATAAAAAAGAAGAAAACATAACAATAAAATAGTAAAAAAGACTAAAAAAAAAGAATTAAAAGAGTACAAATAAAAAAGAAAGAAGAGAAAAATATAAAAAAGTAAAAGAAATAGCAACAAAACAAAACGAAAAGAAAATCAACAAACGAAAAAGCAAGGACAATAAAAAGAAAATGAAATACTAAAATCGAATAAAAGCCTAAAATGGATAACAAAAAGTATAAAAAAAGAATAAATAAGACAAAAAAGAAACAACAAAAAGAAAGATAAGTAAAGTAAATGAAATAAGGACAAAAAGAAAGAAAGAAAAAGCGAGAAAAGAAACGCAAGAAACATCTAAAAAGGAAAAGAACAAAAAGAATGAAAAGGAAAAAGATAGTAATTAAAAAGAACATACAATAAAAAAAATAACTTAAACATCGACAAAGATAAACGAAAGAGAGAATAAAGAAAAAATATTATTAAAGTACAGAAAAAGTAAAGTAAGAAAAAGGGAAAGTGCACAAAAACTAAAAACGAACAAACGAGAGAAAAAAAGATGAGAAAAGTGAAAAGGGTGAAACAACTAAAAAGGAGCGAAAAAAAGAAAACATAACAGAATTGTTTATAAAGTACAAAAAGAAAAATTAGGGCACACCACCTGACAAATAATGAAGAAGAAAACAAAAGAAATAATTGTTTTAATGTGCAGAAAAGGAAGAGGAAAAAGGGGCACAAGAACTAAATAAGAACGAACGAAAATAAATAATTGTTTTTTAAAGTAAAAACAACGAAACAGAAAAGTGGAAAGGGCACACATGCTAAATAAGAACGAAAAGATGAACGAAATAAAATAAAATAAAATACTTTCAAATCATCATCGAGAAATTGTTGTTAAACTCTCTTTAATTTCAAACAAAGAAATTAGATAAATAACTTTACCTATTTTTGTAATTCAACTTTCATTATTTTATTTTTGCTAATAGAGCAGAATCTTCCCCATGACCAATTGAAGAAATAAGCTTGCAGGTGAATTAAAACGTAAATTAGAGCGCGATTTACGTTCACTGCGCATCGTGGGATTAATGTTGTTCATTTATGTATTTCGCTGACGGATCGTCTGTTCAACGAGGCGTGACATTTGCCTAGAAGAATCTCGATGAAGATGGCGGACATCTTGTCCACGTTTGCCTTACCGTGGGCAAGATGGCGGCCTTTGTTCACCCGCCTTAAAAATAAACAATGTAATTCCGTTTTTCGAGACGTTTTTTGTTTGCTTTTGATTCTAATGTGCGTTTGACAGCGTTAAATAGAAGAATTGAAATCGCTTTAATTACAATTGCGAAATTTTGACTCGCTTCCCAGTTAATACATTATTCCTTGATTATTCTTTATGCTTACTTGAACTGTTTGGAGCGTATTATTCAAGGTAATTCATTGGAATAATTTGAGCCATTCTCCTCTATTGTATTACAAACCTATTTGTCAATATATATATATGATAAAAATTGAAATAATATTCCAACGTAATAGAAAATGAACAAGAAAAAAACAAAATATCACTCATGTATTCATCAACATTTCGTGTTTATTTCAAGACTTCGGCATGATTGGTTTGAAGAAATAACACACAAGTACAAATGATCAAACCTTTTCAAATACTTAAATCAATCCTTCTTATTGTTTATGTGATTTCTTGAACTTGAGATTCCCTTTCCTCGTGTATTATGTTGATAATATTGGAACTTAGGTACCTACGGGTCACTTCCGGACACTTTTACCTTTTTTATATTTAATATTGTCAAGCGTTCGTCGCTGTGGTCTCGCCGAAATTTGTGTGTGATAAAGTATATATATATATATATATATATATATATATATATATATATCATAACTAGTGAGACAAACAATAAAGTACTCGATTGTAAGTTCTGCAAAAGCTAATATAAAGTATTTTATTTAGAAAGTAGGCATTATTTGTTGTACTGGGGTTTCATCGATCTCACAATAGCTGGCCTGGGTTTTCGGTCTACTGAATGAAGCTGAATAGTCAATATCCCAATATAAGCCGATTTTTACCCCCGACTACCCGGCAAGGTATTATCGATGAAACCCTAGTACACCGAACAAACACTGTAATATATAGTATAAAATACCTTATATATATATATATATATATATATATATATATATATATATATATATATATATATATATATATATATATACAGTCTGTTTCGTGACCTCCGAGAAACTAGCATCTACTTATGAACGTAATTGCTTAATTTTGAAAACTACTAATTACTATATCAGTTTGAAGTCAACTCCGTAAAAACTGTTACCGAGAGCCCATGGAAGTCTATAGAATGGACTCTAATACACAGCTTGTATCTTAAGCAAATCATTTTCAACCGAATTACTTGCACTTTTGATGGGTTAATTGTTGCTACCTCTTGAATCCACTGCTGCATCTTTCGTGTCGAATTAAACGGTGAACTATTTCCTATGTTCAATCTTTTTTGTTTGGACATTTTCTGCATTCTTTCCCAAACTTTATCGTTCATAATTGTTTTTACATTTTTTCAAATTATGACTGTTGGTATTTCTTTAACTAATCTATCTAATCATAATCCCATGATGATAAGTGTTATACCGGCCGTTCTTGCACAGGAGAAACTACACCGGTTGTCACTATAAATAGTGCGAGTCACCAGAGACACAGAGAAGACAAAGCACAGTCTTGTAACTGTCTAGCCAAGTGCTAGTCACTTTCTTACTTTGTTAATACACTTGTTAAACCAACCCTCGACTTGACTTCCTTTATTTATTATTTACTGTTGGACAACTTCACAACAATAAGCATCCATTCTTTGAAAATACACGGCTTAAGGAAAACTAAATATCCTTTAATGAAATTCACCTTATCTTGAACAACGTAAGACGTAGTAGACTTTGTAGTTTCACAACTTTTATCTTTCTTTCTTTCATTTGTCTCTCTCTTTATATATATATATATATATGAGGTAGGTGTAAGTTTGTAATCCGAGGCTGGAGCAATGTGATATAGGTACCGGAAGGTAGAGAAGGTGAACAAAAACAAACGAGAAGAGAAAACAAGAATGGAATCTCAAATCAATTTATCAATATTTCACGTAAAACAGACTATTTGTACAAAGTTGAATATCCAGTGTAGCAGCAAGTCCTGGGAGCATATACCAGAAAGAACGGGCCCCAACAGTTGGAAATAATTTATACACCATCAACTATGACTATGAAATCCCTACAGCTACATATCTAGAAAAATATCTAATGATGCACGATTGAACAGAGCAGAAAAAGAAAAGATTACGAAATACCAAGGTCTTATGTACGACATGAAAAGAAACTGGAATCTTAGGAAAATCTCCATCTTACCAGTAATTATAGGAGCAACAGGACTAATGAAAAATAATTTGAAAAGCTATATGGTGTTGCCACAGGATATTAAGTGTTTGTGGAAGGAAGAAATGTGGGTGTTCAGATGTTCTTTAATGCGTTGGGGCAGAGGCCTAACGGTGCTACCTATGTAGAATTTCTGACACTTAGCGCATTGTAGGTTGTACACCGTATAGGTGCGGAAGCAGAGGCCAGAGTTGGGGATGGGGCAATAAGCTAAACATCCACATTTCTTCCTTCCACAAACACTTTCATCCTTCCACAAACACTTAATATCATGTGGCAACACACATCGCTCTATTAGTGTCCGCATTCTCAACTCTGTCCGCAATGTCGGTCAGCTTCGAATTTCGGAAGCTATTCTAATCTCGAAATTTCATCCAACTTTGAATAACAGATATGAGTTACCTTCCCCTTTCATCCTCTGATTCTTACATTCTTACACTCCCAGCCAATCTCCTTGCCTTTGCCTCTTCCATTTATTGAAATAATAATAACAAAAAAAAATAAATAAATATATAAATAAAACAAATTTAAATAAATTAATTCTAGGAATATTATACCTTTAAAATGAATTTGTATTTAGAAATGTACACTTTATATGTATATATGTGTGTATATTTTTAATCTCTTAATCCCCCCATCCCTTTCTAACGGTTTTTTCCTACTCTCATGATGTTAATTCTTTCCACAATTGATTTCAATTTTTCAAGTTTTAATTCTAACCATATTCTGTTTTCAAAGTTACCTCCCTTTGAACGTTCGTATTCTCATAACGGCCCAAATTTAAAATTAGAATTGAATAAATAAAGAAAAACAAGTTAATAAATCAAATAAAATAAAAATAATAAAATTATAATAATTAGTATATAAATAAACAAATATTAATAAGATGATAACTTTAGCTGAATAATTATATAATTCAATTATGATAGGAATAATTAACAGTTTCTGCGTACCTATTCTTAATTCTCTGCGGTATTTTGTCAACAACAGTTGATTCCAGTTGATTCCATCAGTGCATCTCGTTCGTTTTTTCGACCACTCGGTCTTTAATGTTTGGTCTTTTGATAATGAAAGATTTTCTTTCGAAAATTTAAGATTACCTTATTCCGGAACTTTTATTTGCCTGACAGTAACCTCTTTTTTATTTACTGTTCCAGTATTTAATCTGTTTTACGTGAAATATTAATAAATTGATTTGAGATTCCATTATTGTTTTCTCTTCTCGTTTGTTTGTGTTCACCTTCTCCGCCTTCCGGTGCATATATCACATTGCTCCAGCCTCGGATTACATACCTACACGTATATTTACCAGCAATGCTTCAAGCAAACTACAATCTCCTTTTATTTATATATAAATATATATATACAGGGTGACCCAAATAAAACGGGCCACGTGTACACTTTATGTGATATCTCATTTGTTTATTCACAGATTGCCCTTATTTTACAGGACATGGCAGAATCAACGACCGTGAGTACACCAATACCTCAGTGGGAGCTGGGACAAAGAATACACTGTGTTAAATTTTACTACAAGACAGGCTCATTTAAGAAAACCCAGGACAGTTTCATGCATCAGTTCGAATTGAAAAGGCTCCATCCAAAAGCAGAATTCAGAACTGGGTGGACCACTTCGAGAAGTATGGGACCGTGGAGAACCTCAACTCTGCCAGTGAGAACCGTCCAAGCCACTCGGCACGTCCCAAGAAGCGGACAGCCGAGCTGGTCGAAAGTGTGAGAGAGTCTCTCCAGGAGAGTCCGAAACGCTCTGTGCGTAAGCGAAGTCAGTCCCTCGGTATCTCCCGTGAGACTTGCAGGAGAGTGCTGGTGAATGATATCAGAGCTTACCCATACAGAATACAGACGCTGCAGACCCTTACAGCCTCAGACAAGAAGCAGAGGAGCGCTATAGCAGTCAAGATGTTCGATAAGATTGAGAAGACACCAGGTTTCCGTAACCTCCCTTGGACCTCAGATGAAGCTCACTTCCATCTTGACGGAAAGGCGAACTCCAAGACAAATGTCTTCTGGGGGTCCTCCGGACCCAATGAAGTAGCCACCAAGCCCCTGCATTCTCCTAAGTGCACGGTGTGGGCTGCAATCTCGGTCAGAGGCATCATCGGACCAATCTTCATCGAAGAATCTGGCGCAGCAGTGACAGTCACCAAAGAGCGCTATGTGGAGGTCCTCAAAACTTTCAAAAGTAAGCTCCAGACTCTCTACCCGTCGCTCATGAGCAAGTTCTGGTTCCAGCAAGACGGAGCAAGTTCTCACACCTCAAACCTGTCCTGAGATTGGCTGAAAGAGAACTTCGGAGGCCGAGTGATCAGTCTCAAGACTAATTTTGAGTGGCCACTCCATAGCCCGGACCTAAGGCCCCCAGATTTTTACCTTTAGGGCTATTGTAAAAACAGAGTGTACGCAGGGAAACCCAGAATCATCACGGAACTCAAGGAAGCCATGAGGGAGGAGATGAGAGCCATTACCAATTCAGTCTGTAAGAACGTCATGGACAACTTCGTTCTGCGCCTAAAGAAATGCACGAAGCTAAATGGAGGCCATCTAGAACACATGCTGTAGAACGGAGAAAAAAGACCAAAGGCCCTTATGTTTTGATGTGATGTATTGAATATAATAAACTAGTTATGACCAACAATTCATTTAATTCGGACGAAACACTAAGATACGGAGCCTAATTAGAGTTGGGGCCCGTTTATTTTGGGTCACCCTGTATATATATCATCTTTGGTTTAATTTAATAGAAAGAAATCTAGCAGAGTGTTCAATTATTTAATAATAAAAAGTATAACATGTATTTATTAGTTGTGTTCCAGATCAGATAAAATCAACATGATAGCATTGGTTTCGCGCTGTTGCGGTCTAAGAAAACACAACATAATAAAACGTAAACAAAAAAAAACGGTTAGCTCTGATCAGTCATATGTTAAAGTTAAGGAAGTCACGTGTCTATCTGGGGAAATTGTACGCCGTTATTTACAAAAAATTAATATATATTTATTCATGTTTCATTCTCCCTGTTTAGCTAATAAATTGTGTGTGTTTTATTTAGAAATTTTTTTTTTTTTAATCATAAATGTGTAGATATTCTTCGGGGAAAGAACAAACCAAAAAGAGAAAAAGAGAAAAAAAAAAAAAATTAATAAGCAAATTAAATTTGTTTTTTAAAATTTTTTTCCTTTATTTTATTTATTTTCAAAATCAAAACTTTCTCTTCCGCGCTTTTTACATCAAAGGGAATCTCTCTCTCTCTCTCTCTCTCTCCCTCTCTCTCTCTCCACTCTCTCTATCCATTTTCTCTCTCTCTCTCTCTCTCTCTCTCTCTATATATATATATATATATATATATATATATATATATGTGTGTGTGTGATGAAAATTATGGAAATAATATTCCAACGCAATGGAAAATGAAATAAGGAAAAAACAATTTCTTCCATATATACATACATCAACGTTTCGTCTCTATTTCATGATCCTATCAGAATAATTGTCTTCAAGTCAATCATCATGATAGATATTGAAATAGGGACAAAACGTTGACGTATACATAAATTATTTTATGTTTTATTTTTTCGCACACACATATATGAATATTATATATATATATATATATATATATATATATATATATATATATATATATATGTGTGTGTGTGTGTGGGGAGGTGTGTGTGTGATAAGTATTTTTTTTATAAATACTGTGTTGGGGTTTGGATTGTTGTAAGAAACAAAAAAAACTTTTAATCTTATATTTATATTTAAATACTAGGTTTGGAAATAAATTACCTCAAAACAATTGCAAATTGACTTTGCTCGTATTTTATTTTATTTTGGAATTAACTAAACGAAAAAGAAACCTCTGCTGAAATAATGTTTTTCGGTAATCCCCACCAGATGTTTCCTCCTTTCTACCTGGGTTCAGGAGTACGTAGCACTGGCGATCGTATTATATTAAAAACCGTCGGTTGGTTATGGATTATTTTGGGGGTCTATTCTTCCCTGACTATACATAGTTCATGTTAAAAGCAAAATCTGATTGCGTTTTTGTGTGCATATATCTGTATATGAGTGTATGTGTGTATATATTTTTGTGCAAGTGTGTTTTTAGTATGGATTTGTGTGTGTGTTTGTTTTTGGTTTTGTGAGTGAACGGAGTGCAAGTCCATCCACAGTAATCATCCCAAGTCTTAATACTATTAATTACTCATAATATTTTCTTTCCGTGATGCTATTTAGAAATACTATATCATCGACCTTGCATAGAGCGTATGGACATAAAGTCTTATTGCTTGATCCATAAAACTTGTTCTCTTCGGCGTCAGATTTTCATGTTGTAGACGGAGGTCACCGTAAAACCTTTAAGAAATATGAGACCAGTGGGGGAAGGATACGACTTTTGTTATGAGTATGGTGGGACACTTACGCCTTATGAGACATGTCACGGTATCCAGGTCTACGATAACTTACTAGATCCAGGCCCTGATTCTCACTAATCAAAGATATATGGGGTGCAAATGGGTTCAACCCAAAACATTAGGTATTAAAACAGGGGCGAGAGAGATACAAACGGAGAGGGATAGATGGCATGAAGTTTGGAAGGGAAGAGAGTAGAAGACTGAAGAAGTAGAAGAGGAAGAAGAACAAGAAGAAAAAGAACAAGACGAGAAGGGAGAAAGTGAAGAAAACGCAGGAAAAGAGGGGCAAAAAGAAGAAGACGAAAAAGAAGAAAAAAAGAGAATGAAAATAAGAAAAAAAAACACGAAACAGAAAATAGAGAAGCAGAAGAAATAAAAAAGCGAAAGTAGAATGAAGAAAAGAAA
>OY744539.1:22006561-22021561 GCA_963556195.1 Sepiola atlantica
TTATTTTTATTTTTTAATAAATTAGCATATTTTGGCTTGCCTGGGAGGACGGTCATATAACAACAGAACAGATACTACACTTATAAATTCCGATTAAATCGAGTTTTTTTCTTTTTTTCATTAATTTAAAAATGTCTAGTCACAAAAGAATAAAGTTTATTTCTTCTTGGCATTTCGGCTAAGATTAAAGTGTAGTGTCTGTTCTCTTAACAACAACGCCGAGAGATTTAATGTAATTATCTCCCTCGAAACTGAAAGTTTTAAAATGTTTATAAAACGTTATCGTTTTTTTTAATAAAATTTCTTTAATTAATTCTAATAATATTACTATCGAGGAAAATATTATAAATATATATATTAACATTTGACAATACTTATTATGAACGTATATTACAGAATATTAATTTATGAGAAACTTAAAAAGAAAATAAATATGCAAATGTGCAAATGTGGGATTACTAAAATCCTTTCTGGGCTTTTTGGCTAAGATCAGAGTGTAGTATCTGTTTCGATTGATGCTACACTCTGTAGATCGGTGTCGTCTTGGCCTTCGGGCCTTGATTCCGCCGGTCTGAGCTATTGTCCTGTGCAGTTTTAGGAGGTGCACTCTCCCAGGCTTTGCCTTCTCACCCTTAGAGAAGGGGTTAGTTTATTGCACATCGCTTGAGGTGCACCTACCGGGGAATGCCCACCGGGCTGCCCAGGAATTTTTTGACGGCCACTGCGCTCTTTTTCTTGGGTGCTGGCTTTTCAATCCCACTTTCCCGACCTTGTGTCACATCTTACCGATGTTGGTGGTAGATAAATACCAAGTAAGCCTTAAACGTGTTGATGTTGGTATACTTAGGACAGATTCGCATTTATTTAGATTTAGATTCAATAAGTTTAGATTGGAATATTAGATTAGCTAACTGCAGTATTCTCTATTATTTAGCAATGTATTTATTACATTTAAAAAATTATGACTGACAGACAGACGGACGGGCGGACGGACACAATCACTATTTATATAAGAAAGAAAAAGACACGTGTTATAAAAAGTAAAAGAAATTATAATCCTTTTCACTTTTTTATACGAATGAGTCACCAATTATTAAGGCTAAAAGCCATTTAAGGATAATAGTTAATGAGATGAATCGACTTTCAATTAAACGATGAAGAATATTATTAAAGGAATAGTGGGACCCGTGGAAATCTCACAGTTGTATCTTTCAGCTGTTTTATACTGCTACCGTGTTTATTGGAGTCTATCTAAAAAACCCTTCTTGGACATCCGGCGCGAACGCAGACCCCACAATATTATTGTACCATCTTTAGACAGAGGCCAAGATAGTTCGACACAACAGTGACATCGGATGAGATTTTAATAATTATTTTGTTGCATTGGATCATCTACGATCGAGCAATCACATCTTAAAAAAATATGGAGGTGATAACGTGCGTACGAACGTGGAGTTGCCTTAGCGTATCATCATCATCATCATCATCATCATCATCATCACGGTTATTTTATTCACTCCTGTGGTAGGAACCTCTGCTTGGTGTTTGACACCTTATTGTTGATTGGCATTCAGGGTTATGTTTGCTATAGTCGCTACGCTAGGCACTGCGGGTTGGCGACGCTATTTTCCCATAGCTAAGTGTCCACATACAACGCCTGCTATTCCCAAATGGTCACCCATTTTAGTACTGACCAGGCTCAACGTTGCTTAATTTCGGTTATCTAACGGGAACCGGTGTGTCTACGTGAGTATGCCATATATATATAAGCTTATTATATATATATGTAAAATGATATTTAATGTACAAAATTTGATTCATTATAAGAACAGTTTAGGGCAAGTATTTGTTGACATTAGGTTTGAAGAGCTCTATATGTTGTATCCCGTAGGGAAGCAATCTCATGGTATTGTGTTTTTTAGAAAGATAATTAAATAAAGATATATATCTTACTAAACAAAAAGTAGTTTTTGCAATAAAATCGATTGGATGTCTTTAAATCAAATAAATATTTTCAATGTTTTTTACGATACCATTTATTTTACCTAACACAATCTTTAATAGGATTTCTAAAAGTGAATTATTGCAGTTTTGTTTGGTCATTAAATGATTTTGTTTATGTACTAAAAAGTCACAGCTTATCAAGACCCAAAGTCCACGCGAGGATAAGCGTTAATACGTGGGTCAGGTTAACCGTGAGATAACACCGTCAGGATGGTTGAGACAGGTCAGAATTTGATTATTTAAGAAGACGGCTCAACAAGAACTTGCTTAATATGGACTTGAAAACGACCATATTGTAGTCAGCTGGGAAGCAGTCCCGAGGTATTGTGTTCCACAGACGGGTAGTTTTTGGAAATAAATTTTGCTCAGCGAAGTTTAATTTAGTTTTAGGTACACAGAGTAAGAAAGGAAAATGATTTACAATTGTTGTAGCCCGACGAGTTTTTGTTGTGATTTTGTTACGAGGGGTGGCACAGATGGAACTGAGTCGATGACCTACCATTAAGAAATCCTGAACATGTAGGTCAAATTCTAATCTTTTCTTTTACTCTCATATATAATGTTGCTGCAAACTGACCCCGGAATCAAACCTTACTAAGATATTGCATTTAAAATAAAGCAACTCCGTATTATCGCTTTTAAAACTTATTTGTTTTATATATTATCAATCGTCTTTAATTTGAAGTGATAAATTTGATAATTTTGATAAAGACATCCTAACAATAATCAAGGATTACGTATTTAAAACAATGTTACAATAGATCTGCAAGGATTTGAACTCGGCATTGCCGATTTAATAAACCGCGAAGATATCCATTAGACAAATTAGACGATTTCTTTTTAGACATACAATTATTTTTTCAATATATTCCTTATTTACTGACCCTCCCCCCATCTGACAAGCACAGATTAAAACACAAGGTCAGTTTTAATGTAGGAAAAATCAAAGCTCCCCCGCAAAAGGGGCATACGAGAATTGGAGAAAAATAAAAATCGCCTTAGTCTAGAAGGATTTATCTTTTACTAACTGATAACAAATAAGTATCGAAACAGATACTACACTTTGCTCTTAGTCAAAAAGACTAAAGAAGGGTCGTGTTCTTCTTTATATCATTTGAGAAGTCGGGAAAACTCGATGTTACACACTGCATATGTTAGTTATTTTTCTATTACATATTCTTTCTTTTTTTGCGTCACGAATAGAGACGACAATGGCGTCATGAGTTTTCCCCGCCAATATCACGGATCTCACATTTTCCCCCCTTGGAGAATGAACGCGTAATATCAAGTCGGCGTCATCTTCCGTCTGAAAAGACAATGTCGCAGACAAAACCCCCAACCCTCGCCCGTGTCGAGACAGTGGTCGAAACTTCAAAGTGCCGCAGCATCACGATGCTATTACACAGATAATAAAGCCAGGTGAGAGAAAAGAAACAATCTATGTGTTGTCTTGATCGTTGCGGTAATTAAACATCGCGTAGAGGTTTTACACAAACACGACCAGCGGAAGCCATCTAAAAATAGCGGATGCATTAGATGCGTCCGTTATTTCTGCCGGTGGGTATGTCTGTCACGCTACGATTTAAAATAGCATCTACGTTTGTCCGTCTCGTTTGATTCTATAATATCACTAGCAAGAGGACCCGATGTTGCCCAGGATTTAATGAGGATCACTACTATGTACTTTTTCACTATGCTAATAACACATTTTACTTTCTTTGTCCCCTCTTCCGTTTTACTTCTTAATATAGTCGGAAATAGCTCTTAAACACGACCAGCGGAAGCCATCTTAAAATAGCGGATACATTAGATGCGTCCGTAATTTCTGTCGGTGGGTCTGTCTGCTGCGCTACGATGTTAAATAGCATCTACGTTTGTCTGTCTCGCTTAATTTTATAATAGCACTGACAGGAAAAGCCGACGTTGCTCGGGATTAAATGCGGATCACTACTATGTACTTTTTCACTATGCTCTTAACACCATATTACTGTCTTTGTTTTTACTCCACCCCCTTTTTCCGTTTTCTCCCCTAATATAGTCGGAAGAAGCTCTTAAACAGGTGCCTTAATGTTCATTCAAATCGGGTATACGTATTTGAAATTTTAGGCGTGTTCTGCCAAAATGCATTACTCAGAGGAATGGCACATGGATATTGCCACATAGAGGGGAACGTAGATATTGGCCACATAGAGGGGAACGTAGATATTGGCCACATAGAGAGGAACGTGGATATTGGCCACATAGAGGGGAACGTAGATATTGGCCACATAGAGAGGAACATGGATATTGGCCACATAGAGGGGAACGTAGATATTGGCCACATAGAGGGGAACGTGGATATTGGCCACATAGAGGGGAACGTAGATATTGGCCACATAGAGGGGAACGTGGATATTGCCACATAGAGGGGAACGTAGATATTGGCCACATAGAGAGGAACGTGGATATTGGCCACATAGAGGGGAACGTAGATATTGGCCACATAGAGAGGAACGTGGATATTGGCCACATAGAGGGGAACGTAGATATGGGCCACATAGAGAGGAACGTGGATATTGGCCACATAGAGGGGAACGTAGATATTGGCCACATAGAGAGGAACGTGGATATTGGCCACATAGAGGGGAACGTAGATATTGGCCACATAGAAAGAAACGTGGATATTGGCCACATAGAGGGGAACGTAGATATGGGCCACATAGAGAGGAACGTGGATATTGGCCACATAGAGGGGAACGTAGATATTGGCCACATAGAGAGGAACGTGGATATTGGCCACATAGAGGGGAACGTAGATATTGGCCACATAGAAAGAAACGTGGATATTGGCACATAGAGGGGAACGTAGATATTGGCCACATAGAGGGGAACGTAGATATTGGCCACATAAAGGGTTACCTAGATATTAGGGAGCACTTCAATTTTCTTCTCAAAATAAGTGTATACACATGATATAAATTTCATAAAAATGATGATATATTTGAAGATTTTGGGAGGCTATGCCCTCATAGCCTCCTTAAGGGTGTACGCAAGGATTCGGAAATACTTTCATTGCTTTTCTTAATTAATTTTACATGATAAAGACACTTTCAGGTTTTATGTAGATAACTTGAACTTTCTTTCGATAGGGAACACATAAAGATCACACAAACACATTGAGTTTTATACAAAGAATAATGTTCGTCTGACCAACACTGTTCTTTTCTAAGCACTTGTTTATAATGCTGGATGAATAGAATATAACAGTGATAGCATATATAATAAAATAAGGATGAAAAATATAATATAATAGGAGTGAAATATATAATCTTATAAGGATCGAATATATAATATAATAAGGATGAAATATATAATATAATAGTAATGAAATATATATATTATACTAGGGATGAAATATATAATGAAATAGTAATGAATTATATGATATCATAGTAATGGAATATATAATATAATAGGGATGGCATATATAATATACTGGGGATAAAATATATAATATAATAGTAATGGAATATATACCATAATAGTGATGAAATATATAATATAATAGTGATAAAATATATAATATAATAGTAATGTGCAGTATATGACCCGGCCATGGTACTTGTGCAGTATATGACCCGGGGACTGGTACTTGTGCATTATATGACCCAGGCATGGCACTTGTGCAGTTTTTGACCCGGGGCATCACACTAGTGCAGCATATGACTCAGGCATGGTACTTGTGCAATATATGACCCGGGAACTGGTACTTATGCATTATATGACCCAGGCATGGCACTTGTTTTTTTTCTTTTTTTCTTCCAAATGTTTTTATTTTATGTCAATACTTTTTTTCTCTTCTGATTATTATGCTCATCAAAAAGAGGGTGAATGTCTGTTTGTATGTTTTTTTATCGACCCGGGCAACGCCGAGTAGGTCTGCTAGTATATAATATAATACTGATGAAATATATAATATAATAGGGATCCAATATATAATATAATAGAAATGAAATGAAAGAACTGATTTTTTAACCAAAAAAATTCAAAAAGTCCATAAAAATTCATAGCACTACCCGATATTATTTAAAAGTATTGTTTAAATTCATAGTACTTATTAATTAATAAGTGCCTAATTTTTTCTTGAATTTATTACAAAAAAATCCCTTTTAAATACTACATTATATTTGAACAACACAACTTTCACATATTTACTTGACTTTATAAGATGGGTATATAATTCATTTATACTATATATGGGTAAGATTACTGAACTATAAAATACTCTATTTATAGACATATTTCATTGGCAATAACAATTTCACACAAAAGCCATTTTAGTGTCGAGCATGGTTACTATTTCTAAAATTCTTTTGAAAATCGATACAAGATGCAGGCTCAAACATCGATACATATTTTTAAAGGAAACAATAGGGTTCACAACGCTGATAAATGCATTAGTTTTAATAAAGCCTTGATTATATTTTATTTAGACCCTGCCGTTTGGTCATTTTTCGTTTGCTCCATAATTTACAAAGTCAAGATTTACAGTAATATTGCTGAGCCTGCTAGCGATTTAGACTTATCTGACTCACCGGATGATTGTTGTAGATTCGGTTTCCGGTCAATTATTAGTCAGTTAGTTAGTCACTAATCTTTATTTCAATGGTAAATATAGTCGTATCACTATTATATATATATATATATATATATATATATATATATATATATATATATATAATGGTAATAATCCAGGTGAAAAATATCCACAGGGTGGTAATCCAGAGAATTTTAACCGGGTTTATAAAAAGTGCTCAATATCAAAATAGAGCTTTATATATGATAATTTTATTTACACAGACATGTACAAAATCTGCGACACTGGCATGTCGATGTTATCGATCAACAGTTACTATAAACTGAGATCTCATCAGGCAGAGTTAGAATCCGATCTTAGCCTCAGATCATATTTGGAGAGAATGAAGTGGAGGGATAGAGAAAGAGAAGAAGAGGGAAAGAAATTTAACATTTCAAAAATTAAAGCCGTTAAAAAATTAAAAAATTAAAATTAAAAATTTAAAAATCTAAAAATCTAAGAAACAAAAAACAGAAAACAAAAATCTAAAATCTAGAATCTGAAACAAACAGGGCAAATAAATAAATAAAAATATAAGGTGGAAAGAGGAACAAATAATGATGAGGGGAGAGGTGGTGGGGAGGTAGACACATAGAGGAAAAAGAAGGAGAGAGAGAGGGCGTCTGTTGATTCAGATCGAGAGGGAAGGAGGGGGTAGACATGCACGAATCAAGTGTCAAGATTTTTAGATTTTTTAATTTTTAATTTTAATTTTTTAATTTTTTAACGGCTTTAATTTTTGAAATGTTAAATTTCTTTCCTTCTTCTTCTCTTTCTCTATCCCTCCACTTCATACTCTCCAAATATGATCTGAGGTTAAGATCGGATTCTAACTCTGCCTGATGAGATCTCAGTTTATAGTAACTGTTGATCGATAACATCGACATGCCAGTGTCGCAGATTTTGTACATGTCTGTGTAAATAAAATTATCATATATATATATATATATATATATATATATATATATATATATATATATATATATATACTTACGTATCGAGCACTGTTGAAGTACATACTGAAAATTGATACATGAAAATTATATCTCCTTATAAAATTTAATGTTTATATATATATATATATATATATATATATATATATATATATATATATATATATACGCTCAGGTAGATTTCAACTTTACAGACGCTTTTTCAAGTTATAAACTACTTGCCGTTATAATTCAAAAATGAGCACAACAGTAAAATCAAAATGTGTAAAGACACTAAAACTAATACCGCCTGAAGATGATTTGACGATTCAAATCGAAAGTACTTGCAAAATAGAAAAAAGAATAGAACAAGAAACCCATGGATCATATTTACATCAATTTGACCGAAACATTAGATGGACAATTCGGAAAATTGAAAAAATAAAAAAAGTCGCATCAAACAAAACCATTCCGTGTTATTTAATAATGTTTGCCTAAATATATATATATATATATATATATATATATATATATATATATATATATATATATATACTTACGTATCCAGCACTATTGAAGTAAATACTGAAAATTGATACATAAATATTATATCTCCTTATAAAATTTCATGTGGATACATAACATAGTAATATATATATATATATATATATATATGGTGAATAAAAAAGAAAAAGACTAAATATTGTTTATGTATACATAAACGGTTCGTCTTTATTTCAAGACTTCCTCATGATGAATGGTCTGAAGAAAATAACAAAGTACAAAATATTTGAAATAATCTATGCACTTTGTGTGTCATTTTTCTCACATTAATCATTCTTAGGAAGTCTCGAAAAAAAGACGAAACGTTGATGAATATATAATAATATTTTTGGTAGATTTCGAGTACAACAAGATGGTAAGATACATTTCAGAGTAAACATAATTTGAATCAATGAAACGAGCAGATGGAAAAAAAGGAAAATTGCTAAAATGTAAGTTAAGGCCTTATCGTAAGAACCTCTAAGAGGAAACATCACAATGATAAATTAAAAACAAAGAAAATCGAATGAGATATGAGGGGAGAATTGGAAGTAACAATTTAGAGAGAAAAACGGTAAATCCCACTGCTTTTACGGATTTGAAGCATTGAATATCTCCAACTGATGTTTCAAAATCTTTTTGTCTGCACAAGCTAGGTCGATAATTGTTAATACCTAACTCCTCAATAATATTGTGTAAAACGGATTACCACCCATCGGAATACTGGTCAACACACTTAGTTGCAGCAACCATGTGTTTACTGATGGCAGATTCATGTGAT
Source organism: Sepiola atlantica (assembly GCA_963556195.1). NCBI lineage: Eukaryota > Metazoa > Mollusca > Cephalopoda > Sepiida > Sepiolidae > Sepiola > Sepiola atlantica. The sequence goes on from OY744539.1 coordinate 22,015,437, forward strand.
TGAAAGTTCCGGATGATGTCGAAACCTTGTGTAAACGAATATCACGTGGTATGTGTTGGGATATTCTCATTTCTAATTTTGAGATGTTTTGCCAACATAGTCAGTTCCACACTGACACACGAATTTATAAACAACAGAACTCATTTGAATGGCTGGCAAAACATCCTCACGGAAAGAAGAGAAAAAGGTTCAAGTCGTGTAAACTACTCTCGGCATAGTTGCTGAAAAAAAACGTTCATTAGAAGAAGAAATCCTTTTGACAATGGCAGTTTACAATAGATAGGGCATCGTGACGGGCCAATACATTTATCACAATAAAATATAACAACTTTGCGTGCAATGGTGCTTTATATATATATATATATATATATATATATATATATATATATATATATATATATATATATATATATAGTATGAATTTTATTTATAAAAACATTATTGGTTACATATGCGCATACATATTTCTGTTGTACTCTACGCAGAGAGTGAACCTCTTCAGACCAAACACGACTGCCGTCTTTGGTCTGAAAAGGTTCACTCTGTGCGAAAAGTAGAACCGACACATGTATGCACATATGTAACCAATAATGTTTGTATAAATATAAAGTTATACTTAAGAACAGCTCTACTTGTTATTGAACACTTTTATAAACACTTGAGTTTCAACGGGTTTACATCTACAGAAACTAATACAATACATGTACTATATATATATATATATATATATATATATATATATATATATATATATATGTGTGTGTGTGTGTGTGTGTACATGTATATATATATACTAATTAATTAAGTTCAAATATATTGATTAGATAAACATAAAACAAATAGTTATTAAGTGCTCAGTACAAAACAGTCGACACATGATCAATTAACGTTTCGATGTTAACACATCCTAGACGGGACAATAAATTAACCTCATTCATTTACTTTTCCTACGAATAGGCAACCCGTCTCACATGCCCTAACACATTTGATACGTAGACCGTTTCGAATGTTTTAATATATATATATATATATATATATATATATATATATATATATTGCTACTGATGATTAAATTGTGGTTGAGACATAAAACGATGTCGTTCTATTCTATATAATGTGTTTTTATAATCAATATACTTTGTCTGGTATGACAAGAATGAAACAAAACAACGGAAATGAGGCCGCCGATTTGCGGCTATTGATATGCTAAAAATTGGACGATCATATGTTTTTTTGAAGTGAGAGGAGGAAATATCCGCTAAGTATTATTTAAATGTGTTTAGAGGCCGTTGTTTTTCTTTAGTTTGCTTATTTGATTATTCACGTATAATAGTCGTGTACACCGACGTCGTTTCATGCTTCAACTACCACCCACTCATTATTATTGAAATAGACCTCCAGAAAGAAACATACATATAATGCGAAACTTTAATATATATATATATATATATATATATATATATATATATATATATATATATATATATATATATAAACAATAAAAGCATGAGAATAAGAATTTTATGAAATACAATATCTATTTAGTCATCAGTTGTTAAAAACAAGGAGGTTCAAATACAAGAAAATTTTTTTTATCCCCCCATGAAACCATGGCTTTTCAAAGAATGAAATCTTATCGTCAGATGAGTACAAACAGATAAGTTTGTAAAGAGAATTACAAAAGTCATAATTTGAAAAGATATAAAGATAATATAAAATACAAAATGTCCAATGCAAAAAGAAAAGGTTAAAAATATAGGCAACTGTTCACCGTTGAAGGCGCCATGAGTGTTTGCAGCAACAGGTTCGAAAAACAATAACATTCAGAGAAAAAATTGCATCATAAATTGTAAAATCTGTTGAATTTGTGGAAAGGCAAACACCATTAAATGGCTCAGATGATCTAATTGGAAAAAGTTGCAGTGTAAGAGGAATAATAACATTTACTTATTTCAAACCCCTTGTTTTGAAAAACTAAATAGACATTGTATTTTATACAATTCTTATTCTTATCATTTCTTGTTTATATAATTGCTCCATTTTGTATATCGAGCATCAATTCTTCATGATAGGTTTTATTTGAAAGGCATGCATCATATCTTTATAATCCTGTTTCTTCACTTATGAGATAAAGGTTCAAAATACTTGGATCCAGAGTTTAAATTTTCTGCCCGGAGATACGGTTACGTAATTTTATACTGACGAGCGTAAAATAAAAACGCGAATCATATATATGTCAATGGATATAAAAATATTTATTTATTAATAACAGTTATTAAGCTGATATTAAGTTCAGCCTTGGTTCTATCCCTTGGAAGATAGAACTCTGTTCATGATCACAGTACTTGTGTTTGGATTAAAAGAATACAAGGCGTATTTCTCTCGAATTTTAAAGCGTGATCGTCGCGTTTGATCTACGTTTCGAATCGTTTGACCGGCGATGCGGCTACGTAATTCCACGCTGACCAGCGTAAAATAAAAACGCGATATATATATATATATATATATAAATATATATATATATATATATATATATATATATATATATATATATATATATATATATATATATATATATTTATTTATCTACGTACGACGTCGTTTCGAGCACAGGGAAATAAATATCTCGGACGGTCACAGAACGCGAACCAGGTTCACAGATACACCTTGAATCTGTGAGCGTCCAATAAGACAACGAGAAAGTGTCACGTGATAACTGAGAAATTAAGTGATATTTATACTGAAAGCGGCGAGTATAAATATCTAAACATCCGATAGAACTTGACGGCAGAGTCGAAGCACTGCACTGAGGCTTTCTGGCGAATATATATATATATATATATATATATATATGTGTGTGTGGGTGGTGTCTATGGATATAAGAATATGTATTTATTAATAATAATTATAATTATATATTGAGTTGGCCTTGGGCCTTGATAAGTGGTGACTTATTAGTAAAAGAAATATCAAAGTATCTTACCTTTTTAAACATGAAATCACCAGTGAAAAATATGACATCACCAGTAAAAAATATATTGTTTCATAGACAGGGGTCAAGATTCAGAATTTAAGAAGACAGCGCGTTAGTATGTATTACCGTTTTACAAAGTATCAATCCTCATGCAAAAAAATTCTAGAAACATGTAATAGCGTTCTATTAAAACTTCTCTCTCTTTCTACTTCACCTTTCGACTACCCTATTCCCCCGTCTCTCTCTCTCTTTCTTTCTTCCTTTCCCTCTCTTCTTCTCGTCTCCCGTCTCTCTCGCTCTCAAGTGGTTCACTGTTATAGAAATAAGGAATGGAAATCGTTAAAAACCTATAGTAATAATTACAATTTTTTGTTTTAGATCCTTATGGACTAATCTGATCCCAGGGGAATAAATATTACAATATTTTTGTTACACTGAATCAATTCGATGATGTATGTGTATCTTGTGTAGTATCTGACTTTTAAATATATGTGTGTGGTCTGAAATTGGAACATATACCGAAATATGACCGGGTCTATCTATCTGCTATTTATCCTCGTCTGAGTCATCAAATGATTGTAGATTCGTTTGTTCCCGATCAACTGCCAGTCAGTTAGTCAGTCACTAATCTGAATTTCATTGGCAAAATTAGTCATATCACTAACGGACAAGCGTTGAACGTTCAAATCAACACGACTGCATAATACGTGACTGTCGGCTATTTTAGAAAAATAAATGGCGCCCAGCAGACTGCGCGGATGCTATAACTCTTAGAGTTTTTATGTGTTTTTATTCCGTTTGGCCGAAGGTTCAGGTCGTAATAGATGGAGCAGTCATAAAACACCCGAGAATAACCGGGTGGGGCTCTAAGCATGCCGGGCCTTTACCATGCCGGGTTCTGACCGGATCGGACTCAGGAGATATTTCTCTTAATAAAGAGGAGGATCGAATTATTATTTATTAGAGTTTCGTTAACTTTATTTCCTCTCGCAAAATTATGTTGTGAGTCTAGTGTCCATATTTTGCTGTCAATTTTTGTATGAACTTTGGTATCAGCTCGACGTTTTATATCTTTTAGAATATTATATATTTAAATATATCATTATTGCCAGTGATATATTATATACTTGCAGGGCAAACCTGCGTTGCTCGATGGACATAGGAAACACAAGAGTTGAAAAATATGTGCGTAATATGTGATATATTTTGTATTATTTGTATTATTTGTACTACCGTTATGATTTAAGATGTTATTACCACAACATTTGGTACGTTTTGTCGAACTCGGGAATCTTTAAGTCGAACTAAGGAATTCGTACGGACTAATACAAAGTATCAATCCTCATGCAAAAAAATTCTAGAAACATGTAATAGCGTTCTATTAAAACTTCTCTCTCTTTCTACTTCACCTTTCGACTACCCTATTTCCCCCTCTCTCTCTTTCTTTCTTCCTTTTCCTCTCTTCTTCTCGTCTCACCTCTCTCTCGCTCTCAAGTGGTTCAATGTTATAGAAATAAGGAATAGAAATCGTTAAAAACCTATAGTAATAATTACACTTTTTTGTTTTAGATCCTTATGGACTAATCTGATCCCAGGGGAATAAATATTACAATATTTTTGTCACACTGAATCAATTCGATGATGTATGTGTATCTTGTGTAGTATCTGACTTTTAGTTGAGCACACACGGAATTACGACTTTCCTTTAAAAATAGCAGAGTGAAGTCATGGTGATGCCATGATTACGGGCGTGAATTGCATGTTCAACATGCCGTGTCCATCATCTGCATAGACTATTGTATTACTTTGATTGATACCCATGAGGAAACGTATTAATCCAACTCTTTTCCTCATAGCGAGTGGCAAAGTAGTAGGACAGACTGAGCAGTAAATGGGGACTGGTTGCCCCGTTGTAAGACTTTACCTTACAAGGAGCAACCAGTCCCCATTTACTTGTCTTCCCACGAGGTCAAACTTAGAGACAAGGTCGGTTTTTAATGTGGGAAATATCCAGTTGTCTAAAGAAACCGCACTTTGAATTTCGGCAGAATTTAAATTGCCTCAGTTTAGAAGGATTTCTCTTTCACTGATCGACGATTCGAAAACTGAAGTGTAATATAAGAACAGATACTACACTAACTAGGCTTGGCGATTGAAAACTACGAAATAATATATTGTGAAATCATAGTCAGAAGTTGCTTTTCTTATGTTTTCCGCAATACATGATTCATTAAACTAACTTAAAACAAATAACGAAGCTTTTTCTCTTGGAACCACGCGTGGATTTACTTACAATTTTAACACCAGCAAAATGAGGAGGAAAAATAACAGAAAGAACCCTTCCGTAAGGCCGTGAAACAGCGAAAGTCTTAGAGGCATATATTTATGAAAAATGATTTTATTCATTTGTTTATATATATATGATGGACTCTACCGTCGATTGCGACGTATGAGGTTCCAACAACTTTCATTTGTGTCTAGATCGTTCATGACACCTGAGTCCGGCAAGAGACCTGCAATGAAAGCCGCAGACAGTGCAAGAGTGTGAGTAATCGGATGCCAGGTGTGGAGCACTCTATCTAGCTTTTCGCCTAACTCTGGCAGTTCTCATATTATCCACACAGGTCTCGCTGAATCTTTCCAGTCCAATGCAACAAGCTGCTCGCCATGTCTTCCTGTCTGTTGTACAGTCTTCAAAGTTTTTTTGGGGTACTCCAATTGCCGCCAGCGCATCTTTCAATTTATCTTTGTACCTCAGCAAGGGCCGACCAACATTCCTGTTACCACAAGCTAACTGACTGTACATCAGTGCTTTAGGTATCCTCCCTTCGTCCATTCTTGCTACATGACCAGCCCATCGCAATTGAGACTGTAACAGGAAACTTTCAATTCCACCAATATGGCATCTGTTGTAAAGATCGGTGTTAGCGACTTTGTCCTTCAAACTAAGTCCGCATATGGTCCTAAGGCAGCTCCTGTGGAACACATCCAATTGGCGAATGTGATGCCGGTAAGGCGTCCACGCCTCACATCCATAGAGAAAACCTGTCAATATTACAGCCCTATACACATTGATTTTTGTCTTCAACTTAATGCCTCTGCTACTCCAAAGACGATGTTTCAGCTTGCCGAAGGCATTTGCCGCTTTTGC
>OY744539.1:22026561-22074061 GCA_963556195.1 Sepiola atlantica
GTCGTGTATAAAATGTGGCAGGGTGTCCTAGGCTTGTGATGAAACACTAGACTACGGATATTTGCATCGGAAGTTCGATTCCTGCCCGGGTAGTTATGCTAATGACGGTTCACAGCAAGAAACACGTGTCCATGTCTTCCTTTTATGTACGCAAAAAATAATTTATTAAATTAATTAATAAAAATTATATATATACTGGATGACACGTCCGATTAAGTGCGAATGAATGCAGCCATCTGCATAATCTTTAAATCATTCAGGAAACAAAGCATAATAAAAGATCCAGTAAACACTACTAAAACAATAACAAACATAAAATCTGTATATATATGTATATATATATATATATATATATATATAATATTACATTATTTTTAATATTATACTTACGATCTTATTGAATAACAAACATAAAATCTGTATATATATATATATATATATATATATATATATATAATATTAAATTATTTTTAATATTATACTTACGATCTTATTGAATCAGTAGGCGTTCAGTTAGTCCCATAAAGCCACGAGAGATTGTCACGTTATAACAGAGAAATTAATTGTGTACGATCCCCAACATAAAATTACGTAATCTATCATTTTATCCTCAATTGAAATAAGGAATATAATCATCATATAGCATGTAAATGTTATTTGTCTTCTATAAATTGTATTTTTTGATGTATTTTTGAATATATATATATATGTATATATATATATATATATATATATATATATATATATATATATATATATATATATATATATATATATATATATATATGATTATTTTTATTTACACAGACATGCACAACATCTTCGACACTGGCATGTCGATGTTATCGATCAATAGCAATTATGAACTGAGATCTCATCAGGCAGAGTGTAAATAAAAATAATTATATATAATAGCTCTATTTGATATTGAGCACTGTTTATAACCCCGGTTGAAATTCTTTGGATTACTACCCTGTGGATGTTTTACCTGGATTATTATTATTATTATTATTATTATTATTATTATTATTATTATTATAATATATATATATATATATATATATATATATATATATATATATATATTAGTCCTGTATATTTACCAATGTTTCCATCTTGAATAAAAACATAAAATATAATACTCATTTTTAATAATGTATTTTCGTTAAAGTTTATTTCTATCATCTTTATCATGAATAGGTTTAATGTAATTACTATAATTGACTATTTCAGTCAATAGTAGTGTAAGTTCTTCAGGTTCCTCTTGTCGAAATCGGGAATCTTTCTGTCGAACTTGGGAATCTGTACGGAATTTCGAACAGAAATATTTACTTAATTCACAACGATAGCTTGCACTCATTCCGTCAGCCCTTTCCGAGTAAATGTCTTAGGTAATTCGTAATTGTACTCTTTGTATCGCCCGCAGTGAAGATTAAACCTTCAACGTCCAGAAGACAGCCACTTAGAACTGATTAACTTTGCACTTCATCCGTTACGCTGAAGCAGGTCAGAGGTTACATCGACTGAATCGTTGTGGGAATAACATACAAGATAAGATGAGTCGTCCGAATAATACAAATTCTGTTGTTTTATTTTCGTTTATTTTTCTATAGAATAGACAATAGAGTGTCGATTGAGCCGGCTCCACGTTAATTTTCAGCGTCGCAGGTCAAGTCTGCCTATCCATATCTCTACATAGCCGATTCCACAGCATATCTAAGCCAGACACAGTTTCACTCGTTGACCGCCGGAGCGCACAGGCTGGCAACAATGTCCAACGATGTTTGATATGTCGTAAAATTCAACAGCAACAAGAACAATACAAAGGCAACAGACGACATGTTCCACACGTGGAGAAACCGAATGATCCACTAGACTAGATGGATAGCTAAAATGTTTAAGTCTCATCACAGAAAGTGTGCTCAAATATAAGGCAATATGGTTTAACCCTCTGAGTGCTGATTTTTATTTTATAGAAAAATTATTTTTTACACCTATTTTTAAAATGACTCTGTAAGCTTAACTTTTCATTGTATAACCAAACAATGTGTATGACATTCGTAGCATATAAGTAGGGCTCTCAAAATAAATTGTAAAATTTTACTAATTTGCATATTGTGCTGGCGGCCATCTTGAATTTATAATGAGGTTGCCTACCCGGTCATAGAAAATTGTCATTTTCTTATGCATATATTAGTTCATTTGTCTCTTTACTCCACCCCTAGCCCTTCCTCAAGCACTTTCTTGCATTCTTCCCCCCCCCCTAGATCTATCCAAGGTGGTAGACTTATTGCAATTGTGTTACAGCCGCGCTAAGATGGTTATTAACATGAAGCGATTGGCTGAAATTATTTCTCTTCGGTTAACTAGGAAAGATTTAAGGAAGGAACATCCTCCTACCTTTATTTTTGTGTGTTTATGAATCATCATTTGTCAAGGCTAAACGCCACTCGAGAATAAGTATTAATGAGATGGATATATTGGCAGTTGTATGATGAAGAATATTATAAGAGGATTGACAGAAGCTTTGAAGTTCAATCATTACAACAGGCGAAGATAATAAAATATAACATCAAAATACATTTCTACAGGGTGACGGAATCGGATTAATAAAGGGTGCAGTTAAAAATTCTGCCCAAGGTTCCCAAGTTCGACTATTTAGTTCCCAACTTCGTAAAGATGCACCTGAAGAAGGTCGGAGGCCAGATCAGCCGAAATATTGTGAAAATAAAAACCAAGATGAAAATAATAGATCAAATGATACAAAAACAATCTTCCTTAGCTCGCACATTAATTAACATTTTTGATCATTCCAGCATTTATGAATAAATAATCATAAATAAGAATGTAAAAAACTACCCGGTGAACCAAGTGCAAGAGTGATACAAAAAATTGCGCTAAAATAGGTTGGTTGGAGTCTCTGAAATAGTTGGTGAATGTTTGGCATTCGGTAGGATGCCCGATTCCCAGCAAAAAGAAAAAAATAAGAAAATTGGAAAAAAATCAATTGCTCTGTTTATAGATATAAGAATTAGTAAATTGCCCAAATGACACAGACGGCAGGAACGGGTACTGTTATTTTTATTTACTTTAAACTTTGACCGTAGTATTTCGTAATTTATAAAAAATTAGGAGACCATTTGTTTAGTCCTCATAATTAGATTTCAGCTATTTTACTTTTTTTTTGGGGGGGGGGGGACGTCTGTCCCGAAGAAATATGTGCTCTAAAATTGCAGTTTATTTCTGAACAACATAATCCGATTTTCCAATTATACGTGTCCGTTTTTTTGTTTTTATCGAAATTGATTTTTTGTTTCTTTTTGGGGAAAAATAAGCCACACAATCTTCCTAGATTTTATTGTTTTGCAATATTTGACCACAATGTCATTTTAGTCACCGTTAAAAATGTTTCCAATCGTAAAACCCACCATTAAGCGTATTTACATAATAACCAATTACTGCATGTCCATAAAGATAACTAGTAACTCGATATCCATAATCGAAGGATATCATATCTTCTTTCATATGATATAAAAATAAATATGTCCCATTTGCTATTATAGTTACACTGGTTTCTAATGTACCGGGAGACCGAGGTTCTTTTCTCCAAAGACGAAAAAAATGTTATTTGATGTTTATTTGCTAAATACTAACTATTATAAGGTGAAGATCAAATACGAGTAGCACCCTTCGCTTCGCCTAGGTGTAGTTTCCAATGCAAATGAATCAACTTTCTTTTATGAAAACCGCTCCAGACAAGGCATGAAGCCACTCGATGTAAGGAGCTTCTATTTATCTTCCTCCCACAAGGTAAGATGTGACACAAGGTCGGAAAAGTGGGAAAGAACCAGCACTCTGGCTGTTTAAAAATTGCCTGGGCAGCCCGTCGGCATTCCCCGGTAGAGGCGCCTCAGACAGTAAGCAATAAACTTACTCCTCCCCAAAGAGGGGTGCACCTCCTAGAACTGCACAGGACCGACAACCCCCAATAGACCGGCGTAAATCCAGACCCGAAGGCCCGGACAATACCGGTTTATTAGGCGGGGTAAAAAAACCCTGGTTGAGCTAACAAGAACGAAATATGATTATTGCAAACACAGAGAATGCCTATTTGCCTTAGTCTTGAAAACACCAAGGCAAGAGGAAAACAGTCAGCAAGAAGAGCGTTCCACAAGCCTGCAGTTCTTGGAAAGAAGCTACTGGAATAGGAAGCTGTATTACAATGTGGTATAAAAACAGCGAATTGATGGAGGCCACTATCTAACGAGTCAAACGAGCTGGAACAAAAGAAGCAGGGAATAGATCACACTATTCTTAAGAACACATGTCATACTAGTACTTATAGAAAAGACTGAGACTATCAAGATCACGTCTGTGAGAGAGAGAGGGTGTAGAGAAGAAGAAAAGGTGGGCACAATCAAATTACAGAATAGACAATTGCATTTGTATTTGGTCCGTCGACAATTTTTAGACTGATTTAATCCTAAAACTTTTTTGATCGATTTACTCCTAAAACTTTGATAATCATGCTTGTTTGCTTGCTTGTTTGCTTGCTTGTTTGCACATGCCATGTATTTGTGGGACGCTGGGCGAATATGACGAAGGGTTACACGAGGAGTGTAAAAGGTTGATTTTTAAAAAATACATAACGTAAATAATGGATCAAACTGTGAACGTTTGTGTTTCTGGTCAGTCACTATAGCAACAAGGGTTTTGATCAAATGATATAAATATTCAGCTGTAATTCTTAGGTGGTAAAACAGTGTGTTTATTTTTTGTCGTGACTTACAACTCCGACGCTTATTTCCATTAAATTGAAACGTCATTCTCTTACTCCCTGGACATACTTTTAAAATATCTATCGATTTACACCTTGATACTTGTTTTTTTTTACGGCATATCAACCATCTATAGACTATTTAATGGTGAATAAAGTTGTCAAATGGAATCTTATAAGTAGGATAATTATTGTATATTATTAGAAAACATTGTTCTAAGAATGGTTTAGTTTATTTAACGGTATAACAGACATCCATTAATCTTAGTAAGTATTACTCTCAGAAAACATTATTCTTAGAAAATATTATTTCTAGAAAACATTACTGCCAGAAAGAAATTTTACAGTGAGAGTGGGAACATTACTCTTAGTAAAATTTTAATTTTAGAAACATTATTCTTGGAAAACATTACTCTTTGACAGTGGTAATCTTCTTGTTTCTCAACACAATTGACCCACATCCACCAGTTTTTAGTATCTATTTTGGAGGAACATGATAAGGAGAAATTAGGTTTTTATTTTTAGAAGAATCAGATTTAATAACACGATTGGGGGCGAACTTATAGATACTAGGGCATGACATGACTAGCCGATTGATAGGATCGGGCCTCTCCGACCCCCTGTCTAGCCGAAGTAAGGGCCGAAGTGGAGTATTGCAAGTCACATGACTATTTATGCAACCAGGCCATGGACAGCTCAGTCACGGGAATTCCTGTCTCATGCCATCAAGAGTCGTCACCCACGGCCTATAAGTGGCTCCGTTTTCGGGGCGGTTTGTAGTCGGCGAATTCGTGGCACTGCTGACATGGTGTACATCTTGATAATCGGTTAAGCACACAAATATACACATCAATGTACGATGTACCAATGTGGACTCAAAGGGTCACGTGTCGGTTATTATAATTCTAAAGTGGTAAAAACGAATTTATTTTTATACCCCGTTTTAGAATCCTGTGGGAACGGTAACAGAGACGGACCCGATACGATATCTGTCGAATGGTGAAACCATCACAGAAAAAAGGAAATAAAGCGAAAAAACGTATCGAAAAATATTTCAACAAATAAGAAAGATATTATATTTCGTGTTGTATTTGATGGGGATTAATATTTTGTATTGTTCGGACTAAAGTTCTTGTCTTGGTTGTTATTGTCACAACGTTTCGGCCGATGCCACCCCTGACCTTCTTTCGGTATATTCTTTCGAACTTAGAGATCTTCATGCTGAACTCGAGAACGTACAGGGAATTGCAAACTGAAATCTTTATCTAATCCGCTTCTTATGTGTTCATTAACCGATGCGTGTACAAATCGTCGTCGTCGGAATCCCAGGTCCTTGCTTCTCTGTGGATACAATCACTGGAACGCCGATGTTTAGTTTTTAATAAAGGTTTATTACAAAGATAAGAACAGTCACAGAAAACATTAGCAGGAAGGGTTACTTTCGTATACATATGAGAGAGAAAGAGAAACACAGAGAGATAGATAGACGGATAGATCGTCCCGTTACACCTAGTTACATTGTGTCTCCTCCAATTAGTGACAGCGCTCTAGACACGTCTTACCTACTTGAAGTATCGTCAGATAAGAGACGGAAGATATCCGTCCAGAAGTAACGTTGTTTTGCCGATTTCCGTTCATGGGCCACTTCTGATCCTAAAGGTGTCACTCAAATTTTTACATTCAAACACCGGCCTTCGTTATGTAATACACAGCGGTACATTATTCTTGTTTTGTCAACCATATATATATGTATATGTATATATGTATACATAATAGTAATGTCATGAGTATTAATCTATCTATCTATCTATCTATCTATCTATCTATCTATCTATCTATCTATCCATGTCCGTTCCTATTTATTCATGTATGTCCCAGTCTGTGTGTATATCTGTAGATATGCTAGTATGCGTGTGCATCCTCCGTCAAAATGACAGAAGACATATCTCCCTGAAGCTTTTGGAAGTCTTTCTCTTAATTTTCTTATTTGTACTCACTTGCGAGAGGGAAACCTATCTTCAACTTTATTTTCCTTTTTTCGTATACAATGAACTTATTCTATCTACATATGTACATATATATATATATATATATATATATATATATTCTCTAATGGAATTTTTTTTTACACCTGCAGGGCTAGGAAATATCCGACTAGTACACGGGCGCAGGCTATCGTTACACCTCCCAGAGTGTTGGACCCGTAAGACCTCGTAAGGCAATCCATCTAAGAGAAGGAAATCTCTGACAAAAAACCTTACTACCAGCTACTTACGCTATGGCAGTAACCTGTTGGGGAGGGAGGCCTCCTTAGTCCTGATCGACAACCTTCCTAGAGTTGGAGTCTCGAACAAAATATCCGGTCTGCAAACCTACAATTGCTTAAGGAGTACATAGGTTCTGCCTATCGCCGGTCCTTGCATTCCTTCTTTGTTTATTAGTCAGGCGCAGAGGTAACAGCGCTTGGACGCCTCTAAGCACTCAGTGCCTAGCCTTGTTTCCTTACTAGGACAATGAACGCCGTCCTCTTTCTCTCTATCTGGGCAACTTGGGGAAAACATTTTCGTCACTAAATCTTACATGGCCAGTTTGGGTCTCTCTTGCTCCGACAGGTAGAGGGTACAGGTTCGACAACTTGTCTGGCTGCTGTTTCCGACTGATAGGAAGGAGCCCAAACTCTTGGGTAGCGCTAAGAACGGCTGTGCCATCATCAGTTTCATAATACCGGGGATAGTTGTATGTGCCATGTCGCGCATGGAAAGGGACCCTGCAATTATCTCCGGTGGGCTTTCCCGAGGCCACAATCCCCATGGACCAGGTCGTGACTAATGGACTGGCTGTGTGAGCTGATTGGCACCAAACAAGTACCCACCTTGACCAAACCACTCTATAATCAAACAAAACATGTCATTACAAAGAAATAAAAGCAAACCTAAACCAGACACCCAACAAAAAACACTTTCGCCTCCGCCCTTGTGGCTCGCATTCGGGGACTTAGAACCAACATCAACGACGTAGAAACCTTTCTCCTGACAAACTCCCCGGATATCCTTAAATCCTCAATCTCCTCACGCAACTTTGACATGACTGACTTCCTCCCACTCTACCGTAAAGACTCTGACAAACATATGCACGGGCTAGGAGTTTATGTTCGGAACACCCTCCCCCTGACTAGAGAACATAGGTAAGAATCAGATGACAAAGATTACATGTGCTTTAGATTGACTTTACATCACAGCGTCAGCTACTTATATTTCTTATACCGCTCCCCGTCGACCCAGGACTGTACTCTGCTAAACTCTGTCTCTGAAAGCATAGATAGAGCACTCTTAATTGACTCGAATGCCCAGATACGTGTATTTGGGGATTTTAATGCCCACCGCCGAGACTGGTTGGGATTCTCTAGCCTTACTGACGCAGCCGGCAACTCTACGTATAATTTCTCCCTAGCTCACTCCCTCTCCCAGACTGTCGATTTTCCGACCCGGATCCCCGATCGAGTAGACCAACAAGCCTCACTTCTAGACCTTTTCTTGACCTCAATGCCCGAGGCTTGTGTGACGAAAGGTCATAGCACACTCGGGAATGATGATCACATTGTGCTAATGATACATATCACCCTAAAAAGTCGTCCAAAAGCTGATGAACCGTTGCTCAAAACAACAAGATACTATTAGCAGGCTGATTTCGAGTCAATCAAAGATCACATCAGTGACGCCCCATGGAGGGAAACCTTCTCACTACCTGCCAACCAGTGTGCAAACGAATTAACTGAATCTGTCAAAGCAGGCATTGAAGCCTATGTCCCCATGCGAAAATTCTTTAGCAAGCCCCACTCTCCTCAATGGTTCACTTCAGAATGTGCAGCTGCCATTTCTGAGAGGCAACAAGCATTCCGTAAATTCGGCCGCCATAAGTCAGCTACTAATAGACATACATTTATAGAGTCAAGAAATAAGTTCACGGTCGTAATAGGCGAAGCAAAGAGAAGGTATAATGAGTTAACAAAAAAACGCATCCAGTCTCAGAAACTTGGTACTCGCAATTTCTGGAAAATCTACAATAGTGTAGTGAATAATGGTCAATCAACGATTCCCCCACTATCAAACCACAATGATGTCGTCTGCACGGCCACTGATAAGGCTGAACTACTTGCCCAGCATTTCGCTTCTAACTCTACTTTAGATTCAGATAGCCACCTCCTCCCCGAATTTCCTTTGCGGACCGAAGTCACACTTGATAATCTGGTCATCACCCCATCCCAGGTCAGAGACATCATAAAAAACCTTGACACCTCTAAAGCTTGTGGGCCTGATCTTATACCTGTAATAGTAATTAAGAAATGTTCTGCTGAACTGGCCCCTGTCCTCTCTAAACTCTTCAATAAATGCCTAGCTGAATGTTGCTTCCCCGATTGCTGGAAAATTGCCTCTCTGGTACCTGTCTACAAGAGTTGTGGGAATAGAACCGACCCTCAGAACTACCACCAACTCAGTCTACTGCCGATCTTTGCCAAAATCTTTGAATCCTTAATCAATCTGGCGTTAGTACGCCACTTAGTTAATGCTAAACTTCTATCTGACCGTCAGTATGGATTTAGACAAGCACGATCTACTGCAGACATCCTAACAGTCATCTCTGAACGTATGTATCATACACTCGACAAGGCAGGTTAGGGTAGGGCAGTAGCGCTTGATATATCCAAGGCCTTTGACAAGGTTTGGCATAAAGGGCTTCTCCTGAAAATACGCTCATACGGTATTACTGGGCAACTATTTAATATAACTAGATCCTTCCTAAACAAAAAAAAAATCCAGGTTGTCCTCTATGGCCGTTCATCTAAGCAACATGACATAAATGCAGGTGTACTCCAGGGATCTATCCTTGGACCTTTGTTGTTCCTGATCTATATAAACGATCTCCCTGATGATATAGAGTCGAAGATTGGATTATTTGCTGACGACACCACGCTTTACTCTCGCCATCTTGGTAAAACAGACGCGATCATATCTGAGGCAATGGCTGAATCTTTAGAAAATGACCTCCAGGCTGTAGTGGATTGGAATCATAAATGGTTGGTAACTTTTAATGCCGCAAAGACAAAGCTGCTTTCCTTCAACAACTACAAGAAGCCTCTCCAACCACCGATTGCCATGGCAAATAACACTCTACCTGAGAGTTCATCATTTAAACTCCTCGGCCTAACCTTCACAGGTAACATGAATTGGAACAAATAAATTGTAGGCATTGCCAAGCCTGCTGCAAAGAAGGTTGGCTCCTTCTACCGTGCTAGTAAGTTCCTCACACCTGACATTATCCTATATCTATACAAAGCCACCATCCGCCCATGCATGGAGTATTGTTGCCACATCTGGGCTGGTGCATCATCTACTAGTCTCTCCCTCCTTGACAAGGTCCAAAAAAGAGTCGCCAACTTAATAGGTCTTTCACTGTCAACCAAACTCCAGCCACTGTCCCATCATCGCAATGTAGCATCCTTATGTTTGTTTTTTAAGTACTTCAATGGATTATGCTCTGATGAGTTGGCTACTCTGGCGCCCCCTCGACATAAATTCACTAGACAAACTTGACAATCAACTAAATCTCATTCATTCACTGTGGAGGTCCCTAGATGCCGGAGAGCCATCTACTCAAATAGCTCCTTTCCTCGTGCTGCTGGCCTCTGGAACTCTCTCCCTGTTCCCTGTTTCCCCGACAGTACTGACACGCAGAAATTTAAAACTAATGTAAACAGACATCTCGCTTCGCGGATCATGATTTAGGCTTATCCCCCCAACCTTCTCCCCTTTACTTTTTTTCTCAGTAGCTCATTACGTCTACAGTGGCGGCCTGCCTGGTTTGGGGTGAACCATGTTAAAAAAAAGATATAGGCAATATTAAGTCTAAAGCTCCAAAATGCAGCTTAGAATTGTTCACATATACCCGTGACGTAATATTTAATAACATTGACAAACAATCTTTTATAAGTGACACTATTCTAGAGATTGACGATTCAATTCTTACTACACGTTATAATAAGTAGAATAACATTTGAAAAATAACACTTTTACTTAGCAATGTGTGACTGAAAGAAAACAATCAACCTTTGTGGATTAAATAAGGGATTACGTTCAAAATTCCATATACATTCCCGAGTTTGAAATAAACATTCGTAAGTTCGTAAAAATGCATCTGAAGAAGAGGTTCTATCGGTCGAAATATTGTGAAAATAACAACCAAGATGGGGATAGTAATCCGAATAATCCAAATAATACAAATAAGAAAAAGATATGGATTTTATTCTCTTTTCCTTCAGTGCATATAGTTTTCTAAAAATAAATCTTGTTTAATAGAATAAAAATGAAATCGACCCGGATAATTAAATTATAATAACGACACTATACAAGTATGACGTGATAAAACGGCCGGTTATTGTTTGTTGAGTTTATAAATTAATATTGTAAACATCCTATGCATCGAATTGACGTCCAATCATACACAGGCAGATTTCAATTTATAAGAACGTAGCAATATGGCGGTCAGAAATCGATCCACACATGGGAAATGCAAATTATGCTACCAGACACTTTAAAATATGACAATGCGGTTTTATACCTTAGCTGAAACATCAGTCGAAATAGTTTTTCGGAAGGGGCTGATATATTATAGTGGTGGCAGCTTTCAACCGAACTGACTTTAAGTACTTTATGGTTTTGAGAAGCGTCTGTTCCGAGGAAATATATATTTCAAAATAACGAGATGTTTCTGAAAAGCTTGACATTGCTTATCCAATTATATACTCATACGTCTCTGTTTTTGTGTTTCTGCATAATTGATTTTATTTGATGCAATTTTAAAAGATGAGTCTCGCGAGCTCGTATTACTTTTACTATCTTATTGCTATTTACAACAAACGCATGCAGTTCAAAATTTACAACTTACTGAATCGTAAAACGCATGATTGGACTATTTCAATAATAATAATAATAATAATAATAATAATAATAATAATAATAATACAATGAACAGAAATAGCAAGAAACACCATACGCTCTCCTCCCCGCTCGCCTCCCCTTTCCCTTCTACCATCTCGCAAAAAATATATTTTAAAAATAAATATATATAAAATAAATAAATAAATAAAATAAAAATATTTGCATAGAGTCAAGGAGGATGAGAAGCCCGAGGAGGAACAGCACAAGGCAGACCTTCACTTGAAAGTGCAGAGAGTACTGGGACATTGGGGAGGCTTATTGCTACTCAAATCCTAGAGAAGACCAATGGTCCTTACCAGCGTGAAATCAATGGTAAACGGCTATTGCGATGCTGTAAGGTTATTAGCGGTAGCTATCGAAAAGAAGCGGAGAATACTGGAAATCTGTGGATACTTGTTGTCACTCAGACTCCAGGGAATACAGTCGGATGTTGTCGGTGAGCAATCACTGATGATGACCTGCGCGAGAACACCTAGTGAGTACAAATAATAATAATAATAATAATAATAATAATAATAATAATAATAATAATAATAATAATAATAATAATAATAATAATAATAATAATAATAACAATTATAATAAAACAAAAACAAGAACATTAGTAAGAATAAGAAAGAAGAAAAAGTAATAGAGGAAGAAGAAGAAAGCCACGACGAAAAAGAAGAACAAGAAGAATGACAAAACGAAGAAGAACAAGAGAACAACAAGTTAAAAGAAGAAGAAGAAAATGTGGAGAAAGAACAAAGAACAAAAAAGTAAAAGACTTGGATGAAAAGGAAAAGTAAAGATAAAAAGGACAAAAAAAGAAAAAAGGAAAAAAAAAGAAATCGAAAAGAACAAGAAGAAGAAAAGAAGAAATACAACTTTGATATAAATACAACTGAGTCGAATAATAATAATAATAATAAGAAGAAGAAGAAGAAGAAGAAGAAGAAGAGGATGAAGAAGAAGTAAAGGAAGAAGAAGAAGAAGAAGAAGAAGAGGATGAAGAAGAAGTAAAGGAAGAAAAAAAGAAAAAGAAGATGACGAAGAAAAAGATGGAAAAAAACGAAAACGAAAAATTCCATGGAGAAAAAGAAGAAGAGGAAGAAGAACAACCAAAATAAAAAGTAAAAGAAATAAAAAATAAAAAAGCAGAAATACACAAGTAAAAATAAGAAGAAGGAAAAGAAATCAAAACAAGAAGAACACTAAAGACAAGAAGAAGAAGAAAAGAAACGAGAACACGAAGAATAACATACAAAAATGATGACGAAAAACAAGAACAATGAAAAATAAAAATAAATGAAAAATGAAAAGAACCAAAAGCACCAAGAAAAACATAAATATAAGAACAATGAGAAAAGAAAAAAACAAAAAGAGAAAGAACAAGAAAAAATGAAAATAAAAATAAAATTAATAATAATACTAAGAAAAAAAAGTAAGAAAAAGATGATGATAATGATGAACAACAACCACAAAGAATAGGAAATAAAAGAAGTTAAGGAAAAAGAAGACAGAAAAAGATGATGATGATGATGATGATGATGAGGAGGAGGAGGAAGAAGAAGAGGAAGAGGAGGAGGAGGAGGAGAAGGAGAAGGAGGAAGAAGAACAGCAACAACAAAAAGAAAAATAAATGAAATAGAAGAAGAAGAAGAAGAAGAAGAAGAAGAAGGAACAGCAAAAGATAATTATGATGATGGAGAAGAAGAAGAAGAAGAAGAAGAAGAAGAAGAAGAAGAAGAAGAAGAAGAAGAAGAAGAAAAAAAAGAAGTAGAACAACAACAACAAAAACTACAACAAATAAAACGAAAACCCAGAGCAAGAAGAAAATAATAAGAAGTAGCAATTCCCTCGCGTTGTTGGTGCTAACTAGTCATCCGATATTCATAATGTAAGGATATTAAACTTTGTTTTATGGTTTATTTGCAAATAAAGACTTGTCCTTCCATTTGGACGTCGAAGCTTCGTAGACAAGAACAGATTTTACATAATTCTAAAGTCGTAAAAGAGAATTTGTTTCATATTCCAGGCTAGAGGCCAGATGAGATTGTGACAGACGAACGCGATGCACCGTCTGTCGAACAGGACACCCATAAAAAAGAGGAAGCGACTCAAGCAAAACAAGAAATAAGCATTGGAAAATGTATGAATAAACACGAAAAAGACATGAATATCGTTCTCTTTATCAATATCTCTTTTATTCTCTTTTTCTACATACTAAGTACATCGTTCCTATAAAAAAAAAATCGCAGATGAATAACAGGGAAATCCCACCCGATAACAACAACGGAATGATAATGAAAGCGTCTGAGAAGGTGTGACGCAAGTAACCGGCCGGTTATAGTTTGTTGGCCTTCGCTAGTATTTACTCTATCACCTGAAAACTGAGACCATCCGATTGCAAAATATGAAGAAAAAAACAGTAATGAAGAAATATCTGGTGTTGCTGCTTGGCAGTAAAATAAGATTTTACTCATTTCAAGATGAATTGTTCTAAAATCGAACAAAATAGCATAAATTAAATTTTCTCTTCGTCGTTAACTTAAAAGTTACATCATTGTATTAATTCATTCATTTAAAGGATATTTAGCTAGGAATTATATTGACGGCAAGAAAGAGACTATTTATTTTAAAAAGGTTTAGATTCTTACAATAAATGAAAGAGTTAAAATGTAAAAAGCGTTCGTTTTAGTTATTTAAAACATATGTAGCTGATAAATATTTTACAGTAAGAAGAAGAAATGTTTGTTCATATTCTATATCGCTTTTAATAATCATTTAAGTCGTGGGAAATCAAATGAAGACAGAGAGGGGCTACATCATAATATTACGTCTTATAAAAGTGTTTGAATATCTAATATGTAAAGAAGAGTCAGTGGGATTCTCGAAATTAGACCTAAAAAATCGATATTTAATTTTTAATACATTTCCTCTTGCTTATCGTTGGTCCACTTGTTAAGAAGAAAAATTATTATTCGATTTACTTTGCTCATATACTTCATTCTGCTCGGACTACGTTTCTGCGAGGAGCCACTGTTTAATCAGCAGAACATTTACATTAAAGTGTCCATCTTTGCTATCAGCAGCAAACGCCGCTGCAAATAGTAATTCCTGATAATTGTGCATGCTTCCATGTGTTATTAATAACGAATACTTATATGATATAATTTCATCTTGGGTATAGAACAGATTTGCAAATATATGGATCTATAGAAGCTTTTCATCTTCACTGCCATAAAATATGATGACACGTAGAGTCCAACAACAAAAGTACCTTTTATGTTAGCTTTCTGCTTTTTAATGGAAATTTAATTTTTTTAGAACTTCATAAACATATATTTGATAGCTGCTCGCTCCTGCACGCATCCTGTCAGCAATCCTGGATGACTAATAAGTTGTTTCATACTTCGAAAACGGAACAAGTAAAGAAAAATATTGTTGAAGACAGAGGAGGTTTATTCGCCTTATTATTGTTCGAAATCGCTGACAAGTGCGACGGGGGAAATAGACAGAGAGAGATAATTACCATTTAATCTTATCTTATCAGGACATTTTTAAAAACAACATGTTCCCACTACTAGGCGTCCAACCGAACCGACTACTTATTTAACTTACTTTCTGAGCCATGTGACGTCACATACGTTTTCTATTAATTCCCACACCTCAGTAATTCTAACGTTGAGTTCAGCAAGTTGACCTCAACTGAACTTTAATTTCTTGTTATTTTTAACTAACCAGGTTATATACTCGCAGGTCTACTCGCCAAATAGTTAACGGAAACACGACAAGTATTTACAATGTCCATTCCTAAGTCATTGGTATATCGAATTAACATTTACTTTTAGGATTAATATATAGGCTTATGGTTACTTAATGCTATTCTGAACAATTCATAAAAGTAATTCATACGGAATAATGTTTACACTGAAAAGAATTGAAATGACAAAAATATAAATTACCGACATAACTATATTTTAACAAACAAATGAATAGTTATAAATTAACTTCCTCGGTCTAGATTTAGATTGCTCTTTCTTGTACATTTTTATTCTGCTTGATATAATCCGACGTAAAAATGTATGTATTTCATTTTAGTTTTCAATCCATATGTGATACTATAAACGCCATCCCCCAACAGAGACTCGGAAGATGATGATAAATAACTCATCAACGCACACAAAGGAAATCAGAAAGAGGATGAATAGTCATATTAGTGTGGCTGATAAGGAAAGCGCGGAAAAAGTTGGTTTCTATTGTTCAGAGGGGCGGTTGCTAAGACAAAAGACTGTGCTTAGGATTGTCGGTTTGAACTAAATATATTGGGAAGCTTACGACAGTTTCCGACAGTTTACGGCAGTTAACGAGTTTACGTTGGTTTACGGCAATTGACGTGTTTACCTGAGTTGTATAACAGTTTGCGGCTCGGAGAGGAGACGATCAGATCAGAGCAGATTGGCGCAGCCCCGAGACGAGCTGACTCCAACCGAGCGACGGTGATGCCTCGAGAGATAAATTATCTTAACTGAAACTTCGACGCAAACGTTTAGGGGTCCCTTTCTTTTACGCGACGATATCACACACATTACGAGCACGACGGATTTATACACAATGGATTAGAGTTGTGTTTTCTCTTGTGAGTTTGCTTTGTTTTGTTTTTCTTAACCTGTAAACAATTGTTTGTACCCTCGCCAAGACGATGACACTATCAGAACGAGCACGTAAGATTAAGACAAACAGTAAGTCACGGTACACAGTGTTGGGGTCAGCAGCGATTGCCTAGAGAGACGACACATAGATCAAACTATATATTACAATATTTTATTAAAACTTTGGCTTGAATAGCTTTATCGTAAAGCTACATCTACAATAAGCTGCCGTATTTATCTACTGGTGTCGACTTAACATCAATCTCCTCTTAAATTGTAGCTGGTTAATAAACTGCAATATTAAACAAAAATATTGGAAACTAAAGTAAATAATCCCAGACCACACCGGAAAGAGAAAGCCAATAAATAATATAACGATGTGGTCTTTTCCTGTCCCTAGAGCGTGGTGTGGTTACTAGTTTTTATCGGTGCTTAAAAAGCCATACTTCCAGGTAGTACCTCTTCTTTTTGAGGGAAGCGAGGGAGATCCTTCTGTCGTCTCCCCCATTAGCTGGCGGGTTTGTTTATTCTCGATAATCTGGGAATGTTAACGATTCTTGTTCAGGCAAATTTTATGGGCAGTAGTACAATCCCTAGTTGTTATTGTGGTGCTTAAGGGATATCTCAGATTAACCCTGACCTTGTGTCGCATACGACCCTCGTTGCGAGGCTTGTAAATCCCACAATGCGGTTCATAAACATGGAATAATGAGCTGAAAAGTTAGTTCGAAATATTCCTCTAGATGTGATATGCGTGTTAGGAGGCTTATTCCATCACCTGTTAATTGGATTTAAGTATGTGCATTTTATTTGCACTTATCCAAACAGAACGATAGACTATCAGAATTAAGGTTTTAGTTGCCACTTCGACGTCCATGTCTCCTACCAAATTTCCCATTTCTTTGCCTGGATCTTGCCGCACGTTTTCTGCAGCTTCTCAGCGAATCTTGTTGTGCGGCCAATCAGAGAATATGCTCTGATCATTATTGTTAGCCATTGCTTCCACATCTGCATCGCAATTCTCTAGCTCACATCTAACTGCCTTAAAAATATTCAAGGATCTGCAGCTGAGATTTCCGAATGATTATTAATTAGTCAGGAATAATTATTTTGCATGTCCCGGGTTTCCAATATTCAGGTACCTCCAAGTTCTTTATAGTCTCCAGCTTTCAATCCGAGCAATAGCACACATAAACAGCCATTTTACCTTTGTTCTATACGGATTAGAACACTGTACGTCATCAGATCGGCTATGGAGAATAATTGGAAAGCTAGTAAGTCTAAAACAAACGATAAAAGAATAAGTCGCATGTAATTCACTTAGCAGACTGACGTAAATCCATGCAAACAGTTGCTATTTAAAAGAAAGGACCAGGGTATCAGGGAAGGATAGAGTCTGGCAGATAGGCAGCCTAGTCGAGCGGTGAAAGTTTACACAATATTTTGAGGACTGTTTGTGCATTCATGAAAGAAATCAACGAAAAGTAGAATCGCGGTTTATAAAAAGAAAACATTTAGCCTATAAAAGGGAAATAACTCATGTCCTGACAAGGTACGAAAAGGTAAATTAGATTACAGTCATTACATCAGCAACTTTGGATGAATTAGGCAAACGAAAAAATGTATAAGTAATTGTGTTCGTTTCGAAATAAAAGAATATAAAATAATTATGAAATAAATCCCGAACACTGTACGTTTTAGGAAACACATAGACCTCTTAAAAGAATTCAAATACATGGAAGTGGGCTGAATAAAAAAATATAGTCATGTTTACAATTTCTTTTAAATAGGAATATTAATAGTTCATTTTATTTTTTCCCTTTATTTCATTGTAAATTCAGAAAATTTATTGATGTATATTTATAAAGTTACGTATAAGCGAGAAGCGCTGACACTGAGCTGAGTCAACGTAGTGAGTGAAAGGAAAGTAACTCAAAATATCATAATCAAGGAAAGTAACTCAAAATATCATGATCAAGGGAAGTAACTCAAAATATCATGATCAAGGAAAGTAACTCAAAATATCATGATCAAGGGAAGTAACTCAAAATATCATGATCAAGGGAAGTAACTTCATCGGCACTTACTGTTATTCGGATGATGAAACAACAAAAAAACAGGCTATAAAAGTCAAAGTTTATTTCTGAACAACGTTATACTTTATTGTTTATCCGATTTTATAATTATTATACGCCATTTTCTTATCGGAATTGATTTCACATGCTATCATTTTAAAAGATGAGTCTTACGATCCGCCTACTTTCATTATCATACAGCAATTAACCATAAAGCCATTTAATTCCCCCTTCAATGTTCCCCCAATCGTAAAACGGAAAATTAAACTTATTTAAATAATTGGAAATTACTGCATGTTGACGATAGTAACTAATCCTCCGATATCCATAATTGAAAGGCATCGTATTTTATGCTATGATATATTTGCGAATAGAAAATTGGAGCGACATTCGGACGTCGTCGCTTCGTAAACAAGAACAGATTTGATGTCATTCTAAAGTCGTAAATAGGAATTTTATTTTCTATCTGAGACTAAGGTTCCGTTGAAATGATGGCGCGCCGTCTGTCGAATAGGGAAACCATTAAAAATGCAAGCAAATAAATAAAGCGAAAAGAAATAAGCGTTGAAAAATATACAAACAAACAAGATAGAGACATGGATGAGTTTCTGTTCGTAATCCATTTTTGTACAGTTATTGTTTTATCTTTTTTTCAATGCACCATTTTCTTTTAACAGAAAATAATTATTTAGTTTGAGCGACAGATAAAGAAGACAGTCAGAAATGAATACAATACACGCATTTGCTTCGCAGTAAACTGTCAGTGTCTTATTTCAACGGAGACATGAGACATTTAAACGGAGACATGAGACATTTCAACGGAGACAGGAGACATTTCAACGGAGGCATGAGACATTTCAACGGAGACATGAGACATTTCAACGGAGACATGAGACGGATACCAAAACATGGACGCCAATAAGCGGTAAGGTTTCTTATCATGGAGACGACAATGTACGACCGTTCATACTTAGTCTTTAATCTATATATATAAAAGTCAATGTCCTTTATAGTTTCATTTTACTTCAGTCGAAGTTCTCAGAAATCAAGGAGCCCCTACCTGGGCCTAAAACTTGATCTCTATATGAGATACATAGATATTCGAATATTCAATTAAAGTTCTCCTTTGCTTCTAAAACATCAAGTTAGTAAAAAAAGTTCAGAACATTAATTTTCCTCTCCCCAATTGACCAGTTTACTATTTATAGTATATCTTTCTTGTGGTCCCTGACTTACCGGATTCCAGGACAAGAATTCATTTAGTCTGGTGGAGTATCAAGCTTACTACTGTTACTATAGGGCACATCACTTGGAAAAGGTGCATCATTTCTTGCATCAGTGTGGTGTAGCCACACCAAGGGGTCCTATTTGTGCTGCAAATACTATGTTATTTTGAATATGTGGTCAGGGTTAACTTGTAGTTGGAAGTTTCTTCATGCCAGGTTGCCCTGGCAAACCCTTGTACAGAGAGCCCTTAGCCACTCGGGGAAAGTGCCTAGTATGCATTCAAGTTATGTATGTATTTGTGATATTTGAGTGTTCCCTAGAAAAAGAGAGATAAGAGAATCTACATAAAATCTAAACATGTATTCTTATGTCAAATGTATCGGAGAATAAAATGGAAGTCTTCCCGACTCTCTAAGTGGACCCCTTAGGAAGCTCTGAGAGCAGCACCCTCTTAAAACTTCAAAACTGTCTTATTTCTATGAGATTTATATAATATGTATAAAATTATCTGAGGAAGACAATGGAAGTGGCCCCGAATCTTTAAGTGATCTCTTAATCTAAAAAAAGCTCTGGGGACCGAACCTCCTTTAAAATTACAAATGTATCCCATTTTGATGAAATGTGCATCATATGTATAACATTTTCCGGGTAAAACAATGAAAGCGGTCCCGAATATCTACTTTACTCTCTATGTACCGAATATTTACACGACGCCACCCCTACGTGACTCATTGGAATATAACCCCTTTAATACTTCAAATACTTATATCCGGTTCTAATGGAATTTGAACAATATGCATAAGACATTCATTCAGAGAGTTTTACAACATTTCAGCTTCTTCCAACTATATTAGGAGCGAAATAGGAGGAGGGGCAGTAGAAACACAGAAAGTTATATGGTGTTATGAGCATAGGCAGAAAGTAGATAGTAGTGATATTCATTCAATCGCGAGCCACGTCGGGTCACCTGCTAATATTATACACAGTAAAGTAAGATTTCTATTCCTGGAATATGCTAATAAAAAATAACTATATAAAACCTCCTATTTCCTTATTCGTTATTGACATATATTGATTCATGTTCAGAACAATGAAAAATGAATTTAGATATTAAGTTCGCTCACTGGTTTCTGTTTTCATTAATATCGTCATAGACATAGTCCGAAATTTCTACCAGCATGATCGGGTTCAAATATTTCGTAAGGTACATATATTATAGATACACCGCTTGTTTTTTTTGTTTTTTTTTTACCTATATTGACCCCTAACAAAGCGCATTGCAACTGAGACGTAAGTGGCTATTGTGAATTAGAGGTCACATTTATAGGGGCATCCTAAGTGGGGAGTTGTGCAACGAGTTATTAGTTTGCATTACATTTTTTGGTACAGTCGGAGAAACAGAGAGCAGGGAAGGGGTTTCAAAGGCAAGCGGGTCGAGGAAAGAAGCTATTAATCAGAGTAATAAGCTTTCTGGCATCTGGGCACATCTATAGGGAAGGGGCAGAATTTTGCTGATTGTCGAATTTGAGGGGGACAAGTGTAGCACGTTCTACGAACCACATTCCATTGAAGTACGTATAAGCCAAGCATAATGATGCAACATTGCAGCGTTGGTACAGGGGCTGAGCCTTGGTAGACCATGTGGGACTTATTAGGTTAGAGGCTCTTTTTGAACCCTATCTAAAAGGAAGACACCAGTAGTTGGTGCATCACACCAGATTTGGCAACAATACTCCATGCATGGGCGAAGTGTGGCTTCATAAAGATACAGGATACTTGTAGGTGAGATAAGTTTTCTAGCCCGGTAGAGGGAGCCTACCTTCTTTGCAGAAGACTTGACAGTATCTTCTATGTATTTGTTCCAGTTCATGTAACGTCTGAATATTAGGCCGAGAAGATTGAATGTCGAACTCTCAGTTAGGCTTCTAATTATAAAAGTGGCTTTGGTGTTCTTTATGGACACCTTCTACAATGTGTTTCTCGCTGAACTATGAAGCATAGCCATTATCTAACTTGATTCTATAATCACAGTTTTGGTTTGTTATTAAATTTCAGGAAAAAATTATAACTGACCGTTATTTCTCTTTTCACATGGTCTTTATTTACTATTTTTCCTGGGTTTGCCTATTTTAGCTGTGATCGTGTTGTTCTGTGTGGCTGTCAGTAGCGATTCCGTTTTACTTTCTAAGTGTCCTCTTTGTAACCATGCCTATGTGATTTCGTATATCTCTTCTCTAACCAGTCTTATAAATTGTTCATGTAACCGCTTCCTTTCACATTTTCTTTTTCTTATCATTTTAAATCCAGTTTTGCTGCTGTATTGTTTATTTTGGGGTTGCCTGTTGCTGCGATGATCATCTTTTCTGTATTTTGGGTTATGTATTTTTCTAGTATTTGTGTGTGCCACCCACAGTGTTTTTATACTTACCAGTCCTCTGCCCTCTTTTTACTTTTTTATGTAGCGCCTGTCAGGCTTATCCTTCGGGTGTAGTGCATTGTGTATATCCATTCGTTTCTTAGTTTTCTGGTAAGGGTTTTCAGGTTCTTCTTTTGTGAAACCTATGAAGGATGCAAAATATCTGGTTAGGAATGCTACCAATGTATTTATTCCTTTTGTCAGTTCATTGCTATATCATTGTATTTCTATGAGATTTCTTGTCCTTCTCAGACAGTCGTGTCTAATCTTTTCTTTCATTTCTGTTCATTTGATGGCGTTTGCTTCCAGAACTCTCAGATTATTATAGGCATTATGTTTTCCAAACGCTCTCATCTCTTAGAAAATTCCATTCTTTCCACTGTCTCGAGTGTTACCCTTTTTACTTTTAGTAATACACCTTTTTCAGTTTCGAATTCTATTCCAATATACTCGCTAAAGAGTCTGTTATTGTTTATCTTCTCGAGTTCCTTTTTAGGCAAATAGATGCATGTCGTCCATATACATAAGGTGGCTTATTCTTTCTTCTGTGTCTGTGAACTTGTATCCGGCGTTACCGTTCCTATGTATAATGCTAAGTCACAGTATTGCTATGATGAACAGTAGTTGTGATAGAGAGTCTCCCTCAAATTCTCTGTGTTGTTATCCAGCTGCCAATTTTATTCTCTATATTTCCAGTTCTTTCCTTATAAGATTTATAATTTTGTCGAATATGTTGTACATCAGTAAGCATTCAATTCTTCATGATTACGGGATGCATTATTATAATTATTATTTGTGTCTTCACACAGATCATCAGTGATTTCTCACTCACAACCGGTGGTATTCCCTGGAGTCTGAGTGACAACAAGTTACCCCAGATGTCCAGTATTATCCACCTCTTTTCGATAGCCACTGCAAATAACTTTGCCGTGTCCCAACAGCCGTTTACCATTGATTTCCCGCTAGTAAGGACCATTTGTCTTCCTTGTGATATGGATGGGATTAAGCCTCCCCAAGGTTCCAGCATTCTCTGCACTTCCAGTGGAGGTCTGGTTGTGTAGTCCCTCCTCGGTTATTATTATTATTATTATTATTATTATTATTATTATTATTATTATTATTATTATTATTATTATTATTATTATTATTGTAGATGTATGAATTTGCAATCTTTATTTCATACTGAATGAATTTTCTGTTTTTTTGGTTTATTTTGTAGATGCGACTTCGCACCTCTCTAGGAGACGTTGTCCGTCAGTCGGTCTCTGGTGCTTAACTTTCAGGATGCATTTTCTTCACTAAAGTCACATATTATTTGTTTACATGTTACCGACGAACACCATCCGTAAAAATGGCGGCACGATTATGGTCCGCCAGTGTTTGTACTAATATTTATATAAAATTATAGATTAACGTCAATAATTTAGTTTTTCATATATAAATTATTATTGTCATTTCTGATCTAATGAAAAAACGCCTACTGTTGACTTTTTATTGAAGGTAGACGATTTATTTTATAATTTACTGCAATTTACTGTGAGTTTAGTGTGACTTGTTATTTGCTTGGTCTCTCCCTCACGACTTTAAATGGTCCGAAGATTACAAAAACGCATCGTTTTTACTCACTTACTTTTATGTGACGTGACGGATGTATTACAATTCTTTATACACAAATATACAAATAAATGCACATTGGTTTTTCTTATAGAGTGGAGGTAACGTAACTTTATATAGAGAGAAAGACTAGCAGAAACACCCATCCCAAGACAGGCTCATAATAATGAAACAAAACTAAGTACAGATTTCTAAGAATATCTACGAGAGAATCCAATTAAAGGACAGTCTGTCTCGCTTGAAAATGAAATAGCATTTTTGTCGGTCTTTCAAGTTTTAGTTTGAAACAATAATTGCGTTGGTCTTTAATACTTTAAATGCAAAAAATGCAGTTTCTTTTGTTCTGTCACGCTTTAGTTTGAAATATTATTTACTTTGTTCTGCCCGCTTTAGTTCAAAATATTATTTACTTTGTTCTGTCACGCTTTAGTTTAAAATATTATTTACTTTGTTCTATTACGCTTTAGTTTGAAATATTATTTCATTTGTTTTGCCACGCTTTTGTTTGAAATATTATTTACTTTGTTCTGTCACGCTTTAGTTCAAAATATTATTTCATTTGTTTCGCCACGCTTTAGTTCAAAATATTATTTACTTTGTTCTGTCACGCTTTAGTTTAAAATATTATTTCATTTGTTTTGTCACGCTTTTGTTTGAAATATTATTTCATTTGTTTTGTCACGCTTTTGTTTGAAATATTATTTACTTTGTTCTGTCACGCTTTAGTTCAAAATATTATTTCATTTGTTTCGCCACGCTTTCTTTCAAAATATTATTTACTTTGTTCTGTCACGCTTTAGTTTAAAATATTATTTACTTTGTTCTATTACGCTTTAGTTTGAAATATTATTTCATTTGTTTTGCCACGCTTTTGTTTGAAATATTATTTACTTTGTTCTGTCACGCTTTAGTTCAAAATATTATTTCATTTGTTTCGCCACGCTTTAGTTCAAAATATTATTTACTTTGTTCTGTCACGCTTTAGTTTAAAATATTATTTACTTTGTTCTATTACGCTTTAGTTTGAAATATTATTTCATTTGTTTTGTCACGCTTCTGTTTGAAATATTATTTACTTTGTTCTGTCACGCTTTAGTTCAAAATATTATTTCATTTGTTTCGCCACGCTTTAGTTCAAAATATTATTTACTTTGTTCTGTCACGCTTTAGTTTAAAATATTATTTACTTTGTTCTATTACGCTTTAGTTTGAAATATTATTTCATTTGTTTTGTCACGCTTTTGTTTGAAATATTATTTACTTTGTTCTGTCACGCTTTAGTTTAAAATATTATTTCATTTGTTTCGCCACGCTTTAGTTCAAAATATTATTTCATTTATTCTGTCACGCTTAGATTTGAAATATTATTTCAATTGTTTTGACACGCTTTAGTTTGAAATATTATTTCATTTGTGTTGTCACGCTTTAGTTTGCAATATTATTTACTTTGTGCTGTAACGTTTTAGATTTAAATATTATTTACTTTGTTCTGTCACGCTTTAGTTAGAAATATTATTTACTTTGTTCTGTCACGCTTTAGTTTAAAATATTATTTATATGTTCTGTCATGCTTTAGTATGAAATATTATTTACTTTGTTCTGTCACGCTTTAGTTAGAAATATTATTTACTTTGTTCTGTCACGCTTTAGTTTGAAATATTATTTATATGTTCTGTCATGCTTTAGTATGAAATATTATTTACTTTTTACTATCACTCTTTAGTTTGAAATATTATTTACTTTTTTTCTGTCACGCTTTATTTTGAAATATCATTTTTCTTTGTTCTGTGACGCTTTAATTTGAAACAGCATTTATGTTGATGCCTTACATTGAAATATTATTTCCATTAGTCTGTGCTTCTTTAGTTTGAAATAGAAATTCCGTTGGACTGTGACGGTTTAGTTTTTAAATAGAAGTTCCGTTAATCTGCGATGCTTTACATTGAAATAGCATTTTCATTGGTGTATGACGCTTTTGTTTGAACTAGCAGTTCCGTGTGTTTCTGTTGCTTTAAATCGGAAGAGCATTTACATTTGTGTGTGACGCTTTAGTTTGAAATTGCATTTCCGTTGATCTATGATTGTTTACAGTGAAATAGCATTTCTGTTGGTCTGTGACACTTTTGTTTGAAATAGCAGTTTTATTGGCGTGTGACGCTTGAAATAAAATAGCAGTTCCCTGTATCTCTGCAGCCTTAAATAGGAAGAGCATTTCTCGTTCGTCTGTGACGCTTAATATTGAAAGAGCAATACCGTGTGTCTGTGACGCTTGTTTAAAATAGCATTTTGTTAGTTTGTAACGCTTAAATTGAAATAGCATTTCCGTTTGTCTGTGACGCTTTAAATAGGAAGAATAGACAAGTTGGTTTCTGAGGCTTAAGTTTGAAATAACATTTTTTTGTTTGTCTGTGATAATTGAAATTGAAAGAGAATTTTCTTGCATATTTATTTACCTACTGACCAGGGAGTTAGACAAAAAAGTCAGATAGGGGTTTGAAAAGGCAGCATACTAGAGGAACAGTATTCTGTCTTACAAAAAATGCCTGAACAGCCCGGTAGGGGTTACGCAGCCGATTAGCAATAAACTAACCCCCTCTATCATTTTCTTCCTTAAAAGTCCAGATTAAATTCAGTTTTGTTTGTCTGTTGCGCTGATTTTTAAACGCTATTTTTATTTATCTGTCAGAATTTGATTTGAAATTATATTTCTTTGATCTGACACTTTTTAAATAGCTTTTTTTGGTCTGCCACAATTTATTTTAAAATAAAATTTTCGTTGGTCTGTCAGAATTAACTTCGAAATAACATTTTTCTTGGTCTGTCATTTTTCAAATAGTTTTTTGGTCTGTCATGCTTTATTTCGAAATAGCATTTTCGTTTGTCTGTCCCACTCAAGTTTTAGAGAAAATATATTTTAACAAATATTTGTTCTCACCCCATTCTGTTATTTTCTTTCCGGTTTTCTTCCAATAAATTCTACACATCTGTATCCGTTTTTCCCTCTTTTAAAAACGCCATCTGTTCAACACTTTCTCCATAATTTTTTTATCGTTATCCCCCCATGACATTCCCCATAAAAAGAAAATTAAATCAAATCCGTGCATTCACCACCTTTCGAACACAAGGTCCATGACTAACGCTGGTTCGGGTTACCATCTAAGGGAAATAATCTAGGAAGGCTCACAAAAGAATTACGTCATCATAAGAAACGGACGAGAAGATTAATTGTAAATAACCTAACCCGAACAACACCAGACCCGTCACAAACCACACAACAACAGCAACAACTACTACAAAAACAATAATGATTTAAGATGATGACGTAACAAGCGATGGGACGATTCCGATATTTTTCCCGATTCCGATACGATTACGGATTTTGTTCTAAATTCCCGATTCCGATAAAATTACCGATTCCGATTCCGATTCCGATTCTAGAACCGCCTAAAAATGTAGGATTTCATTGTTTGGGGGAGGGTTGTTTTAGCGGAGAGTCCTTTAAATGTAGATGTCATTTTATTCTTCAAGCTTTCCTTTTATGTATTGTATCCAAGATTTTAATAAACTTATTGTGAGATTGTCATCCATATCTTTTAGTTGTGCAATTTTTATCTATTGGTCCACTCGTGCCATTTTTACCTGTGCCATTTAAATCGGCCATTTTTTTTCCGGAGCAATTTTTAATCTAAATTCGTTATTAAGATTTATAATCTTTTGTTTTCTTGATCGATTTAAAATCAATAAATATGTATCCTATTCTCATTAGTACCAGCAATAACAAATTACGTTTTAAACAAACAAACACAATTAAAAGAATCGTTTTTGGAATCGGAAATCAGGGCTAAAACCTTTCCGAATCCGATACCCCACAAAGTTTTGATTTTTCCGATTTTCGCTTCCGATTCCGGATCATCGTCCCAACACTAAACGTAACGCAATTCTGTGTGTCATCTATTTTAAGGAAGGTACAATGGTATCGTGGTTACCGACGCCGACAGCGTAGCTCGAATGCGGTGTTCGAGTTTAGTAGGTAATATTGTTCTACTTTCACCTGAGGGTGTTGTCAACCTTCATGTGATCCTTCCTGTGAGTATTCGATTCTGAAAAAGAATCTGAGAAATGAATCATCTGTTGATAGAAATAAATCAGACTAAAGAACGAAAAATAGGATTAGTAATAAATTCGAAGTGTGAATCAGTTTCTTCATAGCCGATAATATATATATATATATATATATATATATATAGTCATCCGCATACAGACTGTTTCGCTGTATCACAGCTCTTCAGTGCGGCTAGACCAGTTAGTGCCTCAAGCCGGGATCGAAACTCAATCGTTGAGCTGAAGTCGGCGCCTCTACCCCTGCGCTGACTGAATGTAAGTGATATCTCAATGTAAACATTGTCGAGTGTCGAGAGTTTTAGCTAATAAGCTATGCCTTAAAGCTAATGGCAGTTACAAATAAGCTCTACCCAAGAAAGGGAGTTTCATATAGTCATCCACATACAGACTCATTTTTACGATTATGACATTAAGAACGTTTTGGAGTTAAAATCAATTTAGAATTGCGTATTAATATGGGAAAAGACGTTTTAATTCTTTTCTTGTCTTGAGCTATTAAAAAAACAACATGGTGACATCCCGTAAGACTCTATTTTGTTAAAATCACGCTTCTTTTAGCATATTTTCACAATTTAAAACGTGTTTTTTCTTGAGATTACATGCATTGAACTAAATTATTTTAAAGTCGAAATGGTTCCTCATTCAATATTTTTAAAGAAAAAAAAAACATAAAAATAAGTTTATTGCCTACCCACAATTTTTGATTGCATTATGTTTATCCCATCGAACGCATGTTAAACATTAAAAAAAATCCTTATATAATGTCCCCATATATTCACCTCCCCACGATGGCAGAATTTGATACGTCAATTTGTATTGTGGTGGAAATGTACTTTCAGGAAAAGAAGCATCGTGGATTGAGACAAAATTTCTCTTTCACTGACTTGGTCTTGAACAGATACTACACCTGGATCCAAGTTCAAAAGCGGTACTTTGAATTTGGACGAAAATAAAAGTTGCTTCAGTCAAGAAAGAATTTTCCTTCACTCACAGAGGAAAGAACAGATGCCACACTTTGATTCGAGCCTGAAGGCCGATACTCTGCATTCGGACAAAAATCAAAATGTCTCAGTCTACAAGGAAGTTTCCTTCACTGACAAAGGCACGAACAGATATTACACATTGATTCCAGCCCGAAAGCCGCTACTCGAGATTAGGACAAAAATAAAAGTTGTCTCAGTAATGTTAAGTGACGTAAAAACATTCTGGTAGAAATAATTGGTTAATGTTATTATATTTTATATTTTCAATCATTTTTAGGTGATTTCTTTGGAAATAAGTAAAAAAAAGTAAATATTTTTTTTTGTAAAACATTTTTTTATAATACATATATATATTTTTCGAACTGTCTTTTTTCTTTGAGAAGCAGACGATTTCAGATAGGTTGTAAAGTGTATTTTCTAAACAGTAAAGGCCTACACATGTCAATGAAACCATTGTACATAGCTGGAATCTTTAATGTATATATATATATATTTTTAATGAATGATTTGTATTTTATTCTCGCATTCTAACGATTAACCACTTTATTGATTTCTTTTTAACGTACCCCTAACCCCCCCCCACACACACATATATATATATATATATATATATATATATATATATATATATATATATATATATATATATATATATATATATATATATACTATAATAAAATCATTCTATGGAGACATCACTCTGAATGATTTTCCACTAAGCATTAAGATAATGAGTTTCTATAAAAATATTAGTATCATTAAGAAAATGTAAACGTATATCGATAAAAAAATTACATTAGTTAAAATGCGATAAAACGTCTCCAACTTCAACTAGCAGTTTCGTTACATGATGATAGAGCGCTGGGCTCAGTAACGACACCCTGGTGAGCCGTAGAACCGATGATACACGTGTCCATGTTCATACCGATATATATATATATATATATATATATATATATATATATATATATATATATATATATACTAAATCTAAGTTAACCAACGTTTGTTTCACTGTGGTTTTTTCCCTATATATTTTAGTCACACAAAATACATGCAAACATATTCAACATGTTTAAAATTGTGTTACGTTTGAGAAAAAACTTTCATTCTAATGTTTCTAATTCGTCTTATTTGCAATGAACTCATCAAATGACCCGTCATTTACTAGGTTTCTATCTATCACTTTCATTCTCTCTCACTCTATGTGGGTTGCCCTCCCCACTCTTATTTTATACGCTGCTTATCACTCCCTTCCTTTCTCTGCCTGTCACTCTCTGTCTGTCTGTCTGTCTGTCTGTCTCTCTTTCTCTCTCTCTCTCTCTCTCTCTCTCTCTCTCTCTCTCTCTCTCTCTCTCTCTCTATCTCTCTCTCTATTTATGAACAGTCTAAGGTGAAAAGAATAAAAAAGATGGTATTACTATTTAACCAATAGATGTAGAGAGAAAAAGAAAAAAATGAGAAAGAGAGATACAGCGAGCAGTAATAGACTTATTTTGAATTTTGTCTTTTTCAATACTTAACTGGCTTTGCAAACATACTTTTTCTTGATTCACGCAATATGATACGAACTCAATGAGTTACCTGTTTTTACTAGTATAAATAAAATGTATGTATGTATATGAAAGTATTTTTTTAGTAAATAATGTGGGCTTTAAAACACCACCGATACATACATCGCTCGAATTGTAATCATTGTTTCGTTTGTATTCTTGAAAATGTAATAAATAATGTCATAAATCCTTTGATTTATTTATTTATAATTATTCATTATATATATATATATATATATATATATATATATATATATATATATATATATATAAGTATAAATTTTTATTTATACAAACATTATTGGTTACATATGTGCATACATGTTTCGGTTGCACTTTCCCAAGAAAGTCAACCTCATCAGACCGAGAATCTTTCAGGAGCCCTGAAAGATTCTCGGTCTGATGAGGTTGACTTTCTTGGGAAAGTGCAACCGAAACATGTATGCACATATGTAACCAATAATGTTTGTATAAATAAAAAATTATACTTATAAACAGCTCTACTTGGTATTGAGCACTTTTTATAAACACTTGAGTTTCTACGGATTTACATTTACAGAAACTAATACAATACATGTACTATATATATATATATATATATATATATATATATATGAGACGAAAAGTATTATATTCGATCGAAGTAACTAGCACTTTCCACGGTCTACTTGAAATATATACAACATTTTAAACTCAACTTCTTAAAAACTATTTTCATTCGCGGTCACCGGAAGTTTTTTTTAAAATGGTCCTTATTCTCAAAATTACATACTATTGGATTTACTGATCATCATTCTATTGGATTTACTGATCATCATTCTATTGGTTTTATTGATCATCATTCTATTGGATTTACTGATCATCATTCTATTGGATTTACTGATCATCATTCTATTGGATTTACTGATCATCATTCTATTGGATTTACTGATCATCATTCTATTGGATTTACTGATCATCATTCTATTGGATTTACTGATCATCATTCTATTGGATTTACTGATCATCATTCTATTGGATTTACTGATCATCATTCTATTGGATTTACTGATCATCATTCTATTGGATTT
This sequence comes from Sepiola atlantica, assembly GCA_963556195.1. Taxonomy (NCBI): domain Eukaryota; kingdom Metazoa; phylum Mollusca; class Cephalopoda; order Sepiida; family Sepiolidae; genus Sepiola; species Sepiola atlantica. The sequence goes on from OY744539.1 coordinate 22,058,028, forward strand.
ACTGATCATCATTCTATTGGATTTACTGATCATCATTCTATTGGATTTACTGATCATCATTCTATTAGATTTACTGATCATCATTCTATTGGATTTACTGATCATCATTCTATTGGATTTACTGATCATCATTCTATTGGATTTACTAAATCCCTTTTCTATCTTTAAATCTTTCGTCACCGGACAATTTGCCACCGGACATTCACCAACAAGACAGACTCTATATTTTGATCACCTTTTTATGCACACACTCTTACTTTCCATTATTTTATATTGTTTCTTAATTTTATTTCAAATTTTGAATATTTGCTATTCCCCGCCAACTTATTTATCTATGTAATTCCTCTGATGATAAGATTTTAATCTTTGAAAAGCCTGGCTTAAAGAAAGAAAATAAACATGTTTTTTATCGAGTACGCCTCGCATTGAACAATCGAAGATGAAAGCGATTTGTCATCTGCACATCTTTATCTCTCTTCTTTTATTTATTTTTACACACACACACACATATATATATATATATATATATATATATATATATATATATATATATATATATATATATATATATATATATATATATACTAACAAAAATGTTACATGTTGGGTAACCTATATCTCAACACTGAGGATTCCGCAAGGATGAAACTTATACGTAGGTGTATAATAATTAAAAATATTTATTATTAAATAATTATGTATAACTATCTTTCGGCTGAGCACTTTAAAGAAATATAATAAGCCGTCTTATTAATGCCAAAAATGCAAGTTCCATCTCCATGTGATTTGTTGAAGATTGTAAGACGGCTTACCATGTGTCCGCTTGAAAAAGACATTGTTTAAGTTGGCCTCATTGGTTGGGATGCTCAGATTTGACTTAAAAGATCACTTTGTCTGGGGGTTCGAATCGTGCGATCGGCTGAAAAATTATCTCAACGCTGATGATTCCGTAAGCATGAAACCTACGCATATGTGGATAATAATTAAAAATAATTTTTTTTTCATATAAATTCAGACATGGTAAGAATTGTTTTTAAAGTAGTTTATGTTAATAATGTGGGCTTTAAAATGTTACTGCTATACAAATTGCTTTAATTGCAATCATCAGGCCGGTCATCCATAACAATCAGTCCTGGGATCAACCCCTATGAAACCTATTCACAGCATTTTCTTCTTCTGTTTTTACTAAAGAGTCACCACTTATCAATTCCCATAGGTCACTCGAGGATAAAGGTTAATGACTTTGTTAGCTATGGCTAAAACTGGGCAGAATTTTATTTAAGATGATTGCTCAACAAGAATTTGTTTACATTCAAAAAGAATAACATCATGTTGTAGTAAGCTGGGAAGCAGCCCCGCGATATTGAGTTCCACAGGCGAGTAGTTCTAGGAAAGAAACGTTGTTCATGGAAGCACCAGTTAGTTTTAGCTACACAGAGGCATAATCACGTTGACACACCGGTTCTGGTTAGATCACCGAATTTAAGCAACGCTGAGCCTGGCCACTACCAGATGGGTTACCATTTGGGAAAAGCAGGCGCTGTATGTGAACACGTAGCTATGGGCAAATAGCGTCGTCAACCTGCAGTGCCTAGCGTGATGACAGGGGCAACAATAAGGTGGTCGGAAACCAGGGGGTCTTCCACCAGGAGTGATCAAAACGCTGATGGTGATGGTGACATAGAGGGAGAAAGGGACATTTTTGACAGTTGTTTTAGCTAGACGAGGTTTTGTTGTGAATGTTTTACAGGGGAACCAGAGATTAGAGGTCAGTTGAGCATCTGCTATGAAAAATAATCATATAGCAGAGAAAAACTATCAACCTCTCTTTAATTAATAACTAGTCTGTTTCGCTTCGGTCTCAATTATAGCATTCCCCGTCCTGGTACTTCCATTTAGGAGCAGGACATTGATATCCACTGCAATCTGCACAAACACCTTCTCTCGCCCGAGGGGGTCGAGCTATATTCAACTGTGCTGAATTCGTTTGCAGAAGGCTGACCAGTGCCCAGTACTTGAGCCGCACTTGTTTGGAATTGCCATTTGATGCCGGGGCTGGGAGCTCTTTATGACCAATTGACTTAAAGCCTACGGACACTGTTTATTCAGGAAGACAGTTGCAACGGAAGTGTGACGACGGGACGATATGAAGGGGAGTGGAGAAGCGAACCACACGAAAATAAACGTTAGAATGACACAGAGAATGCATGAATGCGGCAGATTGAGGCTGGCAGCGTGTGCATAAGCTTTTTTTATGGCTGGATTTTGAAATTTGCACATTTTTATTTTAACGGACATAAAAGGAAAATTTGGTATCTCGCAATTCTACAAAAATGCTTTACTCCTTATACCTTTGACGTATTGTAATATTTTTTGGTATATGTTTTTATTGTAATCATTATTGGTATATATTACTATTGTAATCATTACTATATATTTTCGATAGTGTATGTCTACCTCCTTCCCCAAGAAAGAGAAGATAATACTTAAAGGATAATATGATGACCACAGAACAGATGCTAAACGAAGAAATAATACATAGGACAATTTTATCATGACGTAAGAATATATACATTATTACTGTACCAGACGAAGGAGGTAATATCTGCTATAATAGTATCATGACGAACGAACTGATACTAACATAACCCCATCTGAACTGAGCATTGAAAGATTATACATTAGTCTGAAATAGTAAAGGAACCGGAACTACGCATTAAAAGATAGTACACTGGTACAATTAATAGAAGTCATAGTATAGTTTCGGCTTCAGAAAGACAGATACCAAATCAATAATTCGTAGGAAATAACGTATCATCTAGTTTACCTTTGGTAGACTTAAAACGCTATTGAATCTGATTTGATTTTTTTTAAGGATTACAGATTTTAAATTTCAAACATTCTATCCTTAGAAATTAAGATTATTTTAGATAGCATACTCGAATTTCTTTAAGATTTGTCCGATGGTTCACCTTTCATGATTAAATTGTAAATAGCATTTTAATCGCTACACACCCAGAATGGCTGGGCGGATCTTCTATTTGAGATGCACTCAACAACCTCTATAAGAGACTTATTCTGGCGAGACACATTGCGCTAGGAAGCTTGTTAATATGGAGACATTTAAAAATAATGACAGCATCAACTTATGACATTAGTAAAAAAAAGTATATTGCTATATGTATTTCAGCGTGATAAAGAATATTAAATTTACTAAATGTCCCCAGATGCATCAATATCCGGGTCACAGGGAGATAATTTTGACGACGTAAGTTCTTTTTGCATTTCTTTCGTACTCCAAATATAGCGCCTGGTATTACAAAATTGTCACACATCTGGTACTGACGAGGCTTAAACGTCGCTGAACTTTGGTGACCTAACAAGGACCGGTGCGTCAACCCGGTTATATCCATGGAAAAGTCAGTCCCCTTTATATTTGCAACATTATTTTCGTGGGTCTATCACGTTTAAATTTGAATACAGTATTTCAAACTTAAACGTGACAGACCAAATAAAATACAATTTGAAACTTAAGCGTGACAGAGCAATGGAAATAATATATCAAGCTTAAACGTGAAAGAGCAACGGAAATAATATTTCAAACTTAAACGTGACAGAGCAATGGAAATACTATTTCAAACTAAAACGTGACAGAGCAATGGAAATACTATTTCAAACTAAAACGTGACAGAACAATGGAAATACTATTTCAAACTTAAACGTGACAGAGCAATGGAAATACTATTTCAAACTAAAACGTGACACAACAACGGATATAATATTTCAAACTTAAACGTGACAGAACAATGGAAATACTATTTCAAACTAAAACGTGACAGAGCAATGGAAATACTATTTCAAACTTAAACGTGACAGACCAATGGAAATACTATTTCAAACTAAAATGTGACAGAGCATTGGAAATAATATTTCAGACTAAAACGTGACAGACCAATGGAAATAATATTTCAAACTAAAACGTGACAGACCAATGGAAATACTATTTCAAACTACAATGTGACAGAACAATGGAAATACTATTTCAAACTAAAACGTGACAGAGCAATGGAAATAATATTTCAAACTAAAACGTGACAGATCAATGGAAATACTATTTCAAACTAAAACGTGACAGAGCAATGGAAATACTATTTCAAACTAAAACGTGACAGAACAATGGAAATACTATTTCAAACTAAAACGTGACAGAGTAATAGAAATACTATTTCAAACTAAAACGTGATAGAGCACTGGAAATACTATTTCAAACTAAAACGTGACAGAGCAATGGAAATTATATTTCCAGCTTAAAAGTGAGAGAGCAATTGATATACTATTTCAAACTAAAACGTGACAGAGCAATGGCAAGAATTTTTTCAGCTCAAAAGTGAGAGAGCAACTGAAATACTATTTCAAACTAAAACGTAACAGAGCAATGGAAATTATATTTCCAGCTTAGAAGTGAGAAGGCAATGGAAATAATATTTCAAGCTTAAACCAGATAGAGCAATGCTAATACTACTTCAAACTTAAACCTGATAGAGAAACGGAAATATTATTTTAAATTTAAACCTCACAGACAAATCGAAATACTATTTCAAAACTTAAGCGTGACAGATCGACGAAAATACTATTTCAAACTTAAACGTGACAGATCAACCAACATACTATTTCAAACTTAAACGTGACAGATGAACGGAAATACTATTTCTAAAACTAAGCGTGACACACGAACAAAAATACTATTTAAGCGTGACAGAGGGACAAATATTCTGCTTTGTGATCCATCTCATGTCATATAGAATGAAGAATCCATTTATAAAAAAAACGGCATTGACATTTAAGAAGACTTTTGAAAATTGATTCCATCAATTCTATAAAACCCTTTCTCAGATTTGAGCGATACCATGCATCCTTGCCCAGCGTTGTTCAAAACCCCCTTATTTTCATCGAAAACCTCAAAGTTGAAGTAATTTCGAACACCCCCTACCCTTAACCGTCAACCCAGTTATTGACAGTGTCCAACCAGACCTCCCCTCATATTTGTTTAAAGCTGAGTGCCGGCCTTCCTTAGCCATTAAGTGCTTCTTCCAGCAATAACCTCCTAACCTGCGAAAGATAACACCACCTCCTCGACCGAACCGAATATAGAAGGATTGCATCGAAATGAAAAAGAAAGATAAAAACGAAACAGAGCAGACGAAGTTTCGATTGCAATTATCAAATAGCGAACGACTTCGTCAGGACTGACAACTGTAGTTTCGTCTTGCATTCCCTTTTTTACCGCCTACTTACCTCATGTGATACACGTCTTCGCGAAACCATGAGTCCCCCAACCAAACCCGATTGTTACACACACACTTGTTAATCTGAAGATTTTCGTGTTTCTTTTTTCGTTTAGAGTTTGCTGATATTGCACCATTTCTGTTTTTCGATATATTCTAAATGGTGTTTCTGAAATTCTCTCTCTCCTTCTTTAATTTTCTCTCTTTGTGTCTAGCTGTATATAGCTTTGAATACATCCATCGATCTGACCACATTTCTCTCTCTCTCTCTCTCTCTCTCTCTCTATATATATATATATATATATATATATATATATATATAAATATATACATATATATATATAGAGAGAGAGAGAGAAAGAGAGAGAGATAGGCATGCTGAGGGATATTCCTTAGACGGTCGCAAGGTTCGAAATTATCATTCCCTACACTGATGAGAGCGAAAGCTTGAAACGCTGGCGTATGTAGGTAACAATAATTTAATATTATTTACTTAAAATGAATACTGTATATATATATACATACATATATATATACATACATATATATATATATACATATATATATATATATATATATATATATATATATATATATATATATATACATGTTTAACTCTCTTTTTATTTATCTATTTTACTAATGATGAATTAATGAACGTTTGTTTCCTTACGGCGTTGCCCCTTATATTTTTATTGCACAAAAATACATTTTAACATATTCCTTTGTTTGGGGATTGAGTTAAGTATTAATTGTTCTAATTAACCAGAATTTGCAATTTACTTATAAAGTCACCCATATCTTACTAAGTGTGTTTTTCTATTACCACTACGCTCTATCTATGCATTTCATTGAGCAAGCCCCGCTCTTATTTCATACAGTGTTGATCATTCTTGCTTCCGTCTCTCTTTCTCAAAATACCAAACCATTTACGTAAGTAATTATTGATACACTGCTGCATTCGTTAAACACGAGATAGGCCAATTTCGTATAATTGTAAAGGTCACAAGAGACGGGGTTGCAACTCATGTTCGTAGTACAACATTTTCGTTCAAGGCACATTTACGTTTCGTCCCGGGTTACTCTCTGCATCTTGATATCTCAATTCTGATCACCCAGTCGAGTTGTGAAAATATGGCTGGCGCTTTTTACTAGTTTCTCTTTGACTATTGAGATCATGTCATCACCAATATTGAAGTAGATCTCCTTGAAAGTACCCGAATAATAATAATAATAATAATAATAATAATAATAATAATAATAATAATAATAATAATAATACAACCGCGAGAGAGAGGCGCAAGCATAGGCTGACACCACGAAAATTATGGACAGAGGGTCGAGGAGGGAAAGCGCAAACCAGACCTCCACTGGAAGAGCGCAGACAGCTCTGGGACCGTGGGGAGGCTTGTTGCCACCCGGGCCCCAGAGGAGACCAATGGCCCTTATCATCGTGAAATCGGTGGTAGGTGGCTGTTGCGATACCGCAAGGTCATAAGCGGTGATGAACGAAAAGAGGTGGAGCATACTGGAAGTCTGAACAGACTTGTTGTCACTCAGACTCCAGGGAATACCACAGGTTGTTGGCAGTGGGTGATCACTGACAATGACCAGTGTGATAACTCCTAGTGAGTAAATAATAATAATAATAGCCCCATTGGGTTGGTTTGACCATGTGAACAGATTGTAGTATCGTCACAGAATATCGTTGGCGGTGGCTTTTGATGGAACAAGAATAGTAATATTGTCAATGAAACCCCAAGAAGGGAGAAGAACAAGTCGTTCTTTACTCATGACACCTTTCCTGTCTTTGCTATCGCTTGTAGAATTAATTACATGGTCAGGACGAAAAGAAGTGGGAAAACCACACAGACGATTTTGACTGAACATGAAAAAGTTTTTTTCTCTAACAGAAGAGACGTTGCTACTATCTCGCTACTGTATCTTTTTTGGCTAAGATCAAAGTGTAGTATCTGTTCCGATGGATACTGCACCCCATAGACTGGTATTGTCCTGGCCTTTGGGCTTGATTTACGCCGGTCTATGGGTCTGTCCTGTGCAGTTCTAGGAGGTCCACCCTCCCAGGCTTCGCCTCCCCTCTTTGGGGAGGAGTAAGTTTATTGCTTACTGCCTGAGGCGCCCCTACCGGGGAATGCCGACGGGGCTGCCCAGGCAATTTTTAAAACCCACTTTCCCGACCCGACCTTGGGTTACATCTTACTTGTGGGAGTAAGATAAATACTGGCCTTGTGCCTAACTCCTGGAGAGGAGTAAATCAATACTCAATCTTTATTTACATGAAACCTGCTCGACTGAGCACCAATCTCCAGTTCATCCATTTAAAATTACGTATAAGCATTAATAAATAAATAAATAAGACTGAAAATAATTTTCATACAATAATTTATTTTAATTTATTTCATTTGAACTTCCTAGTAATAATTTCTATAATTCCCAATAAAATACATCGTAGGATTTATCTAACCAATGGCTTAAACAGATTTTATAATAATAATAATAATAATAATAATAATAATAATAATAATAATAATAATAATAATAATAATAGGTGTTATTATTATTATTATTATTATTATTGTTATTATTATTATTATTATTATTATTATTATTATTATTATTATTATTATTATTATTATTTTTCGTACTCACTAGGAGTTCTCACACAGGTCACCATAAGTGATTACTCACCGACAAGAACCGGTAATTTCCCTGGAGTCTGAGTGAAATCAAGTTTACCAGAGTTTCTATTATTCTCCACCTCTTTTCGATTTGATAATGATTCTTCGTCGAATCATCCTCAGGTGTCAAAGGCAAATGAACAAAAAAGCTGGAGAAAGAAGAGAAGTTTTAAGAAGCGGCGCAGAAACTCGCAGAAGACGTTTTCCGCATTGTTCCAGAAAGTCGTTGATGATTTTAATTCAGCAACGCTGGATGGCATCACAGAACAAAATCGCATTTTAAAATGTTCCTACTGGTTTCATATGTGATGTTAGGTTGTGTTGTTATGTAGAAAGCTTCCAGTATTTTTAATTTTTTTAAATTGGTTTCGGAATGTATAATTTTAGTGAGTGTTGTGAATTTAAAATCGTCAACGACTTCCTGGAACAATGCGAAAGACGTTCTCTGCTCGTTTCTCCGTTGTCTTTTTAAAAAATTCTTCATTTCCCCAGCTTTTTTGTTCATTTGCTTTTGACACCTGAGGATGATTCGACGAAGAATCGAAAACGTTCGTGAAATTTGTCGAACATTTATTATTTTTTCTATTATTTTAATACAAAAAAGACCATGAGAAAAATTGAAAAAAATAAAAATTATATAATTAAACAGACGAATTATGTAATTTTTAACACTGTTTGCATATATATATATATATATATATATATATATATATATATATACAAACACACATACACACACACACACCCACGCACACGCATATATATATATATATATATATATATATATATATATATATATATATATATATATATATATATATATATACTAGCGGTATCCGTCGCCCGGCGTTGCACGGGAGAAAGTACTACCTATTGCATAAAAAAGAAACCGCCTGTTGTTCTCCCCCCCCCCCGCTCTACCGTGTTGGTGAACGTTTTAAATTATAAAAAAAAGAAAAGAAAAAGAAAGCAGAATGGGATCGAACGCCGATACTGGCGATAATGAAACCTCCCTTCTTAACCATTGCGCCACAGTTACACAGTTTACTGGCAGCTTCTGGCGACGCAAATTGAAGTTCAACAATGACACGGTTTAGGTAATTTATTTGGGAATCATATACCTTTAAGTATATGATTTTGAAAATATAAATGTGTCGGGTTCTAACAGCATCTTGGCGGCTATTGAATTAAGTAGGAAGTCGATTTAATGAAGGAATTTTAGCCGTCATGTTTGTAGAATGAATGTTGCAGGTACTGTGTTCGTTAATGTCATTCGCTTGATTCCGGAATGAATGTAAATGTGGAAATCATAGTTAGAAATAGGAAAAACGTAATCTGATATTCGCGGAATATCAGCGGATTCAACGGGAGCGGTCATTATTTGTTTGCGTATTGCTTTATATTATGTAGTAAAATAATGCCAGACTAATACGAAATAACAATGGGGGCTTTATGAAAATTATACTGTGTTTATTAGTTCCCGGTGTCGATGAGTGTAGTCACAGTACAGAATTGTTAGGGAGAAAGTTTTTACTACCACCTATATGGAGTTGGTATTTCGGAGAGTCTTGGCGGCCGGGCCGAATGTAATATTCAGTGTTTGTTTGGAAAGAAGAATAACAGATATACTAAAACACGCTCGAGTGAATAAGGGCAATGTAATTGTGAGTTCAGTAGCCCGTGATGCATGTGGTTATTTTCCTATTCTCCGAGAAGGTACAGGGGAAAAAACGTCTCTACTTTATATATTAGAAGATTAGTATGTGTAATTCTGTGTTTTAGTATAAGAGAAATGCTCCAGAGGGCTACCTTATGTAGTTAAATTCATATTTTTTTTTTTATTTCAAAGATACTATACATTAGTTGGGTCATCCATCGATATCTTTAGTTTCACGGAAACACTGGAAACTCAGACCGTAGAGCTAAAGATACTAAATGTACCTGATCTTAAGTCGATGTTATGGTGATGTGTTAGATCACCATATCATCGACTAAAGAACAAAACCTTTTTTTCTAGATTTAGCCCTGTTGTATGTACAGTGTGTTCTAAAAGAAAATATGCCAGTATTTTCGTATAGTTCCTTTTCTGCTTTTTCATATCTCACTCTTTTTGTCACCCAACACCAACCCCTTCTCTCAGTTCAATTCTCTTCTTGTCTCATTCATTTCCTCTTCCATCATTCATTATTTCTATTGCAATGTTAACTTTTCTTTCGTATTTGTTTCATCTTTTCGCGTATTATCAACAATTGGTGAACCCCACACCGCACATCCACACTCTTTCCACCTGAAAACCATCTCGCTTCTTCATGTGCCCCGTGTTTACGTTTGATTCACTCTAAACTCATTCACTTCCTACTTGACGTCATATGTATTCGTCATCGCTTGAAATGGACACTCAGACCGTCGCCATTACTCGTGCAAATTGAGGATCACATAACGTAACGTAGAAGAAAAACCGAAGTGTGTGTATATATATATATATATATATATATATATATATATATATATATATATATATATATATATATATATATATATATATATATGATGTTCTCGTCTAAAAATGAAGATTTATTCACATTTTAAAAAAAAGGATAGCCTCATCGATAAAATAAAAACATGTAACTTCTAACAGTTAATATATTTTTAATATTTCACACAGTCCACTGTCCTTTTTCTAAAAAAATATTTTTCTTGATAAAAATGAATAAGACACGTTTTTAATAAGTGGACATCAGATACGTTCAAGTGTCTGTTTATTTGCGACATTTTTATTTCTCGTTTTGTTCGTTGTTTAAAAAAAAATGAACAACGCTTATGATAACTGTCCTTTGATGACTCTCTCGTGTTTCCGCGTATCCAGCAACTTTACATCAAAAGTGTACATTTTAATATCTAAAGGAATTTCACTTTTTAATTATGATTACAGGGTCGCCGACTCCAATGTGTCCGTGTGTATCAGCCACGATATGTTGTCATATGCTAGAAATGTTGCTTTTTGATCCAAGTTGTTTTTTGTCTGTAACATCCAAAGCAAATACTCCGAAATAAGTACACAAATAAATATCTACGTCCACGGGTTCATTCTTACATGCACTTACTTTAAGCGTGCCACCAGAGTGGTCGCTGTAGTCGTGTCGAAGGTGCCTCGCGACCTGCTGTATATCGTCTTCAACATACTGGTGTCTATCATGCTCTTATTAGCCTTAAGTACAAGAAATGTACCATAGTTAAACATCTTCCTCAGTCTGTAAAGTCTTAGATATTTAAATCTACCATACGACCGGATATGTGTGTGTTTAAATTAACATCGGGAGGTGACGGTGGCTTAGTGGTTAACGACATAGACTAAAAAACCTGTGTGTGCGAAGTTCGAATCAGGTTTGTTCCAAAGAAACACTTTAATTTAGGATGTTGGCTACCTTCACGTGGTCCCTCCTAAAAAAATAACTTCATCTAGAAAGATATCGGGGAAAGCAATGTCAGCAATAGAATCATCAGATTCATACGAAATTGATGAATAAATTTTATATCAATGTTAATACCTTTTCTTTGCGTGTATATGTGGATGGAAATTTTTGACCCATTAGTATGCATTCGATGTATTTAATACCATCAGGGTTGGACGAGGATCACTTTTTAACCATGCTTATACCATCATATCCCTTACTTGTTTTTACTGGCCCCTTTCCTCCCGTTTCGCCCCTAATATAGTCGAAATAAGCTGAACACTCTTTAAATTAGTGTCTCATGGTTTTAATTTCATAACCATCGGATATACGTATTTTACGATTTAAGGTGTTCTGTCCCCATGGGGTACTTAGAGGTAGAGATTCGGCACATAGAGGGTAACGTAAAGATTCTAGACCACTTACATTGCCTCCCCCAGAAAGTTTTATACATATGATATAAATTTAATCAAAATAGGATATATTTTAAGTTTTAAAGTTAGCTCGACCTCCATAGCTCCCTTTAGGTTAGAAAGTCACTTAGAGATTAATGACCACCTCCATTGTCTTCCCCAGAATATTTTATACATATGATCTATTTTTCATGAAAATAAGATACCTTTGAACTTTAAAGGAGAGTATACTCTCAGAGCCCCTTTAGAGATGAACTTAGAGATTAGCGAATTATTTTTATTTATACAGACATGTACCAAAATACCTTTTGTACATGTGTGTATAAATAAAAAATAAGTATATATGAATATCTATATTTAAAATCGAGCACTAGTATATAAGCCCTGTTTAAATTCTTTGGATTTTAATTCTATGCATGTTTACCTTTTCTAGATTTATATATATATATATATATATATATATATATATAAATCTAGAAAAGGTAAACATGCATAGGTAAACATATATATATATATATATATATATATATATATATATATATATATATATATATACGTATATATATATATACATATATATATATACATATATATATACATACATATATATATATATATATATATATATATATATATATATATATATATATATATATATATATATATATATATATATATATATATATATATATATATATATATATATATATATATATATATATATATATATATATATATATATATATATATATATATATACATACACACGGCACAATCACGTTGACACACCGGTTCCCGTTAGATCACCGAAGTTAAGCGACGTCGAGCCTGGCCAGTAATAAATGGGTGACCATTTGGGCATACCAGGTGCTGTATGTGCTCTCGGCATTGTTTCCAGTCGTCTTGTATTACTACGTGCCATTGGAATCAAGCAATGTCGAATCAGGAGAGCGGTTGTTGTAGATTGCGCAACCCTTGCAATTACAAATACACGCGCGGCCAGCCCTGGTGGTGCACCCATACGTCGAAATAGACGGGAGAGTCCATTATATATATATATATATATATATATATATATATATATATATATATATATATATATATATATATATATATATATATATGCTTGATTGTACTTTCATGGCACATACACTTTTATGATTTTTAATTTCCCAGACCATCTCTAGTTTGTGTGTGTTCCATTTCTTTTAATGTTAAAAATGTAGATATTTGCATCGTTCTCAGTGGAGTGCACTTCCCACAAAATGTTATTAGTTTTGTATTCATTTGAGACTACTTTACCACGTTCAATTATTATTGATTTGCTGTTTCGTCTCTTTATCCATAGAGTAATTATTTACTGTTTTCCTGTGTTTTTCTATATTGGATTTATATAGTTCGTCGTGATCGCGATGTTTTGTGCGGCTGTAGTCCTTCTCTGTTTAAGTATTCATTTCTTAGGCATATGTATTAGTTGGTCATTTTTGTTTGGTCAGTCTTATAAACCGTCTATGTATTTTTCTCTTTTCATTTTTCTTCTCTCGTCCCTTTGTTTCCAGTTCCGCTGCTCTGTGTATTGTTTATTTAGGTAATGTTTTTTGTTGCATTAATAAGTTTTTCTTTCTTTAAGTTATGTAATGTTCTAGTTTTGTATCGCATGCCCACGCAGTCTTCTATACATATCACTCCTCTATTTTGTTTTTCGTTTTTACACAGGGCCTGTCGGTATTATCATTCCAATGCAGTGCATTTGCATGCTAATCAGACTTCTTGTTCTTTGGTCTCGGTACAGGACTTATTCTTTTGCCCAGCTGATGAAGTGTCCAGAGTATCTTACAAGGGACACTGTCGATGCAATTTTCCCTTTTAAGTTATTCTAATTTGCTATTTTGTTCTCTTTTACGTATTCTTTGCGATCTTTTTCTTCATCTCGTGATGCTGTCCAATTCCAGGACTCCCAGATATTTAGAAATATCAGGTTTGCATTATTGTCTCTTTCTTGGACAGTTCTACGTCACTTGCTGTTTCTAGTTTTCCTACTATATCTACAGTAATTCATATTTTAATGTATTACGCATTCTATTCTGCTAGTATTGCTTAGATTTTGTTAGTTCCTTTTTTTTTCAAATACTATTTCATCGTCCACATATGTAAGTTGGTTTATTTTTTTGTATTGGGTCTGTGAATTTGTATCAAGTAATTAGTATTATTTGTACTCACTAGGAGTTCACTAGGAGTTCTCGAACAAGTCATCGTCAGTGATGGCTCACTGATAATAACCGGTAATGTTCCCTGAAATCTGAGTGACAACAAGCCTCCACAGATATCCAGTTCTCCCCACCTCTTTTCGATAACCATTGCAAGTGATATTGCGGTATCGCAATAACTGCTTACCATACCGCTTACCGGCAACGACAATTGGCTTTCACTTGGATTTAGGTGCCAATAAGCCTCTCCAAGGTCCCAGTACTCTCGCACTCTTCCAGTGGAGGTCTGGTTAGTGCTCTCTCTCCTACGTCCTCCCATCCTCTTTGATCCTTCACGACTACTTTGTGTGGTATCATCCGAGGCTGCTGCGATCACATTTCACGGGGGGGGGGGGCATTTATGAAATTTCTTGCAGTTTCTGTTCCTTGTATTCATGCGGTTGTCTTCTTCTTGTAGTTTTGTTTTCTTGTTATTGTAACTTCTATATGATTTTCTTTTAACATAGTTCACCCGAGACAAGGCAGGCAGCCACTGTAGACGTAAGGGGCTACTGAAAAGAAAGAAAAGGGAGAGGGTTGGGGGGTCTACCTAAATTGGGATCTGCGCAGCGAGATGTCTGTTTACATTAGTTTTAAATTTCTGCATGTTAGAATCCTCGGGGAAACAGGGGGCAGGGAGGGAGTTCCAGAGGCCAGCAGCACGAGGAAAGAAGCTATTTGAGTAGAAAGCTCTCCGGCATCTGGGGACCTCCACAATGAATGAATGGGATTCAGTTGATTGTCGAGTTGGTCTAGTGAATTTACGTCGAGGGGGCACCAGAGTAGCCAATTCATCGGAGCATAATCCATTGAAGTATTTGTAAAACAAGCACAAGGATGCTACATTGCGGCGATGGGACAGGGGCTGGAGCTTGGTTGACAGTGAGAGACCCATTAGGTTGGCGACTCTGTTTTGGACATTGTCAAAGAGGGAGAGACTTGTAGATGATGCACCAGCCCAGATGTGGCAACAATACACCATGCGTGGGCGGATGGTGGCTTTGTAGAGATACAGGATGATGTCAGGTGTGAGGAGTTTACTAGCACGGTAGAGGGAGCCAACCTTTGGTTATCATTCGTAGTTTATGCTGGTTTGTTTGTTCTTTTTTCTTCTTGTTCTTCTTATTATTTTTATCATTTAGTCACACAACTAGGAGTTTTCACGCAAGTCGTTATCAGTGATTTGTCACTGACAATAACCAGTGGTGGTTCCTTGAAGTCTGAGTGACAACAAGTCTCCTCAGATTTCTCAGCACTCTCCATCTCTTTGAATAACTATTGAAAATAAATGTTGTCTTATCTCAACAGCCGTTTACCATTGATTTCTCGTTAGCAAAGACCATTGGGCTGCTCCGGAATTTTGTGTGACAACAAGCCACCCCAAGGTTCCAGTATTTCCTTACCTTTCCAGTGGAAGTTTAGTTGATTCTCCCCTTCCTCGGTATTTCCATCCTCTTTGACTGTTCACCATCATCTTATGACTGGTGTGAAGTAATCCCCACCTTCTGACCTTGTGTCGCATATCCCCGCGGGGGGAGAAAAATAAATACTAATTCGATGAGAGGAGATAATATTTTGAGAGATATAAATTGTAATATTGCTTTAAATGTAGTTTAAATATTAGAACGTTTGAGGACAACTGAGTCCGTGAATATTAAAAACGGCTGAAAGAAAAGAAAATGACCAGAGGTTAAATGATAAAAAATGATTCGCTTAAAATTCTTAATTTAAATTCAAATTTTATGTAAAGAAGATTACATCGAATTCTGATTATAGAAAAGTCATAATAATGCAAAATGGGGATGTTGTTATTAGAATCAATTGGATTTGGTCGAGGAATCTGGAGACATCTGGGACAGGTTATGTCACCCGAGACAGGAACACTCACATAAGAGATAACAGACATGTGCATTCACATACATATGCATATATATACATA
>OY744539.1:22076561-22224061 GCA_963556195.1 Sepiola atlantica
TAAATATAAATTACACACACACGCTGGAGTACCTGCATTAATTCTGAATGATCGGTTCGCCGACTGCTTGTAGTCTAGCCGATAATACACCCGAAAAATAACTCTTGCAAAAAGGATCTTTCTCGCTAATCAGCAGACCTTACTTTTGAAGTAGGATTCAGTTCCGTACTAGGACGTGTAACCTCCCAAGCATTAGCTCCTCCTTGTAGAGGAATTGATGTATTGCCGATCACCAAAAGGGGCTCTACCTGGTCCGTCCTTGGCTATTTTTGAACCGGACCAGAATGTTTCTCCACACCCTTGTGTTATAGTTTGCTGCGGTCGCAGTAAGTAAATAAAATCATTTCAGAAAGAGGAGTATTTTAGCTCTCTTGTTTTGTTTTACTGCATATCAACCCTTTTCGGGTGATTTAATGCCGAATCTGGTCATTTTGGTGAAGGTTTTTATGCTTCAAGTTCTTCATATCTTCAAATGTTTAATCTTGGTTTTTACTTTCGTTGTTTTTGTTTCACGGCATATCAACCCTTTTCAGGTCATTTAATGCTGAATCCGGTCATTTTGGTGAAGGTTTTTATGCTTCAAGTTCTTTATATGTTTAATTATTTATTCATGGTGTTTGGTTGAGTGAATGGGGGGATAAATGAGGGAAGGAAATATATAGAGAGAAGTACATGTGTACAAATATATAGACACACACACCTACACACACACGCACCCCCCCCACACACACACATATATATATATATATATATATATATATATATATATATATATATATATATATATATATATATATATAAAATAATTAGTATGTAAAATCAAGTATTTATTTATAAATATTGTTACGAAGCCCGTTTAAGAAATTAAAGTTGAGCACTGCTAGGAGATATTAAAAACAGACTGTCACTTAGCTATGAACAAGGTTCCAATAACGTTCGTAGGACCCTCTAAATTGTCTGCCGTTACTGCCCGCTGTATTTAAGCACAAATGGAACTTAATTTTTTTCTGTATCACGTGATAATTTCTGATGGCCTTGGGATAAAGCGAAAGCGTGCGGACTTTTGGTTGACTCTGTAAACTGGGGTCGCGCCTTAGGATTGTCTGGAATTGTAATTTCCTACATTGATTAGAACGAAATGTTAGAACGCCGACGTAAGTAACTTAAAATAATTAAATATTTATTTATAAAAATTGTTATATTATATATATATATATATATATATATATATATATATATATATATATATATATATATATATATATATATGTATGTATATATATATATATATATATATATATATATATATATATATATATATATATAAATACAATTATAAATAAAAAGGGTTCTGACAAGACTAAAAAACATCGTATGTTGTAGTGATTTATATATACCATGTATAAATAAATATAAATATAAAAGGATTCTGCCTACAGATTGGCCAATATTTCCTATCCTGCTCATGTCAGCCACGCTGATGATAAGTATAACGGCGAAAGACATGTCCGTGGATAATTATATTATATAAATAAAAGAATATATAGATGCATATGTATATATATATATATATATATATATATATATATATATATATATATATATATATACCATCTGTACCATTGGAGAGCCATGCATATAACTGTCCTGTTTTTAAATCTCCGAAACAGTTACATGGTAAACAGCTGAAGATCCCCGTGTTAATATTAGATGCTTACGTTAAGGTCTCCTGCTTTTGTTTCACTGTTAGATACTTAATCCCCCATTTTTATTTTATTTACTTACTATTATATATTATTTATTTATGTATTTTCCAACAAATGTTAAGTCTACACTATTTTGGATTTAGTTAGTTTCTCTGGGAATTTAAACTGCATTTTCCTTTTTTTTTGTCTTTTTGTTTAAAATAACTCAAAGCTTCTTTAGACTATATATGAAGATGGTAGATTTACCGAAAGTACTCAAGTTCATGAAAAAAAATGTTTTTAAGATGAATAATAAATTTATTTTTAAAAACAAATAATCTGCGTTGTGCAAGGTTTTCTAAATATTTTATAAAAAAATATCTTCGTTATTATTGCCACCCACCCAGCGCTTCAAATTGTGTTACTTTTCAAAGTATCCTTCCACGCCGACCACGTGACACACAGCCATATCAACACTTTTCTATCTTCGTCATAACACCTAGACGGATGTTCAACTTGGCCACGAGAATGTCTCAACCAAGAGGAAAAAAGAAAAAAAAAGAAAAAGAAGAAATATTCTTCTGAAGATAGTAGATTTACCGAAAGTACTCAAGTTCATAAAAAAAATGTTTTTAAGATGAATAAATAATTTATTTTTTAAAACAAATAATCTGCGTTGTGCAAGGTTTTCTAAATATTTTATAAAAAAATATCTGCGTTATTATTGCCACCCACCCAGCGCTTCAAATTGTGTGACTTTTCAAAGTATCCTTTCCACGCCGACCACGTGACATATCAACACTTTTCTCTCTTCGTCATAACAACTAGACGGATTTTCAACTTGGCCACGAGAATGTCTCAACCGAGAGGAAAAAAGAAAAAAAAAAGAAAAAGAAGAAATATTTTTCTGAAGATGGTAGATTTACCGAAAGTACTCAAGTTCATAAAAAAAAAATGTTTTTAAGATGAATAAATAATTTATTTTTAAAAACAAATAATCTGCGTTGTGCAAGGTTTTCTAAATATTTTATAAAAAAAATATCTTCGTTATTATTGCCACCCACCCAGCGCTTCAAATTGTGTGACTTTTCAAAGTATATATATATATATATATATATATATATATATATATATATATATATATATATATATAGGTACATATATATAGAGAGAGATACATACGCATACATATATATCAATATATATATGTATATATATATGTATTTATAAAGAGAGAAGTAGAGATAGTGTATTTATGTCGATATATGTATGTGTGTATATATATATATATATATATATATATATTTCTCTCTCTCTCTCTCTCTCTCTATATATATATATATATAGAGAGAGAGAGAGAGAGAGAGCGAGAGAGAGAGAGAGAGAGAAAGAAAGTGCATTGATGTCTTTAGGTCTATGGAAGGAGCGAGAGAGAGAGAGGGAGAGAGTCAGACCGACAGAAAGAGAAAGAGAGTCAGCAAAAGGGACTAGGACAGATATACATTTCAAATAGAAAAACATTATTCGTGCCATCTTAGAAAATGCGCAGCGTATTCTTTTGTTCGGTCTGATCATACACTTTCACCGTTATAATGAAACCGACAATGACAGTAATCAAGAAAACATACCTATTATACACTTCATCACTGCAGCCATGTCTTCACATCTCATTTGTTAAAGTTCAAATAAATACACGAATAAAGAAAAGAAAAGAGGACAATGAATCCGGTCTCCCGCCATTTTTGGTACCGTTATCGCAAATCGAATGCCGACGCTACGGGCGCATGCCCTCGCACACAATGCATGAAACGCGCCCTAAACTGAAACTAGTTTTACATGGCAAGGCATATCTAGGCTTTAATAAAAGGGTTGAGCAATAGCACCTTAACTTCTTTAAGGGTTTTCAAAATCCGAGAGACTATGGTTAGCTTTTGATCTGTTGTGATTATGCGATTCGCATATTCATTGCTATAGCTGAGCATTGTTTTATTTTTGTCGGAGCAAATCGAATGCTGAAAAATGTACGCTGGAAGGAAGAAACAATAAAAGTATATATATATATATATATATATATATATATATCCTTATTTGTTGATCGCATGTAAAATGTACTTTTTAAAACTAATTTAGGAATGAAGACTATGCAGTATTTCAGTATTTGATTAAACCTAATTAATTATTAAAATACGCTTTTTTAACTCATATAGGTTTATGTAAAAAATGTGATTGATTATTACTATGTTGCGCATCCGTAGTGTTATGAATTGGTGACGCGAAACCTATATATTACAAAATAAATGAACCCAGTGGCGGTCGTAGTAGATTTTAATGAAGGAGCAAAAACCCACTCAACTTTGTAAAGAGATGGAAATATCCAAAAGACGGGCAAGGTCGATAATATAAAAACAATTTAAGTTTTATTGATGACAGACAATAGATTTAGAGAAATGGCCAAATATATAGACACTGATAAAAAAATAGTTTCGTGCGGACTCTGAAAAGAAAAAAAGCGTATCAGGATCGGTTTGTAAGACAACTTGTTTTTAGTTCACGCATTACACCGAAAAAGAAAACACGTACACGTAATATATTTGGATTTTAAATGGTTTCTTCTCTTGTATTCGTGCGCATAAAATTAAACATAGTTCGGAATCGTAACTTGCTCTGTCCTTTTCTCAGGCTTTACTTCCTGGTTCTTTGTTTGTTCCTATTTACTTACCTTCAACGAGTGCAGAATAAGACACAGGGTCGTTTTTTTAACGTAGGGAAAAACCTGCTCTCTGAAAATGAGCACTCTGTATTAGGGCAACAATTAGAATTTCCTCAGTTTAGAAAGACATCTTTTTCAATGACCGAGAACAGAAAAGATCAAGTGTAGTATAATCAGAACACATTGCACTTTCCTGTCCCTTTATACACGTCGCTTACGTTATAATTGACGTCAATGAACAGTCTGCACGTTTTCCATTGTTTACAACTCAAAAGATAATCATAGTCGAAATATTTCAGGTCTATATTTGGGGGATTCAATTTTGCTCATAAGATCCTAACGTACAATTTATCTTTTCCGTTGACTGACGTCATGAATAATTCCTAACACAAATTTCGTTATTGAAATCTTTAAACAAATTGATCTCAATAATTATTTAACAAAAAGATTCGACTTTTTCATTTTCATATTTCCGTCGTCAGTAAACTTATACTTCTCAATAGACTTCTACCCGAATCTCTGTGTGCATGTTGACATATGTCTGTGTCTGCGTATGTTGCAAACACTAAACTACGCAGTCCTGACATCAATTCGTCTTTGTATCCATCTCTTAGTTTTTACTTCTTAGTTCTTTTTTTTTCTCCGTCTGCCTGTCTTATTATCTATGTTGCTTATCTCATAATTCGTGTCTATGAATTTTCCGCATATTTTCCTTTGGTTCAAGTCAAAAATAATGCTAGTCACAATGTGGATATTTCAGGTTAATCTTTTGAGGATTCGGTTTTGCTCATCAAATCCTAACAAAATAGTTATCATTGTCCGTTGACTGACGTCATAAATAAATCCTTACACAAACTGTGTTTTCGAAATTCCCAAACCAATTGATTTCAATAATTTTTGAACAAAAGGATTGAATGTATTGGATTTTTTTTAGATGAAGATGGATAATTTTCATTACTTGGATTATTCCGATTACTGTCTCATCTTGGATGGATGTGTAAGAATAACATGGAAGATAAGAACAGTAGTCCGATAATTTAAATATAACAAAACAATTCGACTTTTTCATTCTTATGGTTTCAAGTCTTTCGTAATTAAACTTATGAACAAATTTTAAACACTCAGCATTCTAAGGAAAGGATCAAAGGTAAGTTGAATAATCCTGGAAAATGAGTGGCGCCCTCCCCTACACCTTGGTCTAGTAGATAATCAAAAGGGGGTCTACGGGTCAACCTAAACTATGGCCGATTCTTTTACTTGTTTTGTAGACCTGCAACGTTATAGCACCAAATACAAATCCATCGTACAGTGTCAAAGTAAAACAAAGTGTTATTTTATTCAATCACCGAATATACAAGAATTATCCAACTTTCATGAAACTGTCAGCGTGAATTCAACAAGATATATATCTTATATAAAGAATATATATATATATATATATATATATATATATATATATATATATATATATATACATACATATGGCGTCCATGTTCATTAGTTTTATTGGCTTTTGTTTTATCGCTTCGTTTCGTTTTCCTGCACAACTTTTACATTATTTGTTGTTCTTAAATGAGAAGTTGTTCGTCTGGTTTTAATGGTTTATGCTCGACGAATGCTCTTCATTTCTCAAATGCTTTTATTTTTCGTTTCTCCTCGTTCTATTAGTTTGGATTTTGCTGTTTTTTTCCTTGCTGTCTTTTCCCATTTCCAACTTATTGCTTTGTTTGTAGTTATGGCATTTATAGAATTTCGTTTTTGTTTTTCATTCTCCCTTAGTTTCATCCTTGTTTGGGATTTCACTCGTTTTATTTGAAGTTTCATACATATAAACATATTTTTAAAATAATTTAATATTATTATCAGCATCTTCTAAGTAAAATTAAAAGTAGAGAACTGTCAGAAAGATTAAAAATAAACGTTCACTTAAAAAGCTTTAGTGCAATGCTCCGATCCTGTAGTTGAGTGCTATCGAATGTTTAGATGCCTATGCTCGCCGCTTTCAGTATAAACATCACTTAATTTGTCCGTTAATACGCGACAGTCCCTCATGGCTTTATAGGAGTAGGTGAACGCCTACAGATTCAAGATCTGTCTGTGAACGGGGTTCGCGCCCTATGACCGCCTAAGTTTGTTATTTCCCTTCGCTGATGAGAGCTATAAGCTAAAAACAACGTCTTATTTCGGGATTAAATATAATTTAATATTATATATATATATATATATATATATATGTGTGTGTGTGTATGTGTGTGCGCGTGTTCTTTTGTTTTCCGGCTTTTAGAGTTTCTCATCTTTATTTTCCCATCGTCCCAACGTAAAATGGACGACTGAGCTTTTCACTTTTAGCCATAACATGAAAATTATCTTTTGTTATGCTTTTCTTTTTCAGGTTAACACCGTACATTCCTCGGAATGGTAAGGCATCCCAACCCGGTGTCACCGATTTCCTCCCCCGACAGCGTCTAAAATATTTAAAAAAAAATGAATATCAATAGAAACAAATAAATAATAAAGAGCGTGACAGAATAGGCCCCTTCCACTACGCGCACACACAGACGAATACACACATAGGCGTATAAACCTACATATATCTACAGTTTTTCGTATGAAAATATCCATATAGGTTTATCCATATCTCAGCTGTCGGTGTAATATAGTTTCAGAATGTATATGGTTAGAAGCACGTGAAGAGGTCCTGAAAAAAACAAACACGTTGGAACTACAAATTATATATATATATATATATATATATATATATATATATATATATATATATATACAATGTAATAATAATAACTCAGGCATGGTAAACATCAACAGAATAGGACTCCAACGAATTTCAACCAGGCTTATAAATATGATCTGAGGTAAAGATCGGATTCTCAATCCTTCTGATGAGATCTCAGTTTATAATAGCTGTTGATCGATAACATCGACATGCCAGTGTCACAGATTTTGTACATTTTTGTATAAATAAAAATAAACATATATATATATGTCTCTCTCTCTCTCTCTCTCTCTCTCTCTCTCTATATATATATATATATATATATATATATATATATATATATATATATATATATAGAGAGAGAGAGAGAGAGAGAGAGAGAGAATGAATATTGATAAATAAATAAATCAACAGATTTATAACACTAATCATTACAGTTCTGAGAATTCAAAGTCAACAATGGTATGGCGTACGATCGTTTCAGAGACGATTAGGAATCATATTTAATTTTCTTATTTTATATATATATATATATATATATATATATATATATATATATATATATATATATATATATACATATATATATACATTGTGTAAAACAGAAAACCACCCATCGGAATACTGGTCAGAACATATATTTGTACAGACCAGGTGAATTTACCAAGATGCATGTCAGAATAACATCTTTCTGGCATCCATCTCCTCGAATTCTACACAGTCAGACTTTTCTTTTGTGTAAATTTCTGACAAGGGGAAGATTTTCCCGAAATATCAAATGATTTCTGTTCATGTAAGATTGAAAAAAATAATAAATAGATAGTTGTAAGACCCCTCCTTCGAATGTTTATTTTTGTTCTTTCCAGCTTCTCATCAATCCAGCTCTCTGCATTGCCTTCAACCTTCTTAATACATTCATATATATATATATATATATATATATATATATATATATATATATATATATATATATATATATTGACGTTGCATTTGTCTGATACTAGCGCCATTGCCCAACACTTAACTAACGACCACTCCTGCCCCCGATCGGAATTCAGAAAACTCTTAGTAGAAAATACCAAAATCTTAGAATATAGTACTAACAAACAAAAACTCCATATATTAGAAGCCCTATATATAGAAACAAAAAAAAAGCCCTAGTTAATAGAATTTACTATAATATCAGTAATAATATTCTAAAATGTCTATAGCTCTAAATATATTTTCGTACTTAGTACATAATTCCCGCCAAAACCTTCTATAATACTAACACATGGTCTGTACCTGATTAACCTCATTCCCCTGGAGATGGACCCGGATGGGTCTGAAAGTACTTGGGAGACAAATACAAACTATGACAAATTCATCAGACAATTCCCCCCCGAAACTAAGATCCTGATTCGGACTATTGAAAGGATCTACCAAATTATAACTAGACATGAGTTGTCTCTTATATTCAACAATACTTGCCTGCAAGAAAATGATGCTACCTATATATATATATATATATATATATATATATATATATATATATATATATATATATATATATTTGTGTGTGTGTGTGTGTGTGTGTGTGTGTTGTGTTTATATTTTTATATAGTTTTTCTACATGATTCACTCTTCAAGTAATTACCTGGGACGGGCCTTTTCCTAATATATATATATATATATATATATATATATATATATATATGGGGTAAGGTACACGATAGTTCACGAAAAATGAAGTGTCGTGATAGACAAAATGTGTGAAAAGATGACAGACGGAAAACAAGTCAAAATGCAGGAGAAAAACAAAAACAAGAGATTTTTTTGACCGGTTTCGTTCGTGGGGAACGTCTTCAGTTTTTCTGAAGACGTTCATTACGAACGAAACCGGTCAAAAAATCTCTTGTTTTTGTTTTTCTCCTGCATTTTGACTTGTTTTCCGTCTGTCATCTTTTCACTCACATATATATATATATATATATATATATATATATATATATATATATATATATATATATATATATATACTATTTTTGCTGTTCCCAATGATCAAAGCAAAAATCAATCCATAAGCATACTTTTGTTTATTTTTTTTTTAATTTCCTTATTTTCTCATTTCGACGAATAACTATATTCTATTATTCTGTCTTACAATGGACATTTATATTTTTTTCTTCCAATTCTTTAATTTTTCATTACTTACGCGCGTTTCACAGCTCAGTTAAGAAGAGTCTATAGTCTTTAGTTTAACGTCGCTGATCATTTCAGTAATTTTTTAATTTAATAGTAATAGCAAAACATATTAATCCAAGACAGAGGAAAGGAAGATAGAAAAAACTTCAGAATAAGGCTTGATAAAAACAACGACAAGTTAAAGGCATGAAAAGAATACATGAAAAGATAACATATATATTTAATGCCCCCGCCCCAAAAAGACGCTGCAGTCGAAACTTGAAACGAATTGTTCAAAACGTGATTTAAAGCTAAAAAAAATAGTCGAGCTAGTTTCGACTAATTTTTAATTCGAAACAGAACACCGACGGAAAAATCTCTTTATAAAAACATTGAAAATGATAGTTGATAAAATATTGTTAATGCTACAGTTTAATCATACTGATTAAAAACATTTTAATTCTACATGAAAAAAAAAACACGAATATATATATATATATATATATATATATATATATATATATATATATATATATATAGAGAGAGAGAGAGAGAGAGATGTATTATACATTATTTTATTCATAAAAAACATCATTGGCTACATATGTGCATACATGTTTCAGTTACCAATATTTTCGAAATTCTCGTACAAATTGAAAATACTACTGAAATTATGAAATTTGGATTACAAAGATAATACATGGGATTATTAGCAACATTCAACTTGTAGATTCCGTTGATGTAACATTCAATCTAGTAAGAAACAGATATAAACATTTAATGAAAGAAAATGTCAACCCAATATATGTGCCTCCGCAATCAAACCACCCACACTCCATAATTAAGCACATAACTAAATCAATAGAAAATAGTATAAGCAACAACTCGACGGACGAAGCAACGTTTAATAACCATAAAAGCATTTATGATACGGCCCTAAAAATAGTGGATACACTAACGTTAATATAAAGTATAAAAATATAGATACTAGGCCTAACAATCGGGGTAGGAAGATTATGTGGTTAACACCCCCACTTCTACCTAATGTTTAAAACTACGATATGCAATAAATTTCTATAACTAATTAACAAGCATTTTCCACCAAGTAAAATACTATATTAAGTCTTAATAAATGTGAAATATTTTCTTTTTTATCACTACTATATCACAATAAAAAGAGTTAACTCTAATTTAAATAATTAATACACAATATTATTTTGAAATACTCTATTTCTAGTCAAGAAAAGTTACAAATGCAATCTTTTGTTTGCTGTTATTCGATTATTATCTGATTGTCTGATTTGCTTATATATATATATATATATATATATATATATATATATATATATATATATATATATATATATATATATATATATATATATATATGGAATAGTTTTGTCGGTAGTACCAGTAATTAATTAAAGTGATAATAACAAAATGATAAAAAATTGAAACTATGTTGATTCCTTTTAAAAGAATGTTCGCCCCTTTCCTGCAAACGAAAATAATTTCTTTCGAGCCACAACAATCCACTAACAAAAGCATTTAGTTAGACTTAGTTAATTATTTGTATACACCTCATTTTTATCTAAAATAGCAGTATTCATTACAACTAAACGCTTCAAAAAATTTTTTTTTATCATTCCAGCATTTAATTATCGTAGTTTTAAATTTTCCGTGAAAAATAAATAAATTTAAAAAAAAACTCATTGTTTTATATTTTTGTTTACAAACTGTCTAAATTACAAAAAAAAAAGATTCATAGTATAAGTGTAGATATACACCCTTTTTTAAACCACCCCACTTTCTACAAAACAAAAAATAGATTCTTCTTTTTTAGGCGATTACGTATGAACACCCTTAAAAACTTAGCATAAATATGAAAACACGCTTATTTTAGAATTTAGAGAGTGGATCAATTTCGTATATCCTTTTTATTTGAAATGATCCCCTCACTTCCGGATTATTCTTGCCTTTTAAGGCAGTTAACTAAATTCTTTATTTTTGCTATGGGAACGTTTTTTTAGGGGGGGTCTATTTTACGTGTGGTTTTGTGGCCTTTCCAATTCGGACTTAGGGTTAGTCGTTAAAATGCTTTCATTAATTTACCTAAAAAGTTAGAATGGCTCAGAGATGGAGCATCATTTTTCGTAAATATATATAAACCTGATCACCAACTCTAAATGTAAAAATAATTGTTTATTTTTCGTCTTTCCGTTTTCCACAGTGTTCACTCTTCACATGTAATCGCCTAAAAAAGCTGAATTACATTCTGGGGAGGGATATTAAATCTACAAATGTATCCATATTTTTTGCTTTTACCTATACATCCTTTTAAAAATGTTAATTATGCACAATTGATTTGTTTAGTTGCTTTTACCTTTCATTTGAAAATTAAATAAATAACTTCTTTAGGCGTAAAAGAATGTTAAAAGTTTGGGTATTATTGTTTATTGATACCCTCAGCCTCCAATGAAATTCTACTTTTTTGGCGATTACGTGTGAATACCCTGAAAAACTAACATTCAACATTTGTCATGAAAAAGAAAAATAACCCTCTAATTATTCGAATTTAAAAAAAAATTACTATTCATTAAGTCTGTTTTCTGTCTTTAATAATAAACGCGAAAAGCATAACGTAATCATTTCGAATTGCACAGTAATATGAAATTGTTTTATTTGACCAATCGACGTTCAAGTCTTTCATTCATCCATTTTATTATATAACCAGTTTTTAATGGAGAATTCATTTTCATTTTCATTCTGAAACAAAATAAAATTATTCGGCTCTAAATATCTTAAAAACCATATCAATGAACCGTTTTTTCTAATAAATAAAATTTGACTATGTTTATGCACAGTAAATTTCCCAACATTAGAATATATCAAATAACACTACGACAATCATATTTTTGTTGTTTTCTTCCAAATAACAAAAATGTCAAATAGAAATTATTTCTTTTTTTCTGTAAAGAAAACTATTGTTTCAGTAATTGCTGCCTGAAGGGCGGGTTGTTTTTGATAGTATTTCATAAAAATACTTTGAAATGAAGCTATAGTTGAACCGACAACATGGAAAGAATTATAAAAAGGCATAACAATAGGACACTGAAAATCAATGGATAGCATGGATATTAATAATGATAGAGAAAATAGTAACTGAAATTGTTAGAGGTCAGATGAATGCCCCTTGCAGAATCATTGTCTTACTTCTTCAATGATATATCGCGCAAAGATATATACAGTAGACACCCAAGAAATAAAACTATTCTACATAGAAAGGACGTCATTTAGAGAGATTACGAGAATAAATAATCATTCAATCATGAAAGATACTTAATTTCTGGAAGTTGATTACTGCACATATGTAGCTAATGATGTTTGTATAGATAAAAGAATTAATACTATAATACAGCTCTATCTGTTATTGAGAACTATTGTATAAACATCGAAGTTTCAATGGTTTAACATCTAGGAAACATCAATACGATAACTATATATATATATATATATATATATATATATATATATATATATATATATATATATATATATATATAATAATGGTAATAATCCAGGTGAAAAATATCCACAGGGTGGTAATCCAGAGAATTTTAACCGGGTTTATAAAAAGTGCTCAATATCAAAATAGAGCTTTATATATGATAATTTTATTTACACAGACATGTACAAAATCTGCGACACTGGCATGTCGATGTTATCGATCAACAGTTACTATAAACTGAGATCTCATCAGGCAGAGTTAGAAGGAGATCTCCTTCTAGCTCTGCCTGATGAGATCTCAGTTTATAGTAACTGTTGATCGATAACATCGACATGCCAGTGTCGCAGATTTTGTACATGTCTGTGTAAATAAAATTATCATATATATATATATATATATATATATATATATATATGTGTGTGTGTGTGTGTGTGTATATATATATATATATATACACATACACACACACACACACATATATATATATATATATATATATATATATATATATATATATATCATTTGAGTAATATATATATAGAGAGAGATCTATTGAATTCATTTGAAATAAATCTCGGCGAAAACTTCTTGAAGCAGCACTCATTATGAACTCTTACACAATTAAACAACGTAATGGCTTCTACAATGTATCTCCTTTAATACGCAAACTTATACAGACCGAACAGAACTTGAATTTAGATCCAGCCTATTTATATTTCACCACATTCCCAACAAAACTTTGTACATAACATCGATAAAAAAAACTATAAAATCACTCAGTCCATTTGATAAACGTATCACGCATTTTAACTTCTAACGGCTATGGTTCGTTCGAAAAAAGAGAAAAATACATTCTTTTCACGTCATAATCGCGCCACATTTTTTTAAATGCTAACGACTATGTTTCGTTTAAAAAAATCCTTTCACATTACAAACGCACAAAATATTTTAAAATGTTGTACTTTTATAGTATTTCTTCAAATCAATCATCTTGAGAAAGCGAAATGTAGATGAATATCGTAATAATAATGGTGTATCAAGCTTCATCTCTCTCTCTCTCTCTCTCTCTATCTATCTATCTATCTATATATATATATATATATATATATATATATATATATATATATATATATATATATATATAACTTCTTTGTAGAATGGTAGGAAAAATCCCAGCAGAGTGCTCGATTAATTAAGAATTAAAGTTAAAAATTAAGAGCATAATATTTATTTATTCTGGTACAGAAAAATTAGTACAACATTCGTACCGTCGGTTTCAAGCACGGAAGGTCTTACCCATCCGGCTCTCTTCAGCTTCTGTTGACAACAGAAGCTGAAGAGAGCCGGATGGGTAAGACCTTCCGTGCTTGAAACCGACGGTACGAATGTTGTACTAATTTTTCTGTACCAGAATAAATAAATATATATATATATATATATATATATATATATATATATATATATATATATATATATATATATATATATATCTTTTCTCTATATATATATATTTTCTATTAATATTTTCGCTATAGTTTATTCATATGTACCAGTCTTTTAATCATAAAGCGAATAAGTCCGTATGTCTGTGGATGACGATATATATATATATATATATATATATATATATATATATATATATATATATACTTGAGAATTATTTTCGAATTATTTTGAATCGTGTGTGTGATAATGTCACAGTGGGGATTGCTGCCTCGTGCGTGATTTTCAGACCTTGTGGCTTAGACTACTTATCACAGGTCGAGATTCACGCACGGTCTGCTATAACGAAGAGACCGCATGCAGGTTCGTCTCAAATCAATAAAGGGCCATAGAAAATAAGGGCAATTCAACGCAGGAAATACGCAACGGGATTTCGTTTTCAATTTTTGCTTTTCTTGATTCTCAATCGAGATCTTCAGGCACGCTATTTGTCCACCTTATACACTAGTCTAATAATAGACGGATTGACACAGAAAATAGCAAAAAGAAACAAGAAATGGATCAATATTTAGACGTCTGTATAATAATAGGCCTGCGCGTTCCTTTGCATGTATCTTATAACCTTCTACACCCATTTATTATAATGAGATCGCCCGATTTCTTAATATGGTTATCTGGTGTCGTTCGGTGCTACAAATTTCAATTTTACTCATTTTAATATGAATTGTTCCAAAGTCGAATATAATATCATGAATATTATTCTGTTCATGTATATATTATAAACAACTCGTTGATCTCTCTGTAAAGGGGTTAGTCAGGAAAACTTGACATGATGATAATTCACCCAACAAGGAAACCCTGACTAAATATTAAAAATAACATAGTATTCGAAGCCCAAATAAGATCTCTTCGGTTTGGCTACACGCCATTACGAGGAATGGTGCACCTTCTTCTAGTGATGTTACTTCAAGTAACACCACTTAGCTGGATACTCCACCAGACCAGATGAATTATTGTCCTCGAATCCGGTAAAACCAAGAGACCACAAGAAATATATACTATAACATAATCAACTGGTTAATTGAGGAGAGGAAATTTAATGTTCTTAAATTCTTTACAAACTCAACGCTTTAGAGGTAAACGAGAACTTTAATGGAACACTCGAATATGTATGTATCTCATATAGAGATCAAGTATTAGCCCCAGGAAAGGGTCCTTTGACTTCTGAAAACTTCGACTAAAGTAAAATGAAACAGTGTTTGAACAATTAATAGATGTTATTTGATATGGCTATATAGCTCCGGAAATGTTTGGTTTCAATTTATAGACCATTAAAACAAGCACTGATCAACATATTTATTGTAAACATATAGCACGTACAATGTGTGTGATAGTTCAAGATCACAGGTAAAATAAGTCTGGGTCTGATGTTGCCACATATCAAAGAACACCATGTTTAAATATCATCCAGCAACTATAAAAGCTTTGGGGCCCAAGCAAAAGATATACGTGACATGATCGGCAAAGTCTCCCTTGATAGACGACGTTGGGGACACCGTCGACTCCTGCGAATCCTCTTTAATTTAAATTTGAGTTTTTTAATTTAAAGATTAACTTTTTAAATTTTAATTTGAGATTTTTTTTAATTTAAAGTTGAGCTATTTTATCAATTGCATAGTTTTATAATTTGAAAATTAGCCTTTTAAATTTAGAGTTGTCATTTATTAAATTTGAAGTGTAGCTTTCTTTATTCGAAATATAGCTTTTTTTACTTTGAAGGTAAGCCTTGTCAATCCAAATTTGAGCTTATTTAGTTGAAGTTGACCGTTACTCATTTCAAGTTGAGCTTTTCTCATTCAAAGTTAAGCTTTTCTCATTTGAAGTGGAGCATTTTCATTTAAAATATCTTTTTAATTCACAGTTGATCGTTTTAATTTAAAGTTAAGCTTCTTATTTGAAGCAGATATTTTTAAATTGGAAATTGAGCTTTTTTTAGATTTAAATATCATTTTTCATTTAGAGTAGATCGTTTTAACTTAAAGTTGCGACTTTTATTTGAAGTAGATCTTTTTGAATATAAAGATGAACTTTTTTTTTTTAATTTTTAAGATATTTATAACTTGGAGTAGATCTGTTAAATTCAAAGTTGATCTGTTTTTGATTTAAGTTGAGCTTTCTCTAATTTAAAAGATCTTCATAACTTGCAGTAGATCTATTTAATTTGAAGTTGATCGGTGTATTCAACGTTCAGCTTTTACTAATTTAAACTTGAGAGTTTTGGTTTTGAGGTAGTTTTAAAGTTGAGTTACAATATAATTTGAAGATGAGCTTTTTCAAATTTAAAGTTGGTCTCTTTTAAATTGAAGGTAAGCATTTTTTTAATTTAAATTTTATTTTTTTAAATTTAGAGATGAGCTTTCATTTTTGTTAAGTTAAGTTCAATTTTAATTTTAAATTGATCTTTTTTAATTTGAAGTTGAGATTTTCATGTTAAATATGGCAATATCAAGAGAAAATGGTGCGATTTAATGTGCAAAAATCAACGATGAGATACATAGTAAAATATCGAGAAATTCAATGTTGTTATTTTCAAATAGTTCGTGATTATCCATTATCCTCATTTATCGAGGGAAAATGGAAGCCATTGCTTCTATTCAATTATCTGAAAATTGAAATTTGAAAATAATCATCTAAAAAAGACAAAAGATTTAAAATAAGAATAAAACTTAAGCCGACACCGGATGTGTATCTGGAGTTTTGCCCACAGCAAAATGGCCGATCATTGATTAACATATTGGAACATTTTTCGAGACTACATTTTAATTTTATTTAGTTATTACTTTCCATTATTGTGTTTTATTTTACCTAACTTGTGTCTGCTTGCTTAAGCTGTTAACGTCTAATGCTCCAGGGCGGAGACATGTATGAATCGATCAATTACTTTGTCCAGCTGCCGCGGTGGTATTAACTTCTATATTAATAAAATCGGGGCGGCGATAGGTACGTATGTAGCACGCGCACCGGGGCGGCGAAAGGTACGTATTTAGCATTCGCACCGAGGCGGCGATATGTACGTATATAGCATTCGCACCAGCGCGGCGATATGTATATATTTAGTATTCGCATTGGGATAGCGATAGGTACTTATGCAGTATGCACACCGGGCCAGCAATTACTGTGCGTCTGTATATGTAGTTCCGTCTCTCCGTGAATTACGACTTATTATTTGTTTACAATCAATCAATTACTTACTGGAAAAAAAGCCCAATAACCAAAACTACTAACGCGAACTTTTAAATATTCTATTCAAAAATAAATTAATTAAAATTAAATCCATCACCATGCATTTCTTTTTATTCGGAAACAATTAAGATATATCCATCCAGGATTAGACGGGGGAGGGCAGCATCCTTTGCCACCCATCCTTTGCGACTTTGGACTCTGCTATTAGCCAGTATTTGGTGGAAAACCTATGTTGTGCTAGTAACTATAAATTGGAGCGTTTTGAGTGGCTTCATAGAGCGGATTCCAAAAACCATTTAAAATGTTGGAATCTGTCTCCATCGCTTTACGTACACTTTCCTTGTGCCGGCAGAATGAGTTTGTGACGGGGTTAACTCTCTTTGGGAAACGTTGAACCGAGTCCCCCTTTTTTACATTTTTTATCCCACGCTGTGCCGTTTTAAACGACTATTAAATTAAATCGACTATTAAATTTTAATCGTGTTTTAGTATTCGCTGGCACTTCAATTCCTCCCTCTTGCTCTTCATTTTCGTTGATATATTTGATTGATTATACTATCGATTTCTCCTGACGAGATGATAGTCGAAAGAGCTCTAGAGAGTTTTCCGCAAATCATTTTCAAAAGCGTATATATATATATATATATATATAAGACTTTTTCCTGATGATCTTCAGTTAAACCAGAGCCGATATTGATATAATTATGTTGGTTGGCTCACCTTCAGAGAAACGAGTCGTAAATATACATCTCACAGGGATGTTATGTTTTTTAAAAATATGAAAAAAATAAAAATGTAAAATAAAAACCATGGTTATGAATATAAAATGCACCCGACTTACTTGCTCTGTTGTTACTGACTTTCTTATGCTCTGTTGTTACAAGTTGAGAATCATCGAGCGAAATCTCTTTAAAAGAGAATACTATTAAAAAGGTACTGATAGTATATGCTAATACATATATTGTCATAATCCATATATATATATATAAATATATATATATATATTAGCAGGAAGACAGGACTTTGTCCTGGGTTTAATGAGGCATCATTTGCCTATCTGTAGCCAGCTACTCAGGCCATCTCTTTTCTTGGCCTTTTGGCTATAATCAAAATGTAGTATCTGTTCCGATGGATTCTGCACCCCATACTGGTGTTGTCTTGGCCTTCGGGTCTTGATTTACGCCGGTCAATGGGTCTGTCCTGTGCAGTTCTGGGAGGTCCACCTTCCCAGGCTTTGCCTCCCTACTTTGGGGAGGAGTAAGTTTATTGCTTACTGTCTGAAGCGCCTCTACCGGGAATGCCGACGGGGCTGCACAGGCAATTTTTAAACCCCACTTTCCAGACCCGACCTTGGTTCACATCTTACTTGTGGGAGTAAGATAAAAACTGGCCTTGTGCCTAACTCCTGGAGAGGAGTAAATCAATACTCAGGCCATCATATTAATTATTTTACATCGTAAGAGATTATTTTTTCATGGGTGCGGCTAAGGGATGTCTTCAGCATTGATTGGGTGACAAAAAATGTGTAAGTAAAGTGACATTTATTGAATTAATTTTCGGTAAATCTATAGTTTTCATAAACCTCAAGGCCTATGAATTAGGACCACTATGTATTTCTACTCCAAGCGCGGAACCCTGATTTTTTTTCGTTCTTTAAAACTTTCATTTATTTGAAGTCATATATGAAATTAAATAAAGTAAAACGAACATAGATCTCGTGATACCGTTTCACTCTTTTGATTAAAATGAAATATATGTATCCAAGTACCCTGGATAATGCAGTTTCAGAATATATATGGTTATGGGAGTCCATCTACAAACTCCTAGGAGGAGTTTTTAAACAAATAAGAAATACAACTGGCCAGACTAATTCGCTAAACCAATTGGTTGTCATAGACTGATTGTAACAAATTAGTATTCCTTTATAACTGCGTTCTGTTTGACTTTATCACTCACGATTGTCTCTGTCTTTAACTTTATTTATCTCTCTCTTTCTCTTATTTCTTTGTCTTTCCCTCTCATTCGCCTACATTGTCTTGCTCTTCCTTTCCCTCCCACACACAGTTAGTCTCCCTCTGTATTCTATCAGAGCTATATCATCACTTTCATTAATTATGTTGTGAAAGGTATGAACCCATATATCTCTTCAACTATGGGGAAATAATAGAGTAAACTAGACAGTGAATCTCTTAAAGGGCAACTAATTAAATATTACGTAAGTAGAGTAACTATTGTCATCAAAATTTCACGAACAACTA
This sequence comes from Sepiola atlantica, assembly GCA_963556195.1. Taxonomy (NCBI): domain Eukaryota; kingdom Metazoa; phylum Mollusca; class Cephalopoda; order Sepiida; family Sepiolidae; genus Sepiola; species Sepiola atlantica. Next base: position 22,096,303 of record OY744539.1, read on the forward strand.
TTGTAGCGTTATGTTTGCCAATAGCTTGATTCAAACAGATTATCTTGACGGAGGCTCGTCTCATAAAGACTTGTTGTATTCATGACACGTAGCAGTAGTAGTAAGTAGTTTTGTAAGTTGTGTAATTCTTTTCTGTAAGGATATTAAAATTATTTTTGTCTCAGAATTTAAAAACATAGGAATAGATATCGTGTTGTATTATTTGGATTATTCTGACTACTTTTCTCATCTTAACAATGCTTCGGCCGATGTAACCTCCTACCTTCTTTCAGTTGCATCTTGTCGAACTTTGCCATATTTTATTTTGTTATTTATTTATTAGCTGTAGCTCTTAAGAGAGAGAAAGAAAGATGGATATAGAGAGAGATATAGAGAGAGTGTGTGTAAGTGCGTGTGCGGAGAAAGAGCGAAAGAGCGAGAGAGTTAAAAAGAATTAGAGAGAAAGAAAGATAAATAAGAAAAAGATAGAAAGAAATTAAGTAAAAGAGAGGGAAAAAATCATGAGTGATAGAGACAGTATAAAGTAAAAGTGAGTCAGTCAAACAGCGTACAGTGAGAGAGGGTTACAGTGATAGACAGACATACAGTGGGAGGTAGATTACTTGGTGAGATAATTGCAAATTACGATTAATAAAACCATCAAAATAGATTTTTTACAGCATAACCCAATCCTCAAACCAAGGAACAGTTTAGCATGTATTATATCTGAAGAAAATATATAAGACAAATGTTTCAGGGAAACGAACGTTGATCACCCCAGCTTTAGTATAATAATAGATTTTTGTCAGTCTTTCGCGCTCAAATTTGGAACAAAGATTTGGTCATTAAATACGCAAATTGTATAGACACATCTTAGGGATACATCTGCATTTTGTTCTGGACGCGAAGTTTTCTCAATGAAGTTCCCATGTTTTGGGGTTTTGTCGTTGTTTTATGAAGAGACATGTTCCCATTTCGCTTGCAAAATGGACGTCTAGGCGAAACCATCAACATGCTTTTAGTCAACGAGGGGCGAACAAAAAGCAGACAGAATCAAACTTTGAAAAGCTTATATAAAAAAATTACATGGCGGAAGTTGGTTAATTTTCCGAAGATGGAATGAACCTGCTGATTTTGCCTCAAACAAGTCTACACGGACTGCTTTTTCTCCATCTGTAATCCGTATCCACTCCTTCCGTTCCTCACATGATATTGTTGTATCTTCTTCTTCTTCTTCTTCCTTTTCTTCTTCTTCTTCTTCTTCTTCTTCTTCTTCTTCTTCTTATTATTATTATTATTATTATTATTATTATTATTATTATTACTATTATTATTATTATTATTATTATTATTATTATTATTATTATTCCTCCTCCTCGTACTTATTTTTATATTTCTTCCTTATTTTCTTGTTCTTCATCTTATACTCTTTTTTCTCTGGCTCCGATTCTTTTTCTTTGTTATTTTACTATCTTCTTGTTGTTATTTGTGTTGTTATTGTTGTTGTTGTTGTTGTTATTGTTGTTGTTGTTGTTGTTCTTCTTCTTCTTCTTCTTCTTCTTCTTCTTCTTCTCATCATTCCTTTCTCATTTCTTCTTTTACTTCATTTTCTTTACTTTCTTTTTGTTCTTTACTTCTTTCTTTTACATCTCAATTTTCTTCTTTTCCTCTTTATTTTCGTTCTTTTTCTTCTTCTTCTTCTTCTTCTTCTTATTATTATTATTATAATTAATACTATTACCTCTACTACTACTACTACTACTACTACTACTACTACTACTACTAATAATAATAATAATAATAATAATAATGATAATAGAGTATGTTATATTATGATGGGCCCCGTATGCCTAAAAGGTGTAGGTCCACTAGTTTTTATTATGAGAACGGGTTAACTTTTTCGAGCACGCACCGAAGGGTACCGCTATGAGTTAAATCATGTTTTTAAAAGACCATAACAAGGTTCCAAAAGTCAACGCCGGCACAGAAAACATCGGGTCAGAAAAAGTCAGAAAACATGAGTGAACGAAAATGTTTGCATGACTGTCCCACGTGTACATCTGTGACGTCACTCCTCTTTTAGGAGAAACTAAGGTTTGAAAAGGAGTTACTAGTTTGGGAGCAAGCTGAACGGTCGACCTATCTGAAGTGCTCTGGAAGTAGGAGCGGGGAATTGAAAGATGTAATCGCTCGCCGTGGTGGCTGGATCTCTTGGAGATCCAGCAGCAATTTCCCGTGCATCGTCGCATCCCCCAGCAGGAAGAATGAATGGAATAGGAAAACTCCCACAACGAATAAAAGACTTGAATCTCTCTGAGGAAAATCGTCTCCCCGTTTGTTTTCTGCCTGTCATAAAGTTTGTATCCACAGATACCGGTCACAGCCAAAGGGACACAACAATTCTAATGCAGAAGCGTCTCATGCGATTAGCGATAAACTAACCCTTTCTCAGAAAAACAGGTAAAGCCTGGGAGGATTGACTCTATAGGCCTGAACATAACTCTACCTAAGTCTGACATCAACAAAGCAACTGTTTGACTGATTGCCGAGGATGTATCTTGACTGGTACGAACAACATCTACTATAATATATTTCTTTAATATTATCTGTCTTGCTTATTAGGAATTATTATTAGTGGCAAAAATGTATAGTGTTCCCGGGAATCTGGGCGTCAAAGAGTCGCCACAGATTTCCAGTACTCTCTGTAGCAAATCTATTTTCATTCTTGCAACAGTCGTTTACCATTGATTTCTCTGGAATTATAGTGGCAATAAGACTCGTCTGGATTCCAGTAATATCCGTTCCGACGGAGATCCGGATGGTGTTTTCCCTATTACTTGGTGTTTACATTCACTTTGACTCTTTCAGATATGATGCTGGTGTCACCACTTTCGCGTGGAGGGATTTAATGCTGTTGATTATTATTTACTCACTGGCATCTGGTGACCTCTACAGTGAAAAGGGGGGTGTTGCTGATTGTCGGGTTGGACGGGGCTATTTAGTTGAGGGGACAAAGGTGCAGCAAGTTCGACAGAACACATTTCATTGAAGTACTTGCAAACCAACCACAGGGATGCAACATTACGGCGATGAGACAGAGGCTGGGGCTTGGTAGACAATGTGGGATCTATTAGATTAGAGATTCTTTGTGGGGAACTAAGAGAGAGGGACTAGTGGTTGGAGCACCAGTTTCAAATGTGGTAACAATACCCCATGCATTAGCATAGCTACTCTTGTGTATTTTTCTATCTTATTATTCTATCCTACCCACTTCGAGAATTCAAATAAAACACAACGATCATTTTCTCTAAATTCTGAGTGACAACAATCTTAAAAGAGGTCAGTACTTATCTTATTCTATTTATATTGTAACTCACTTGATTTTCACAAACATTTCTATTGATTATTAACGCTGGTTTTTCCTGAAATCAGAATGCAAATAAGCTTCCTCGTAATTCTAGTATTTTCCATACCCATCTAGTTCAGTTATGGATGGTGTTATTTTTTACTCGGTAGTTCGATCTTCCCAAACTCTCGGCGGTCACTCTCCATGGAACCAATCTGTTTTTGTTTCTGCTTGGAGAGTTGAAAGTTGTCAACTTATGAAATTATCGCGAATAGTCTCAGTCTCTTTGGAATCGTCTTACAATGCTTAATATTCTTTCGAGTTAGGTTTGTTCTTCGTGCCATTCTGTTTCAACTTACCCATGGTTGGTCAGTGTTATATTAATTGGCTTCGTCACTTTCAGATGTTCTTTATATGCCAACTATTTCCCTTATAACCTGATTTCAGGGGGTTCAATATTTGGGGGGGGGCGGATTATTCCTAGTGTTCCTACAATTATTGGTATTACTGTAATTTTCATGTTATATAACTAGTTCAGCTTTCTGGTAAGTTCGATCTATTTATCTAGTTTTTCAATATCCTTCAGCTTTACCGATTGATAGATAAAAGATCGAAGTCTCCTATTTGAATGGCCGTCTAAGTCTTTTTAATTATAATCAGCACTGGTGTTTTAACGCGAATGATTTGCTTTATTTATGTTTCAAAGTCATGGGAGAATTGTATAACTTTCATTCTCCATTGTTGACTCTGGTTTGTACTTTTACAATTTGTCTGTTTGACATCGAGACGTTTGCACAGTTCTCAGTTGATTATTTCTCAATCTCTTTATATTCCGTTCAGGCCAACTTACTGCATTCACTTATGATATGGTTTACTATTGTGTCCCTTCGTAATTATTGTCTACATTTGCTGTTTTCCCGGTTCTTCCCTATGATGTGTGTTTAGTAATTTGTTCGAATTGTGATGTTTTGTGTTGCTGTCTGTAGAGATTCCGTTTTTCTTTTTAAGTGTCCTTTTTTCATCCTTGTCCATTTCTTTGTTACATCTATGTGGTTGCTTTTGTCCTTATTATTTTGTTTTCTTGGTGATCTGTTTCCCGTTTCACTGTCCTCTGAGATGTTCGCCTTGGTGCTGTTTTCGGTTGCGATAATTGCCATCTCTGTATTATATCGTATATATTTCAGTAGTCATGTAATTGCATCGTCTCTACAACGTTTGTAAGCTGTCTTTCGCCTTCTTTCTTTTTTATACACCATCATAGTTCCGTCCGATGCATGATGTATAGTCATTCGTTTCCTGGTTATTTGACCTTTATCTCGGGGTTCATTTTTAGGTAGTCTATGAAGTGTCCTAATTGTCTTATCAGGAAGATAAGACAGGTGTTTTTTTCTTTTTATTTTATGACGGATATAGAATTTGAACTCGGTCTACCGATGTTATAGGCTGCGACGATATCCATTAGCTCAAATACGCACACCCTGATCGTACAACTGAGGAATGTAAACTAACATGAACGTAAAAAAATAATATAGTTAAGATTAGGGATGAACATTACAAGCGATAAAAGAAACAGTGATAAACTATTGTAGGAAAAGGAAGGAAAAGAGAACAAGAAGAAGAAGAAGAAGAAAAAGAAGAAGAACAAGAAGAAGAAGAAGAAGAAGAAGAAGAAGAAGAAAGAGGAGGTTAAGAAGAAAAGAAGAAGTAGGAGAACAAGAAGAATGAAGAGGAGGATAAGAAGAAAAGAAGCAGAAGAAGAATAGCAACAACAGCAACAAGGACAAGAAGAAAAGAAGAAGAAAGAGAAGAAGTAGAACAAGTCGAAGAAGAAGAAAGAGGAGGATAAGAAGAAAAGATGAAGAAGAAGAAGAAGAAGAAGAAGAAAAAGAAAAAGAAGAAGAAGTAGTAGTAGTAGTAGTAGCAGTAGGTGGAGAAGAAGAAGAAGAAGAAGAAGAAGAAGAAGTAGAAGTAGAAAGAGGAGCAGGATAAGAATAAAAGAAGAAGAATAAAGAAGAAGAAGAAAGAGGAGGATAAGAAGAAAAGATGAAGAAGAAGAAGTAGAAGGAGGAGCAGGATAAGAATAAAAGAAGAAGAAAGAAAAAGAAGAAGAAGAAAGAAGTATGAGAATGAGCATAAGAAGAAGAAGAAGTAGAAGAAGAAAGAAGAAGTAGAAAAAGAAGAAGAAAAAGAAGTTGAAGAAGAACATAGTCAATTTGAAGAAGAAGAAACATAAGATAAGAAGTGAAAATGCAGACACTCAATATTAACAAGAAGAAAAAATCGTGCGATGAAAAATGTAAAGCAAAAATAAGTAAATCAAAAATGAAACACAATAATGCGCAAGCAAGAAAAACATATGTACAAAAGCTGTGGGAGTGAAAGTATGAGTAGAAAAAGGAGTACCCGAAAAAAGGAAAGGAGCGGCATTAAACGTATATAGAAAATAAGAAAAGTTTCGTAGGAGTAGTAGTAGTAGTAGTAGTAGTGGAGGAAAAAGAATTAAAAGACTAGAAAAGAAGCCGTAGAGCAAGAATAAAAAAGTTCAGAAGTGGGGAGACAAGTTGTAGAAGGGAGAGCGAAACAAGGAGTAAATAATGTCCGATACTCAGAAGATCAAAGATCAAAATAACAAAACTATACATCTTCTTTGATCACTCGATCAAGAACCTCTACTTTTATCTCCTTTATTTGTCTATCACGTACACGTACAGTTTCAGAGTTCAGTTGTTTGTGTTTATATATATATATATATATATATATATATATATATATATATATATATATATATATGTGTGTGTGTGTGTGTGGGGGGGTGTTGTTTTGTTTTCACGGTTTGAAACCATCGGCCATTTTCTTTTGAAATTCTGGCTTCTTATCTTTTTTATTCTTATTCAAATCTTTTACTTCGACCAGCGATTTCATTCGTTCCCGCCAAAAGTCACGATTAATGGAAGAGTTATAGTTTAACAGAAAATAAAAACGTAAATAAATATGTATAATATTTGCCCTACAGATAACATTATAAGGAGATCCCTTTTTCATTTAGTCCTTTCCGTCCATTCCTTTTATTTCTATTATTTTAACTCTTTTCTATTAACCATTCGTCGTTGGGATTTGTCACGATTTCCATCTCACAGAAAGGTACTTATGGTCCCCCACCCTGACGCATCTCAATACTTTTTCCCGACTTTTTTGGAGAAAAAAAAACAACATAAACAAATAAAACGGTAAACCTTTATCAACTACTCATCGTCAGCCATTTTACCACAACTTAAAAAAATATATATATATATAAAGGTGCCTGTGGGTGTAACTGCATTTTTTTCGTTGCCTGCAAAACCCGTGACCACTCATTAAAAAAGTGAATCCTCCACCCTATAACAGAGCAATATGCATTTATTTATATCCTCCATTCAATAAAACACAATGTATATATATATATATATATATATATATATATATATATATATATATATATATATATATATATATATATATATATATGAAATTTTTTTTATTTATACAAACATGTACATAATCCGCGACACTTGCATGTTAATGGTATCGAGCAACAGCTGTTAGAAACTGAGATGTTATCAGGCGCAAATAAAATCTGATCCTTACTTCGGATCATGTTTGGAAAGAATGAAGTATAAAAAGAAACGTTTTTGTGTGTGTACATGTCTGTATAAATAAAACTAATTATATATAAAATCTCTATTGAATATTTAGCACTCTTTATAAGACCAGTTGAATTTCTGCGGATTTGTTTCCTGTGGATGTTTACCATATATATATATATATATATATATATATATATATATATATATATATATATATATAATATATATATATATACATCTTCAGAAAAAGATTTGGAAACAATTTTATTTTGAAGGCACACACATGGGAAAAGCAAAAGATGATCCGATTAGACTATATATATATATATATATAAATATATATATATATATATATATATATATATATATATATATATATATATATATATATATATATATATATACCTTGCTCTGAGCAATTGAATTGAATTTTGATTTGGCTTTTGCTTCTCTAATTCCTTTCCATTCTTCTTCATATATATATATATATATATATATATATATATATATATATATATATATATATATATATATATATATATATATATATATATATATATATACTTAGGCAGCAAGTCATTATCCAAGCAAGCGTTGTTGAACGTCACGGAACTTTCTCGTTTGTAAATCTTCTTCGTGAGGTCCTCAAACCGTCGAGCTATCCTTCTGGTTTCAGGTGGCAATCAATAGAGTATTTCTCCATGTACGAATGTCCAGATTTATTTCAAATTTCGATTTTTCAATGCAAGGTATATTCTGTAATAAAATTATGTTTATTATTCTTTCCTTAAGCCAAGGCTTTTCAAAGATCGAAATCTTATCATCAGAGGAATCATGCAGATAGATAAGTTGGCAGTGGAAAAGCAAAAATTAAACATTTGAAAAAATATTCGGAATGAAGAGTTGAATAAAAGTTCGTGTAAAAAGATATGGGGTTTGTCATGACGGTAATTGTCCGTTGATAAGGTGTCCAATGAAAGGAGATTTAGATGGAGAAGAAAAGTATTCCGTGAATATAAATACTAAAAAAGTATCTCCGTAATATATTATTTTATGATATATATATATATATATATATATATACTATTGGAGAGCCATGAATATTATAAGTGTCTTGTTTTTAATCTCCGAAACAGTTACATGGTAAACAGCTGATGTTCTCTGTTTTAATATTTCACGATTAAGTTAAGGTCCCCTGTGTTTGTTTCACTGTTAGATACTTGAATCCCCCTTTTTTATTCATGAATTTTCCAACGAATGCTAAGTCTGCAATATTTTAGATTTAGTTAGTTTCTCTGGGAATTTAAACTGCATTTTCCTTTTTTTCTTCTTTTGTTTAAAATGACTCAAAGCTTCTTTAGACTATATATATATATATATATATATATATATATATATATATATATATATATATATATATATTAATACGCTGCGTTGTTATTGTTTTACTGGCGATAGAACACCGGTGTGAGTACTGTGTTCTATCGCCCTTAATCGGACGTGTTATCAATTTTTATTTTTCATATATATATTAATTAATTAACCTGTTACATCACAACACATCATTACAACTAGACGTCACCAACCACTATGTGTCAATGAGAGACGAACAGCTGTTTTCTGTCCACTAAACAACGCCGGCCAGTTTTCCACGATGGGGAATCGCAGAACACCATAGGCTATGCTACATAATTTAATCGTAATTAAGTATCGTTCGGTTCGGTCGTCCTAGACATTAATTCTTTTTTCGGAAGGAGAATTATGTTTTTTGCCGGTGGCCTGAATTACCCAACTAGGGAATACCGTCAAGACCGTTTCGGCTATTTTATAACCTCCTTTTTTATTTTGTTTACGGCGGATTACAAGTTAGTAATAACACCCCCTGTGTAGGGGTAAGAAGTGCAAAAGCAAAAATAAACGATTTCGCTCGCTTTTCTGCCATGTTGACTTAATACTTCCTGTCAATGACATAACTTCCTGAACACGTCTACTTAACTTCTACTTTAACTTCTAATGGAAAATGCATTTTCTTTATCTGATCCTTCTTTACCCGGAAACTTTAGTTTTATCCCACTCACGACCAGATGTTGCTAGAATTGATTGAAGCAGACTGCATCAATTACTTATTTTGCAGTCTGTTATAATTTTATTTAATTTATTCTGTTGTAGCTACCTTATTGAGTGCACTCTGACGAACTATGCAATTCCTGAGCAGCCGTCTCGGTATTACCTGGTAGCTGTGCCTCAGACAATTAGCAATAAAATAACTTCTTTCAGAGAAAATGTAAAGCATGGGATGGTGGATCTTTTAGGACTGCACAAAACCATATCTCAGCCCAACAGTAGCAAAGCCACAGTTGGACTGATTTGAGATCAACATAAGCACGTATAATTCTCCTATTCATCAGTTGGCTCGGCGACTAGCCTACTTTTTAGTTCTAATCTATTTCGATTACGGTAATTGGTGTTTGATACCGACTTATTGGGAACATTTATTTGAATACACGTTGCTGTTTACTCCATAGTTAGAGGAGTAATATTTTGCTCATCCAACTCATTTGATTCCAATCCTCTCGTGGTGGCGTACATCGTCTAACTAAAAATCACTTTAATCCTTGTCTTCGAATAGGCTCAGGGCCTTGATAAGTGGTAACCCATTATTAAAAACAGCGTGTTCATACATTTTCTACGGATATTTATGTTGTTATAAACAGCCGAACATACAATACCTGTTTTAAACGGTTCATTGAGGACGAACTGATTGGTTCACACGTGACAGAAGATAGATTTAAAGTTGGATTTAAGTTGCTGCACGAATTTTCATGAATATAGATGCCATATGGGCTATTTTACTTCATATCAATCAATTTAAGTATGTTTGTCAAAGCAGAAAATCAGGTGTTTTTAAACATGTTTTGGTTCGGTTCATTTGTTTTTAAGCCTTATAAACTGTTTGATGTTATTTAATTACAAAAAAACAATCATGTGTTGCTCTGAAACTTAAATAGCTTGAACAGGAGCTTATAGCCTCGAAACATGAGTAACACGCTATTGATTAGAGATGAAACAGTACGTAACAGATAAAGACAATACTTATTGTAAAGAGTCCTTGACGGTGGCGGTTGTAACATTTGCCCAACGTCCTTAAAACGTAGGAGGAGGCTGGATTTGAACTACGTTGGCTTCCTCTTCTTTTCCATACGGTCCTCTACGCGACACCACCAGCAAACGCTATAGGAATTAACACGTGCCGTTTCTTAAATAACAAAATGGAAGCTTTTAGAAAGTAGGACATGCAGATGGCAAGAGATAGATAGATAGAGATAGAGTGAGAGAGAGAGAGAGAGAGGATAGATATTCCTGACATGTCCATTCAAACTGCATGTTAAGAGATGGAAATGTTATTTCATACTTCAAGCGTAACAGAGGGGGTTGCTATTTGAAACGTAAGTGTCACAGACAAAGGAACCTGATATTTAAACCTTAAACGCAACAAATCAATTGCAATACTATTTCAAACTTAAGTGTGACAAACTGACGGACATTCTATTTAAAACTGAAGCGTGACAGACGGATGAAAATACTACTTTAAGCGTAACGGACAAATAAAAGTGATATGTTAACCTAAAGTGTAACATATCAACTGAGATACTATTTTAAATTTAAGCTTGACAGACGGACGGAAATACTATTTTAGACTTAAGCGTGACAGACGCAGAGAAATTATATTTACACCTGAAACGTGACATACTAACTTACATACTATATATGAAATATTTCAAACTTAAAGGAGACAAACCGACAAGAATGCTATTTTAATAATTTTAAACGTCACACACCGATGAGAATGTTATTTCTAAATTAAGCGTATCGGACCAACAAAAGTATTATTTTAAACTCATGCGTGACAGACCGACGAAAATCATTTTTTAAACTTAAGTGTAGCAGACAAAGGAGAATACTATTTTAAACTTAAGCGTGACAGACGGAAGAATACGCTATTCTAATAACTTTAAGCATGAGACGCTGATAAAATGGTATTTCAAACTTAAGCATGAAAGACCTATCAAAATGCTATTTCAAAGTTAAACGTGACAGATCAAAAGAAATTCTATTTCAAACTTTAGTGCGACAGACTGACGATAATGCTATTTCAAAAGTTAGCATGACAGACGGACGAAAATGCTATTTCACATGTTAGTTTGACAGACCGAAGAAAATGCTATTTCAAATGTTAGTTTGACAGACCGAAGAAAATGCTATTTCAAATGTTAGTTTGACAGACCGAAGAAAATGCTATTTCAAATGTTAGTTTGACAGACCGAAGAAAATGCTATTTCACATGTTAGTTTGACAGACCGAAGAAAATGCTATTTCACATGTTAGTTTGACAGACCGAAGAAAATGCTATTTCAAATGTTAGTTTGACAGACCGAAGAAAATGCTATTTCAAATGTTAGTTTGACAGACCGAAGAAAATGCTATTTCAAATGTTAGTTTGACAGACCGAAGAAAATGCTATTTCAAATGTTAGTTTGACAGACCGAAGAAAATGCTATTTCAAATGTTAGCTTGACAGACCGAAGAAAATGCTATTTCAAATGTTAGTTTGACAGACCGAAGAAAATGCTATTTTAAACCGTAGCGTGACAGACCGACGAAGATGTTGTTTCAAACTTTAGTGTGACAAAGCAACGAAAATGCTATTTTAAACTTTAGTACGATAGACTAACGCAAAATGCTATTTCAAAGTTTAGCGTGACCGACTGACACAAATGCTATTTCAAACTTAAGCGTGACAGACCGACAAAACCTCTCATTAAGATGCAAGGCCTTATCTACAAACAAAACGAGACATGCATTCATAATGAAAAACGATGGTTAGTTATATCCGCCTGGAAGGCATATACTTGAAAGGAGAGAGATTAAGAGGGGACATACGACGAATGAAGAATTGGCTACGCCCTCTTCCCCCCCCCCTCCCGCTTCCACACGCGAAAAAGTATTGGGGGCTTTAGTGAATAAATAGTTTAATCTTTAGGGGCTTCGAATTTCGTGAGCTGCAATGTTCTTGAGAGTCTTGTCTTCAACTGGCCTATCCTCCCCCTCTCCAGCTTCACCTCCTCCCTCTCCTTTCCTCTTTATTGAAGTTGTTATTTTTGTCCGTTTAAAACGTTGTTCCCGTTTTTTTAATATATTATTAACTAGTGGTGTATATTGAAGATCGGGTATGCCTTAATTAAAAAAGTAAAGCTTTTATTCGGATCATCTTTTAATGGAAATGGCAGAAAGTATTCCGATGCAGAAGAACTATGTCTAAAAATGACAGTCTAAACAGAATCGCTCGCAGAACGCAAACTTTCCGGGAAAAAAAAGCTCGCAATAAAAGAACTGGCTTCCAACATGCAATAGTATTATATTTTCATTCACCGAAGCGTGTATAAGTCACTTAACACTCGTTTCATTGCCGGAAATCCAGGTTCTTGCTTGTCTGTTGATGCAAAACTACTCGGACGCCGATATTGATTCATTAAAAAGTTTATTTGAAAAAGGAGAATGAACACTCACAGTAAACATCAGATAGACAGGTTACTTTTTTTTGCCAGGAAAATAGTATCAGATTATAAGATTATCCTTGTATATCGATCCTAGCAATTTCTCGATTCGTCTTAATATGTTTTATTTATATATCTCTAGTGTTTCTTATGTAGTGCTACTATATTTCAATTTATAAATTATTAATTATTAATTATTATTATTATCATTATTATTATTATTATTATTATTATTATTATTATTATTATTATTATTATTATTTGTACTCACTAGGAGTTCTCACACAGATCATCGTCAGTGATTGCTAACTGATTATTATTATTATTATTATTATTATTATTATTATTATTATTATTATCATTATCATCATTATTATTATTATTATTATTATTATTATTATTATTATTATTATTATGTACTCACTAAGGCTTCTAATTAAAGGTCACCATCAGTGATTGTTCTACGAATAATTAGCGGTGGTATTCCCTGGAGTCTGAGTGACAAAAAGTCTCCCTAGATTTCCAGTACTCTCAACCACTTTCGATAACCGTTGCAAATGATATTGCATAACTGCAACAAGCGCTTACTATTGATTACTCGCTGGAAACGACCATTGGTCTTCTCTCGGATTTGGGTGACAATAAGCTTCCCTAGGGTCCCAGTATTCTCTACACTCTTCCAGTAGAGATCTAGTTAGTGTTCTCCCTCGTTGTTCTTTACATCCTCCTTGACCCTTCACGACTCTTTTGAGGATTAATTTGTTTGTGTGGGAGGACGGTTATAAGATTTCTTGGAGTTTCAGTTCCCTCGGATTCCCGTAGTGTTCCGTCCATGTGTTTGTTTTATTTCTGTTGCAACGTCCATGTGGCCAGTTAGTGTTCGTAGTTAAGGCGATTCGGTTTCTGTATTGATGGTAAGGACATTTGGTCTTCTCTTGGAAGCCTCCCCAAGGTACCAACATTCTCTATTATTATTATTTACTCACTAGGAGTTCTCACACAGGTCATCAGTGATTGCTCACCGACAACCGGTGATATTCCCTGGAGTCAGAGTGACAACAAGTCTCCCCAGATTTCCAGTATTCTCCACCTCTTTTCGATAGCTACCGCAAATAAATTTGCAGTATACCAACAGCCGTTAACCGTTGATTTCTCGTTGGTAAGGACCATTGGTCTTCTCTGGGATTTGAGTGGCAATAAGCCTCCCCAAGGTCCCAGCAGTCTCTGCACTTCCAGTGGAGGTCTGGTTTGTGCTGTCCCTCCTCGGTCTTCTCATCCTCCTTGACTCTATACACATATTTTGTGTGGTGTCAGCCTAAGCTGGTACCATTTTTTTTTTTTTAATTTTTCATTTTTTAAAATATATTTTATTTATTTTTATTTTTTATTTTTTATTATTATTATTATTATTATTATTATTATTATTATTATTATTATTATTATTATTATTATTATTATTATTATTATTATTATTATTATTGTTGTTGTTGTTGATGGTGGTGTTGTTGGTGTTGTTGTTTTTGTTGTTGCGGATAAAAAGTATGGTTCTCTCACGAGTCTAAGTTCCAATAAGCAGAGATTTCCGGAGATGTATCTTATTATTATTGTAATCTATCTTGTGTTTTCGCATCAGCCGTTTTCCAGTGTATTCTTGTTAAGAACGGTCAATATGTGCCTCTGCTTACACCATATAAGAAGATGCTCGTATCCTTCTAGTCGACGTCTCGCTGGTGCTATCCCTCCTCGGTCTTTCTATTTTATTATTTATCACTTTTCTCCTTTCCCACAAATTCTTTATTTTTTACTTCTCTATCCTATACATTGTTTGTTGTTCTTTTTTTCCTTCTTCTTCTTCTTCTTCTTCTTCTTCTTCTTCGTTTTTTTCTTCTTCTTGTTCTTGTGGTTATTGTTTTTGTCGTTGTTTCTATTCTTATAGGTAGTAGTAGTAATATTCAATTTGGCCGTTTCCTATGTTAGTACTAAATTTCATCGGCTTCTTTTTGTTTTCTTCTTTGTATTATAGTATTACCTCTGGTGTGTCATTGTTGCCAGACTCATCATCATCATCATCATCAGCAGCAGCAGCAGCAACAGCAGCAGCAGCAGCAGCAGCAGCAACAACAGCAGCAGCATTATTTGTACTCACTAGTTCTAACACAGGTCATCATCAGAAATTACTCACATACAATAATCGGTGGTATTCCCTGGAATCTTGGTGATAACAAGTCTCCACAGATTTCCAGTGCTATCAACCTCTTTCGATAAACTTTTGTAAATGACTTTGTGTTATCGCAATAGCCGCTTACCATTGATTTCTCACTGGCACCAGCCATTGGTCTTCACTGGAATTTGGGTGGCAATAAGCCTGCCAAAGGTCCTAGTACTCTTCGTACTCATCCATTAGAGGTCGGGTTAGTGCTCCCCCCATCGATGCTTCCATCCTCCTTGACCTTTTATGACAATTTTGTGTGGTATCAACCGAAGCTGATGTTTTTGGGGTGGAGGCGAGGGGGCCACAGTTTATAAGATTTCTTGAAGTTTCAGATGCCTTGTCGTCATGTGATTTTCCTTCTATCTTTTCGTTTTACTAGTGTTGCAGTTTCCATGTGGCTGGTTAGTCTATGTAGTTTCTGTAGATTGGTTTCCGCATTCGAGGATTTTCAATACGATTTCAGCTGTTTTTATAATTGCCGTCCACTGTATAGTATCGGTCTTTCCCTTAATTCCATTTTTTCCAGGTATTTCGAGATACTTCCTAGTATTCTTGCAATTACTTGTATTATATTGACTTTCTTCATGTTACATACCCCTTTCAGTTCTCTGGCAAGTTCCGAGTATTTGCTTCCGTTTCTCCGTCTCCTTTATCTTTACCTTGTGGTCTGCCGGAACAGAAAAATCTACGATTTGGCAGTTTCCTTTTTTATTATTTATTATTAGTATTTCGGTCTCCTTGCTTGGATAAGTTTATCTGTACGTGCCACTATGTCCCAAAGGATTTTGCAGTTTGCATTTGCCAGTACTGTCTCCGGAGTGTGTCATTTCTCTGCGTATTTAAAATGCTATCGTTTGCATAGTTCCCAGTGTACTTCTTTCCCCACGCAGTTGTGTCTGTTCTTGTATTCTTTATGGGATAGTTTTCTGCATTCACTTATTATGTGATTTACCGTTTCGTCTTTTCATCCACACAGTCTATATTTACTGTTTTCCTGGTTTTTATCTGTTTTAGCTTTAATGTAGTCAGTTCTAATTGCATTGTTCTGTGCAGCTGTCAGTAGTGTCGTTTTCTTTAACCATCTCCAGAGATTTTTCTTGATTCTCTTCTCTTGCCATTCCTATAAATCGTCCATGTAGCTGTTTCTCTTCCAACTTTTCTTTTCTTGCCTTATTGTTTTTGGTTTCGCTGTTTTCTGTATTGTTTATTTCGACGGTGTCGCTAGTTGTGGTGATCAGTCTTTCTGTGTTGTGGGTTATGCATTTGTCTGAGTCGTGTTTGTGTCTTCCAAACAGTTTTCTATATTTATCAATCTCTATCTTTCGTTCCATTAACATAGAGTCGGTCATTATCATCTTTCGGATGTAGTGCGCTGTGCATGCTCATTAGTTTCCCTGTCTTCTGATCAATATGCCTAAGTTCTTCTTTGGTCGACCCTATTAATTATTATTATTATTATTATTATTATTATTGGCCAAAAATATTCTCCTTCAGGTCGCATATTTTTGCTAGTATAAATAAAGAGAAGTGTTGAGTCTGCTAATGAACAACTGATTGTAACGAGTAGGCTACCCTCCCCCAAAGGACGGGGAAAGCCTGAGAAAATGGTATCATGACAATAGAAAAGATACTACACTGCATCCTAAAAATAGGAGATGATAATCCCCAGGAGGATGCTATCATCGCCATAGAACAGATACTACACAACACATTCGCTCAAAAAGATGAGTTAATGCCTTGAAGGTGGTATCATAGCGAACAGACATTTACAACATAACCCCCAAATAAGGTAGAAATGCCTGGGATTATTTTTTCTTGACAGCATAACAGATGTGACCTCTCCAAGCAGATGGCAATGTCTGGAACGATTGTTTGATGACAACAGAACAGATATTACACTACCTCCCTATATTGAGTATTGAAAGATGGTGCATTAGTCTAAACTGGTATAGTAAACAGGATAATTTCGGCTTTCGACAAATAGATATTAATTCACCGTTAGTAGTTCTGGCGCTACCAGATCAGGCTGTCTGAAGATATTGGCTTCCTGACAAAAATCCACCAAACATTGATGTTATTGTTTTTTTTCCATTCCCTTTGCAAAACCAAATCATTTTCTGAAAAGAATTAAAAAAAACAAAACAATTTTCTTCTACAAAATTACATTACGAAACACCATGAATAAATATTTGAAGATATATAGAACTTAAAGCATAAAAACGTTTACCAAAATGACCCGAAAAGGGTTGATATGCCGTAAAACAAAATAACCATACACAACAACATGAATAAATATTTAAAGATGTATATAACTTGAAGCATAAAAGGTTTTACCGAAATGACTGAATTCGGCATTAAATAACCCGAAAACGGTTGATATACCGTAAAACAAAACAACCACACAAAACACCATAAATAAATATTTGAAGATATATAGAATCTCAAGCATAAACACTTTTACCAAAATGTCTGGATTCGCCATGAAATAACCCGAAAAGAGTTGATATGCCGTAAAACAAAACAACAAAACCAAACACCACGGATAAATATTTGAAGATATAAAAAACTTGAAGAATAAAAACTTTAACCAAAATGTCTGGATTCGGCATGAAATAACCCGTAAAGGGTTAATATGCTGTGAAACAAAACAACCAAACGAAACGAAAAACAACCATTAGTAATAGATTATTATTAGTGGTAGTAGCAGTAGTAGTATTAGTATTATTAGTAGTTGTTGTTGTTGTAGTAATAGTAATATTGTTAGTAGTATTCAATTCTGTCAGTCCCTTCTTTCTTTATCGGCCTATTAGTGTCTTGTTCTTTTTATATTATTGTCTGTGGTGTGTTGTTATTTTTATTGTATGTTATCATTATTATTTTATCATCACCATCATAGTTATCATCTTTACAGTCAGCATCAGGCTTATCACCATTATTATCATTATCATTATCATTATTATCATTATAATTATTCTCATAATTATAGTAATAATTATTCTAATAATTATTATTATTATTATTATTATTATTATTATTATTATTATTATTATTCATATTATTATTATTATTATTATTATTATTCATATTATTATTATTATTATTATTATTATTATTATTATTATTATTATTATTATTCATATCTGTTTTTACACTATAATTTTCAATGTCGTCACTTCCTACTCCAACTTTCCTTTCTATTCTACTTTTTATGATAATAATTATTTTTATTTAAATGATAATATTGCTCTTACTCCTTGTTTTTGTTTTCCACTTTAGCCTCTTTTGCAAGGCTTCCATTTATTTATTTGTTCATATTCATTTATTCCTGCTTGTGTGTCTTCGTTGTTTGTTTGTTTGTTTGCTTTTCTTCATGAATCTCCATTTTGTTTTCTGAACTTCAGATGTGGTTTCCTTGGTTACTCGATATGTTTCCAGGCGGCATTGCGTCAAACGATTTTAAATTTGATAAGTGTCCGCTAACGACTTGTTTTCTTTTTAAAAGAAATCATCTCGAGGTGGTAACTGGCATCAGGGTGCGTTCATGGGGTGCTACGATGGGCGAGGCTGGTCGACGAACGTGTGGCTTCTGATCTGGTCCACCCCCGGCCTGGTTAGCGTTCTAGTCTCACCCCTCAGTTTGTCACGTCCCACACCACCCGAGCGCATCCTCGAAAGAAGCTAATGTGTTTTTTGCAAGCTTCTTAGATCTCCCGAATTACCTAAGGGATATCTACGAGTGCAAACGACAGGGAAGGGGGGGGGGGGCTTAGAACAGCATAAACTGAAATCGAGGCTACGAGATCACGTACCAAACGAGAGTAATAAAGTCTCGCGAGATGCATATAAGACCGTATTCTAAAAGTGAGAAAAATAAGCCTTGGGCCGTGTATATTTTTCAAGGAAGTTTCACCTGCTTGACCAGAAAATGGCAATTTGATATTTAAAAAAAGACAAGAACAGATATTCTTAAGATGACTCTTTAATCTCTGGTTATTTTCCTAGGATCAAAGTGTAGCACTCCCCACTTCCAATTATTTGTCCTTGGTTTTCCCCAAAATTGTATTTATCTTCCTAGGCAACTACCCATTCTCCAACTCTATTTCCCGTGTCTCTCTCACGTACATCCCACTCCCATTTAGAGAACGACCAGCTTGTTTTCGGTTTTTAACAAACCGGAAAACAATGGGTGGTCTATTATTTAGAAATAGTTGAAAGAGTCTTACGAACCGGTTTTTGCTTTTCTTTCTCCCAATCACTATTATACTCCAATTAATTTTTGTATCTATAACCATATTTATAAAAAATTAAAATTAAATTAAACCAATTTAGACATATCGTAAGTATGACGGCCCCTAGAGTACATGTGGTATTGTGGTGACTGAGATGACTCTAGTTTAGAATAGGGTAGACATTGTTATCACTATAAGCCAATGATGACTAACGACACCCATCTACTTCACACTCTTGATGGCCTGGTACCTAATTTGTTTTGAATGTATTTTTTAATGTTTTCTGCAAATAAATACCTCTAAGTGTAGTATCTGTTCTGATACTACACTTCAGCTATTCGGTTCTCGCTCAGTAAAAGAGAAATCCTTCTAGATTGAGAAAATTTTAATTTTTGTTCCAATCCAGAGTACTTTTTGGGGCAGCTGGATTTTCCCTACATTAAAAACCAACCCCTTGTCTAAATCTGCCCTCGAGGGGAGGCATGTAAATAGGAGTATTACACTACGAAGAGTTGAAAGTAAGTTACGTTGTAAAGATGTGAAACGTATTTCTGACAAAAAGTAAGGGGTCACCTTAAATATGTCTATTTATTGCCCTTAAATAGAACATAAGGATTAGTTAACTTGAGATGTTTCTCCACCAACATTCGCTCAATGTCGGAATATTCTCAAGGTCCATGTTGTGTATCAATCTGTATCCCTTGATGTATTTCCGGCGCGGATGACTGGATCCATCAGTGTCATGCTAATGTTTCAGCTTTTGTAGTCAAGTAAATAGGGATCCGTTTTTGGCCTTTTGTTTAGGAGCCAATTATAGTATATGTCATGATACTAAACTTCAATTTATGTGCTTGATCAGAAAGGGAGAACTCTTTTTAGACTCAACTATAGATTGTGTAGAAAATAAAACTATCTATGACAAAGAAAGGATAACGAAACTTACTTTACATTATATATTAGGTATAGAACTTTGTTTCAATTGCTCGCGGCATATATCTGCTAACAATTAACAGTTACAAAATATTTCAGTAATAGTATACATTTCGTAACTAGTTAACAAATTTTCCAATTAAAACTGATATTTTAACAGTTTATTTGCCAATTATTCGCAAGGAAAAACATTGTTAATCGTATACAAGTTTTACCACACGGAAATTGTTCTTCAATACAACAGAGTACATGATATGCCTTTTCTTCTGTCTGAAAGCTGATATCTTCTCTCTCTTCAATTTCGGCAACAGTCAAAACGGTTTTAGCCGGTAAAAATGTAAGAACAAACCGAAACAGTAATAGATATACATTTCTCGAAACATCAAAGAACTGATTTTGAGAAAAACACATTTTGATTTTATTAATTTAATTTTTATGTATACATTTGATGTTTTATACATACAGAGTTACTTCTTCTTTTATAAAATCATCTCTCTCTCTCTCTCTCTCTCTCTCTATATATATATATATATATATATATATATATATATATATATATATATATATATATCGTGATGTAAGTATTTGCATCTCTACATACGTATATGGTGTATAAATATACACCATCTTAACTTATTTTTTCATATGTATATATACTTTCTTTCCTCTTATTACTCATAATTATATGTAGGAATACACAATTGATATATATATATATATATATATATATATATATATATATATATATATTATTCATATTATTCATATGGATTTACATATCTGATGAGAGCGGAAAACAGCTTGAAACGCGTTATATAAAATTATAAGATGATAAAACTACAAAATAATAAATAAATGTTGAAAAAAAACTTTTACAAATGTTGGTAGCCTTTCTTCTTTATCTCTTTCTCTTTCTCTCTCTCCCTCTATATATATATATATATATATATATATATATATATATATATATATATATATATGTGTGTGTGTGTGGAAAATGCAAAACAAAAAATATTATTTATGTATTCATCAACAATATCGTCTTTATTTCAAGACTTCCGCAGGATATATATATATAAAGTCATCTACATACAGACTGTTTCGCAGCTCATCAGTGCGGCTAGACCAGTTAGTGGCTACAGTCGGGATCGAAACGCAACCGTCGAGCTAACAGTCGGCGCTGCTAACCCCATACGCCATCATACGACACTGACTGAATGTAAGATGTATCTCAATGTAAACATTGCAAATGCCGGTAGCTCGAATTTGTTTTACCCAATGAGCTATGCCTTAAAGCTAATGGCAGTTGGCGATATCCTTAAAATAAGCTCTACCCAGGGAGGGAGCTTTATATAGTCATCCACATACAGACTGTTTAGTTGTATCACAGCTCTTCATTGCGGCTAGCCGAGTTAGTGCCTCAAGCCGGGATCGAAACGCAACCGTCGAGCTATATATATGTATGTGTGTAGATGTATATGTATATGGAAGGTTAGTGGGACTGAACCCCAGCAGAGTGCTCTATTGTTAAGAAAATTAAAAACTAAAAGCGTAATAGTTATTCATATATGCATTAAAAGAAGATCAGAACAACATCGGTATCGTCGGTTTCAAATCAAAACAAAAGGGAGCTACAATTGGTCTCCTTCTCAAGACTCTCTTCAGCCTCTGTTTATGTCCTACCCCAGGGAGGATGTATTCATTACTGACTGGTAAATGGTTTGTTATTTTTTAAATAATAATACATTTTTAAATTTAAAATTCAAATTTTGAATTTAAATTTTAAATTTAATTCTGTATTTTTAATTTTTATGAATGTAATTCTTAGCCTCACATATCTCTCTTTAACACATACATTAAACGAAACTAATTGAGATTCAATTTATTAAAGAGGTTCTCACCGAAAATGGTTATCGACTAGATATTGTTAATTCTAATATCGTTACCAAGATCACCCACTTTCATAAGCCTAACTTTTTGGTCTTCCAAAATGTCCGACGTACCTCAGATTACCATGGTTAGGTAATATTAGCATAAAATTCGCTAACCAGATTTCTGTTGCTGTACGTCGTTGTTATCAGACTTTGAACCCTAGAATCGTTGTTTTCTGC
Organism: Sepiola atlantica; assembly: GCA_963556195.1. Classification (NCBI taxonomy): domain Eukaryota; kingdom Metazoa; phylum Mollusca; class Cephalopoda; order Sepiida; family Sepiolidae; genus Sepiola; species Sepiola atlantica. The sequence continues at coordinate 22,118,288 of OY744539.1, forward strand.
TCGACCTTTGTTAAAATCCGTACACAGGGATGTTCTCCCACCCCAACATATCAGTAATATAATTTATCAATTTAAATGTCGGTGCGATGCCGTATACGTAGGACGTACAGTGCAAAGGTTCTAATCCAGAATCAAACAACACATCGCCCTGAAATACGCCAGGGCCGACTAAATAATTTAAATAATTTAGTCAACACATCCGGGTCAGCTATTGCTCTGCATCTTATAAATAGCGCCGAATGTGCGTCGGTTTACACTAGTGACAGGTTTTCTGTCATAAGTAGAGCACATTCGTTATTCCACCTCAAAGTCCTGGAATCAATATACATCAAATCATTAAAACCTTCCCTTTCTAAACAAAAGGAGTGGCTTCTAGGACTTAATGTGATCCACTTGTGACCCCTCCCATTGTTCCCCTAAACTTATCAATGGTGTTCATTTCACTATTTTAAGTTTTTAATCGTAGTGCATGAATTATTTCCACGTATTTACTCTGATGAGTGTGGACGAAAGCCGGCTTAGTAGATTTATGTATTGATATTTTTTCCTTTCGTTTTTACACTTTTCAATTTAATTCCAAACAAAAATGTCACAAACGTCTATATTCCTTGCCTTAATATATATATATATATATATATATATATATATATATATATATATATATATATATATATATATGAGTATGTGTGTGCGTGTGTGTATAGTTGGTTCTGTTAGGTAGACAACTGCTATAGAGTGCTCGACTATTCTATAACAGTGTAATATTTATTTATTTATGACTTCATAGTGGTTTAAATCGTCTCAAGATACCATGGTTTCGCGATTAAAACGAAGGCTGTCTAAAGATGTATTGGATGTGATCCGCTGTATCGCTCGTCAGACATGTTTGTTTTTCTTTTCACAAATAAAACATGTCTGACAAGTGAGACAGACATATCACCCGACAAATCTCCAGCCAGGCTCCCGTTTAGTCGCGAGACTGTGCTATCATGACATGATCAAAATATCTGTAAAACCCTTTACATATATATATATATATATATATATATATATAGAGAGAGAGAGAGAGAGAGAGAGAGAGAGAGAGATTGTGACTCTTTCCTCACACTCTTACCCCCCTATTTTCAAGTTATCTTCATTTCTTCAAATCTTTTTCTAAAACTATGATACCACCTACATGCTAAACACATAGAGTGTCCCCCTTCCCTCTTATTCCCCAGCCTCTCAAAATCCATGCCACACCCCACCACGACAAAAATCTCAGCCCTCCTTTCATCTCTCCAACACTAAGGCAAGTTAAATTATATTCTTATCCCTCCTTATTCCACTGCTGACTTAAGGGTACCCATTCAAAGTTTTCCATATTCATTTCATTTTTCGCCACAACCTGAGAAACTCCTCCAGCGCTCACAGAAGCCACGGCTACTACTTTCCTTTTTCTCTCCATCATGTCAACCAAAAATGTCGATTTACTTGCATGACATTTTTCTTCAAATTATCATCCTGAGGAAGTCTTACAATAAAGATGAAACGTTGATGAATATATAAAAAAATATCTCTTGTTTTTTTCCGTTTTCATTTCCCATTACGTTGGATTACTATCATCCTTCCTTTCTCATATATATATATATATATATATATATATATATATATATATATATATATATATATATATATATATATATATATATATTTGTTCTCCATCACCTCTGAAATTACAGACGACCTTTTTCACTCTGTGATAGGAGATGGGGGTTATCAGGAAAATGTATTCTTCTTTTACGAGCGGGTTACCACTTGTCAAGACGAAAAAAAACTCTAGGATATAAGACGGAATAATTGTCAGTTGAGAGATGAAGAACTTTAACAGAAGTATGAGAATGATTGCTGGGATGGACCAAACTCTATTACTTGTGACAGCGGATCATAACATAAATCTGTTGGCATCAGATTTGCAGACAACCATGTTATAATCTGCAGGGAAACAGTCCAATGATAATGTGTTTCACAGACGGGGGACTCTTTCGAAAAAAAATACCTTTTTGTGGATAGAGAAAGCACATGAATGTCGAAATAATTTTTTTTTTTCGTTATGGTAGACAAATAAGTTTTTGCTTTGAATGTCTTACAAGGAGGAACCCGAGAACGGAGCTCAGCCGAGGACCTCACATGGAAATACCGACAGAGAAGAGAGAGACTAGCATCACCTTTTATGTGAGAAAAGGGTTGTATGGAACAAAAGGGGTCATCCCCCACTAGATTACGGAATCGATGTTTAACTGTCTAGGCAGTGCAGAGTGCTCTGAGCGGCGCCTCACCAGATGTAACAGCAGTAATTTATCTGAGCACTTATCGGACTCTTATACACGTAGCGGATTGCATCAGGAGTCAGGAACTTTCTGGAGCGATGGAATGATCCAAACATGTGTCTAGTGGTCTTAGCAACAGATTGGATATAAGTATTCCGTTCACGAAAATATCGGTGTATTTGATAATAAATAATTTTTTTGTTTATTTTTTAAGCACAAAAATAAACAAAATGTGTTTATGTTGATTTAGAATCACCGACGGTACGGTCTTCGTATAAAATTAGCTCTGCCAAAATAAGAGTCTCAAAAAGTGGAGTATCATCCGCTATGAAAAGAAAAGCTTCTTCTAGTTTCAATATTATCATTTATAGCCATGGCCATCAGTAAAATACGTGATCCTGAATTGGGGTCACACTCACCGGACATGAACCCCTAAGATTTGTTTATCTATCGGGTTATTTTAAATATACATTGGTGCTCTTCAAATATGTAGTCTATCCAATGTACAGGGTTAGGGTTAGGTTAGTTATTAGGTAGTTAGTGTTAGGGTTTGAAACTATTCTTGAACTGAAGTTGACCATCACAGCCGAACTCAGGGCAATGCTAAGATAAGAGTGGGGCAGAGCTACTGATATTTTTACGTCGAATCCTGTCGTGTTTATCATTGAAAACGATAAAACAAAGACTGTTGGGCATGCATACCTGACACTTGGTGGACAAGGCAGGCATAGACTGAAGTTTATTTGTACCAAATATTGATGGATTGCAAAAAGGATTTTGAATTCTATTAATGATTCTATGTATAGCATTATGGGGAAGAGCCCTGTATTTTAACTCCGCATAGCCTATTCCATAATCAGAATTGGCATCCATTAGGCCAAGTACGCTCCCTGAAAAATCTGAACAGATGCGAAACTCATATTTCATTTACAAAGAAAACAAAAATTTGTTGCCGTTCCTAATTCCTTTTTGATGCATCGTCAAATAATCCGGCGTAAGAAATTATTGAACAAAATTGTTTCAGCTTTTAAGGCTTCCGTAATAACAAAGAAACTGATACCTATGATATTTCTGAAGAGAGTTTTCTCTTCATTCTTCCGCCGTGTGCTTTGATTTCGAGCAACTCTGCAGGAACTGGGGCGACTCATGATTTTTAGTTTTGGAGCCGGGGCTCTATTAGAATATTTAGAAATTCACAAAATTTCAAACTTTAAAAACGTTATGCTTCGGAATCTTTTAGATGGAGAGTAATAAATTGGATTATTTGGATTATTGAGTAATAAATTGGATTATTTGGATTATTGAGTAATAAATTGGATTATTTGGATTATTGAGTAATAAATTGGATTATTTAGATTATTGAGTAATAAATTGGATTATTTGGATTATTGAGTAATAAATTGGATTATTTAGATTATTGAGTAATAAATTGGATTATTTGGATTATTGAGTAATAAATTGGATTATTTGGATTATTGAGTAATAAATTAAATTATTTGGATTATTGAGTAATAAATTGGATTATTTGGATCATTGAGACCACTGTTTTCATCTTGGAAGTTATTCTCAGAACGTTTCGAACTTGGGAATTTTTCTGCAGAATCCGTGAACTTGTACAAAATTCTAAACTTAAACATTTATATAATTCACTGGAGTAGTTTGTTCTTGTTCCGTCAACCCTGATTAGGTAGAAGTGTTAATAATTAAATTATTCTTAGTTATTATCGCCTGTAGTAAAGATTGAACCTTCGACCTACACATGGACCTGTGGCGCAACTGATAGAGGCGTTGATTAGAAATCAATTCTAAGTGATAGTCTTCTGTGGGCTGAAGGTTCAATCCTTATCACAGACGATAATAATTTTAAAATATCATAATAATAACACTTTTACAAGGTTATGGCTGACAAAATCAGAAAAATATACTCCCATGGATTAAATAAAAGGTTCAGTTCGACTAGTTCGTATAGGTTCTTGAATTCGATAGAACTATTGCCAAGTTTGAAAAGATGTATCTAAAGACGGTTGGAGGTTATATCGGTCGAAACGTTGTGATATAACAAATAATAGAAAAATATTCTTAATACTCAATATAATACTAACTAATAAGCATTTCCAGCGAGGTATTTTTATATAACTTCATAATATAACTTTGAGAAAAATCAAAACAGAAAAAAATATAACTTGCGTGACAAATAGTTTGGTCCAAATTTGCAAGTTATTGTTGCTTCCGGGGGACGCCACACTTCTCCGCAAGTCTAAAAAAATAGAAGAAAACATAAAATGAAAAAAAAAAATTGAGAATTTCCCTAAACAAATGGAGATAAAACATTACCGACAATTAAGTATAACATTAGACGGAAACGAAAACAAAGTAATATTATTTCTGAATGCATTATACAAACACATAAACATTCGTATTCCAATAGTCGTATCAAATATTCACACTTGAACAAAAAGTTAAGATGGCGACGTTTGTTATTTTTGGCAGTAAAATATTAGAGTGTCCCTGATGTAAATCCCTGCAATGGACACTGGCTAGTGCTGATATTATTTTAGTAATATCAGACACTGAATATCAATATTCCTCATTCTTATGGCATCCCATTGATATGTAATAAAGACTGATACAGCTCCTTGCCGCTGACATATTTTTGAGGGGGGGACTGGACACAAAATTAATCTATTCGTACTTCATACACTGTTTAGGTAGTAATTCGTATCTGTGTTGCTTGATCTTTTTGGATGCGGGCAAAGTTTGAAAGTGATCTCGTCTCACTTTCATAGAATTCATTTGCGAAAGCAATCGCTAGATTGTTCAATGTTTTTCTTTGGTATCAAAATAACCTTGTCTAGCGGGTTTTCTCTAGACTTTTGGTTTCTTGTATTTTGTTATTTACTTTCTACTTTCATGATTTTATAAATCGGGGGACTTATGTTTTGAGGCATGTCCGTCCGTCCGTCCAGATTTTTCTCCGCAACCATCCATTGAATTTCTCTGAAATTTTGCATGAAATTGTAACTTTGGTCAGGTTAGACAGTGACATTCTCCGATTTTTGAAAGAAAATCTGGTTAGCCCCCAGGGGGTCAAAAAGCCCCGAAATGGCAAAAAATGACATGTTGTTGCCCCATAACTTTTCATCCATCCATTCAATTTCTCTGAAACTTGGCCAAAATGTGGAGGCAATTGTTCCTAATAGAAAATAATCATCGCTGACCGTGGGAAAAATCTGGTTCGCGGCCCCAGGGGGTCAAAAGCTCTATAAATGGCAAAAAATGGCCCTTTTCTCCCATAACGTTTGATCCATCCATTCAATTTTTCTGAAACTTAGCCAAAATGTGGAGGCAATTGTTTTAGATATAAAATGAGCATCCTTGACCTCAGACAATTTCTGGTTCGCGCCCCTAGGGGGTCAAAGGGGGGTCAAAAATTCCCCCAATTGCCCAAATTTATTGCATTTTACACTCGCCACATCGAGTCACATACAAAGGGGGACCACGCACGCGCGGCTTGTTTTTATTAGTTTTTATACTTGAGCTGAAAAAAGTCGATGCATTAAAATAACGTTATTTTTGTGGGTTTGTTTTTGTTCATTTTCTTTTTGTGAATTATTATTTATCATTACTTATCTGTAAACTATTTTCAATAAAATGCTTCAGTTGATGGAAAATATTGCATCGGGTTTTTGCAACCTAAGAATACGCATCACTATACATCTATCTACATATCATAGTAAAGTTAAGTGAATCAAAGTTTGTTTACTACACACTTATTCTTATATACTTTAATAATACAAAATACATGCTAAAATATTCCTTAGTTCAATGATTCAGTTGAGTTTTTGATGTTGATCCAAATTAACCCATTAGCGCAGTAACGTTGTTTTACTTGTGTTTTTAATATTTTATTACGGTTAAAAGTGACCATATATATTTTTCCGTAATATTTTTCGTAGACGTGTAACTATAGAACAAAGAAGGCCAAATCATTCTTCTCAGCCTTTTGGCTTAGATCAAGGTGTAGTATCTGTTTCGATGGATACTACACCCCATACACTGGTGTCGTCTTGGCCTTCGGGTCTTGATTCCGCCGCTCTTAGAGTTTGTTCTGTGCAGTTCTAGGAGGTCCACCCTCCCAGGCTTTGCCTTTTCACCCTTTGAGAAGAGGTTAGTGTATTGCTTATCGTCTGAGGCGCCCCTACTGGGGAATGCCGACAGGGCTGCCCATACATTCTTTGTAGCTTAGAGTGCTCATACTGTAGGGGCGCTGGCTTTTCAATCCCACTTTCCGACCTTGTGTCATATCCTACCGCTGTGGTAGGGAGATAAAAATAAATTTTTAAAAATAAAACAGCAGTAATTTGCAATTAATTAATCACGTGACCTATTTCTTATAAAGTTTCTATCTACCACTCTAACATTTTTTTAATTATATTGTTTGACCTTCTAATCTCTTATTGTATACAGTGTTATTAAATCGTATTTCGTAAGATGGTCATCAAAGAATTAGTAGTCTGAACAAAAAGTAGTCCCTCGATATAGTCCTCAAACAAGAATCGATTCTACCGGCTAAATTAGTCAGCATTTTAAGCAAAGAAATATTTTTCTTCTTTCCGAGAGATTTTAAAATACGGCCCTATGTGACCGGCGGTGTAAACTTATAAGCAGAGAAAATAAGTTTTAAACATATTTGGCTTCTGGTCGACTCGTCCTTCAAGCCATCTAAAAATGGCATTTAGACTGCAAACAAAACAAGAAGCATTGGACGTACCTTCTGTAAACTCACTCCTGAATTATTGCTTCTACTTTATGTCTCCATCGTCAGACCTATGTTAAACTATGATGTTCAGACCTCTGCTCCATTTCTAATACGAGATATCCAGTATTTGGAGATGGTTCGAAGACTGGCTACTGGAATGCCGACTCAATAAAATTAACCTTTTCTCCCTTGAGCGACAACGATTACGCGGTGATCTTATTTTGGCCTCAGGACGTATTATTCACCCCTGCACCAGAAAGAGGTGTACGTGGACACCACAAGAAGCTATTTCACCGCCGATTTTTATTATACCGGAGGAAGATCGCCTCGTCAATCACGATCCCTGGACCTTGGAATAGTCTTCCAAGAGAGGTAAGAAATGTGACAACAACGCAACAATTCTGGGCTACTGTATCCTCTTCTGTGTAAATTTCTACCACCCTTTATCTACATGGCAACTGAAACATGCTTGTTTTAGTTTTTGCCAAATTAATTGATTTGAATTGAATTGAATGTGACTAATGGCGATCCAGGCATAATAACTTTGATCAAAGACAACATCTGCATTTAAGGTTAGGGGTAGGGGTAGGGTTATAGTTAGGAACATTGAGAAGACTAATTGCCATTCAAATTAAAGAAAAGGTCAACAAGAAATCAAGCGAGAAATCAATGTTAAACAACTGTCGCAGTAACATAAAATACTTTGCAACAGTTATTAAAAGTGGTGGATAGTGCTGAAAATCTGAGGAGTGAACAAGACTTAGTGTGTAAATAATAATAATAATAAGAAGAAGAAGAAGAAGAAGAAGAAGAAGAAGAAGAAGAAAAAAAATAGTAAGAAGAAGAAGAAGAAAAAGAAGAAAAAGAATAAGAAGAAGAAGAAGAAAAAGAATAATAATAATAAGAAGAAGAAGAAAAATAATAATAAAGAATAATAATAATAAGAAGAAGAAGAAGAAGAAGAAGAAAGAAAAAGAAGATGAAGAAGAAGTAGAAGAAGAAGAAAAAGAATAATAATAATAATAATAATAAGAAGAAGAAGAATAAGAAGAAAAATAATAATAAGAAGAAGATGAAGAAGAAGTAGAAGAAGAAGAAAAAGAATAATAATAATAATAATAATAATAACAATAATAAGAAGAAGAATAATAATAAGAAAAATAATAATAATAATAATAATAATAATAATAATAATAATAATAAGAAGAAGAAGAAGAAGAAGAAGAAGAAGAGGAAGAATAAGAATAATAATAATCGTAAAGTGTCTGAGAGGATGGAAAGTGAGAGGAGGGAAAGCACCACCCAGACCGACTAAAAGGGCACGGTGAGTACTGGAATGCTCAGGAAGTTTATTAAAATTAGATGCAGGTAATAGTTAAATACCGCATAAAGAAAAGTACATATTCAAAAACATAAAGAGCTAGTGAAGGATTTTATTAAAAAAAGAAATGGGATATGTTTATGAAATGATATATATCATTTAGGTGTTAAAGTTATAGATGTTTTGAAGAGAAAAGATAATTGGGATTCACAGGGGCTTAAATTACTGCTAGAAGAGAAAAGGTCAATAAAAGGATTACATTACGTAAATTTATCGATCTATTCATAATAGCTGAATCCAATGATAATATTAATTGTGCGAGGAGTAGATTTCGATTAAGTAGTAAGTAAGATAATGATAGAAACGAGATTAACGTGTATTTAGACGATATTAATTTTACACTTCAAAGCAAATAACGTATCCGATCGTTGCTTATACGAGACTCTCCATTTTCTCAACCAACTGACAACGAAGCTGAAGATAGCCGGGAGGTTAACACCTTCTGAGCTTGAAACCAATGGTATTGATGTTGTACTGATTTTCTGTACCGAATAATAATAACAATCATATATATATATATATATATATATATATATATATATATATATATATATATATATATATATATATATATATAGTAATCCAGGTAGGGTAAAAATCCACTAAAAATTCACTATATATATATATATATATATATATATAATAATCCAGGTAAAACATCCACAGGGTAGTAATCCAAAGAATTTCAACCGGGTTTATAAAAAAGTGCTCAATATCAAATAGAGCTTTTATATATGATTATTTTTTATTTACACAGACATGTACAAAATCTTCGACACTGGCATGTCGATGTTATCGATCAATAGCTATTATAAACTGAGATCTCATCAGGAAGAGTTAGAATCCGATCACAACCTTAGATCATATTTGAAAAAAACTTTCTTTCCAAATATGATCTAAAGTTAAGATCGGATTCTAACTCTCCCTGATGAGATCTCAGTTTATAATAGCTATTGATCGATTACATCGACATGCCAGTGTCGCAGTTTTTGTCCATGTCTGTGTAAATAAAAATAATCATATATATATATATATATATATATATATATATATATATATATATATATATATATATATATATATATATATATATTTTACTATGTGAGTAAGTATCCATATATGAATGACGTAAATATTTATATCCGTATATGTCTGATGTAAATCCATGTATCTAAGGATGTGAGTAAGTATCCATATATTTATGACGTAAGTTTAATTTTTTGAAGATAACGCCCTGGAATTGTTGTTATATGAGACAGATGACAATAATGAAAAATTCAATGATTTTCAATATAATATTTATTTATAGACGTAGTGTATCATATTTTACTATTTCTGATTCGAAATCTCCACTCAATTCAGAGAGTGTTAGCGCCTGTTAGTCGGAAGAAATTATGCGACGAATTCTGTAGTAGTCTCGCAGAAATCAATGCACTTATTATTTATTTTTTACTGTAAATGTCTATTCATATTTCTTAGTTGCTTATTAGTAAAATCATTATTATATTATTAAATATTCATGATTATTGTATGAATAAGATTGTGATGACTAAAATGACTATTATTATATTTTTTAAATACATTATGTTTTCTTTATTTTATTATTTTCTAATTTAAGGCTAAAAGTTAAAATTGGGGTATAATAAGTTTAGGAGAACTATAAACTTTAAAATATGCGTTACCTCCCTTGGTGGGAAATAGTTTATGGTCTTAGCTGTTTAGTTTCCTTTTCTATCTTCATTTCATATATTGATATCTATTTTGTATTACGTAATATGTGTTTCGATTTTTAATGGAGTAGGTATTAATTTATGTACTTAGCTAAGACTTGAGAAGTGTATTCGCTTATATATATATATATATATATATATATATAGATAGATATATGTTTAAAGTTCAATATACGGGATAGAGCAATTATATAGATAAATGAAAGAAGATGAATACAAAAATGTAAGAATGACAAATATATTACACCTTCAGTTATTCAAGACAAGGTGTATTCAATAAATAAATGTAAGAATGACGAAATGATAAAAAACATTCTTTGAAAAGCCTTGCTTAAGGAAATGAAAAAATAACATTTTATTGAATACATTTTGTCTTGAATAACTGAAGATCTAATAGATTTTTTATTTCTACATTTTTTATTTCTCTTTCATCTCTCTCTCTCTCTCTCTCTCTATATATATATATATATATATATATATATATATATATATATATATATACAGATACACATCATGCGCACGCAATCATACATACACATACACACGTGCATGTTCACATGTTCACGCACATACACATATATATAGATATGCTATATTTAGTTCAATATAGCCAAAACATTAGTAGAAACTATGCAATGTATATCTTACTTGCCATCAGTATGGTTTGTTAACATTATATATAAGTATATGTATGTATATATATATTTATATAATTATTCATTAGATTACAACATTTATGACATAATTATTTTTTTAATATTATAACCTAAGTCACAAAATCAACACTTTACAAGGTTTATGCATATGTAGGCACGTTTCAAAAATGTTAAGTATAGATTTTCAGAATGTCATTATAATATTACACATCTTTCTTATATCATAAATTGTGTAATCTAATGAATACTACTATTAACATATATATAAATATTGTAATCTACAGAATTATTATATTAAAGCTCTGTTTGACATAAAATGTTTACCATTGAGCTTATTTTTATCTTCAGTATTTAATATATCCTGAGGATTTATAAGATCTGATTTACTAATTAATAAATTGTGTATCATATAATCTCTTTGCCTATCTCAATTGCTTTTTTTAACTTTAACTTTTACTTAAATGTATATATATATATAAATATATATATATTTATATAGGTGTATACAGTGTATCTGTTATTTCTGTAGTATGTATTTATATAGTAGTCATGCTGATGACGGCTCATAGCCAGAAAGACGTGTCTATGTATCACTTTACTGCACGCAAAAAGTAATTTATAAATTAATTAATTAAAAGATCTATATATACAAAAATTGATGAAACGTCTGATTAAGGGCGAATTAAATGCTGCCCTCTGCATATTCTAAAAAACAAACCGTTTAGGGTAGGGACAAATAATAAACGCACCGGTAAACACCGGTCCACTATCGTCAGTAAAAACAATAACAAAAATCATCGTAAAATTATAGGCGATAACAAGTCGAGAATAAAACGTGGCAGGTTATTCTGGTCTAGGGATGAAAGCACTAGACTACGAATATTGACATCGAGAATACACATTCAAAAATACACGTTCAAAAATACGCGTTCAAAAATACGCGTTCAATAATACACGTTCAAAAATACACGTTCAAAAATACACGTTCAAAAATACACGTTCAAACATACACGTTCAAAAATACGCGTTCGAAAATACGCGTTCAAAAATACACGTTCAAAAATACACGTTCAAAAATACGCGTTCAAAAATACACGTTCAAAGATACACGTTCAAAAATACTGACAGTAAAATTAGCAAATATATAGAAACAAACTTTTGACTACAGTAATAATTGGTTGGATTGCTGAAAGGCTTGTGCATTTTTATATAGGTACAAATAAACTTTAGTCTTTGCTTGACTTGTCCACCAAGTTTCAATCATGAATATTTAACAGTCTTTGTGTTTTATTGCCGATAAATGCTAAGCACACCTTGATATGACGTGCAAAATTAGTTAAAATCTCCGGCATCTCCTTTATTTGCACTGTCCTGATTTTGGCTGTGACGGCTCTCTTCAGTTCAGTTATTGTCTAGGGATTGTTTTGATGAACATTATTTTTTCAGATAATCCCACGTATACAAATCTGGGGAATTTAGGTCTGGTGAGTATAAAGCTGCCATAATGATGAGACGATCCCTGCAGCCATTGCAATTAAGTATGGGAAATTTCCCCCTATCCTGTTGAAATTATTGTTAATCTTTTACAACACTTCTTCTGCCTAAGGCTACCTACAACTTCTTAACAACCACTGTGTAGTGCTCAGTGTTTATCCAGGCAGAGGTGCACATTTGGAGTGTATCAGTGAACGGTTACGAAACAAAAAACTGTAGGACATTAATGACTGAAACTTGATGGGTAAGTCAGGTATCATGTCAACCTTGTCTGAAAATTAAAGATAGTAAAAGTGGACCTTGGGTTTACTTTTGGCAGCCTCGTAACTCTCGCCTCCTTATTTTGTTCTTTAATCCTCACATTTCATGAGCGATGTTTCTGACAAAGGGGAAAGAATTACTGTTTTCTCGATCAGAATCTATCCATATAACACTTTTTTCTGTTTTAGGTCCTTACATCAAGTGGCTTCATGGAGCGATTTCCATAAAAACATCTAAATAAATTTAAGACCTCTATAAATGGGTTAAAGAATTCTTTTTATCAAATTCGTTTTTTTATTTGAAAATACCTTATATATGATATATGCTATGGAAGTAATTATGACTACAACAGACGCTTTTTTTATATATATTCTTTCTATTTGAAGAGAACTCTGTATGACCGGTCGATTGTTGCTTCATAATTTCAAGGAATATTTTAGGATTTCATCTTGTTTTACCCCCTTTTCTTCTTTCGTTTTCTCCTGTCTTCTTCGACTTCTGATTTTCTTCTCTTTTGTCTTCGTCCATGTCACTTTGTTAATTTCAAAATAACGTGAACTCATTTATCGTCCTTGTTCCCCTGTCTTCTTTCTCTCCTTTTTTTAATTTTTTCCCTGCGTTAATCATCTATAATGTCTTTCATTTTGTGCAAAACAGCATAGTCTTTATAAAATTCCAGTATTCCCCGTTGCTTTCTAGTCGCGTCAAGATGAAAGTATCCTCACAGATGTTTCAGTGTCAATTATATATTTAGAGATAGGGGTGGGTCAATTTATATTATTTAGTCCAAATGTATACAATTAGTATCAGCTCACTTAGACCGTCTTAATATGCCCCACTTCTCTTTTTAATTGGATTTCGCTCTTGTTCCATCATATTTAAACTTACCTGTCGCAAGTAAATGTAATTGATGATGTCAGTTGGTTTCCGCACGCTAGGATGTTTATTAATGGACCAACCGTCTGCATTAATGCTATTGTTTTATGGTGCAATGCAACCTTTTACATCATTTCAATTTTGCCTAGTTTGTTCTCAATTCTTTTCAGGACAGATCCTAGTGCTCTGACAATTATTGGTATTACAATAATTGTAATGCTTTATAACACCTTCAACTCTATTGGTACACTCTATTTTTAATATTATTATTTATTACTCACTATGAGTTCTCATATAATTCCTTACTAGTTGTCAATCACTGTTAAAAACATATAGTGTTCCCTGGAACCTAAATGACAACGAGTTGTCCCCAATTTTTCGCTGATATCGACAAATATCTAGTTTTGGAATTTTAATGAAACTACCCCCAGGATTATATTTCTCATGTCCTACCAGCTGATGTCTGGAGGGTACTATCAACCTTCGTCCTTTTCATCTTCTCAGACATTCTACGGCTATTTTCTATGATACCAGCCGATTTTTTTACATTTATTATATATATTACCAGCAGTCCTTAGCCGGCGTTGCTCGGGATTCAATAATGTATTGATATTAAATAATGGATTTTTCTAATAAGAAAAAGAGGATGGTGAGAGACATGACCAAAAAGAGGAGCTTGAAGTGTTCAGTCTGATTCTGTACCATGTGACCAATATTACAGCAGCTTCGTCATATCAAAAAGCTAAGCCTTAATAATTGTATCATACTGCTTCTTCTACGGAATAATTACGTTGACACTCCGGTGCTTGTTAGATCACTGAAGTTAAGCAACGTTGATCCCGGTCAGTACCAAATGGGTAGACATTTGGAAATACCATGCACTGTATGTGGAAAAACAGCGACATCTTCCTGCAAAAGAAATACAGCCCTAAAGATGACGATATGAAGTCTCAAATGTACTTTAATGGCCATGATGTTCTCTCATGTTGGAGCGCCAGTTCTCTTTAGATCACCCGTGGTAAGCAAATGGGTGACTATTTGGTGATACCAGGCACTGTATGTAAGTGACGGCGTCACCTAGGTGCGGAAAAACTGCAAAAACTAACGTCGTTAAAATATATCACTTGAGTGTGATACACATGCGACTTGAGACTGTTTGTGAATTTAATATTCCCTAGAAACTTCTTCTTTTGTAGGAAACCGACTTAAACCGCCAAGAATGTGCGCAGTCCTAAGACAGGGGGTGTTACTGCTGCTTTTAGCGTTTCTTGTCATTATTGAAAAAAAACTGTCATCATTGTAAAATAATTCCGAATAAGATACAGTATTATTTGACAGAAATTAAATCGAAATTCATTTTTTTGTTCTTGTTATGAACATAGGCATAGTTTTCACAAGGAAAACTGAAGAATCAGAATAATATATTGAGTGTGTAAGCCGTAAGCTATCGATGACAATATATGCTAAATACACAAGAATTATAGAGAGTATGAATGTCATTGATTTCTTTAACGCGGATGCAAAATTGCATTAAAAAACTGTCAAAAATGTGGTGTTCAATGATTGCTCATATCCACTGTTAATTACCTGGCCGCGAGTAAAAAGTGCATTTGTCATCAAGTGTGTGTCTGTATTAAACAATGCACTTACGCGCGAAGTCGTCTGCCCTTATTATCACATCATATCCCGCTCTATAGTTTTCTCTGTCTTTCAATAAAGCTAATGATTATCGACAGCATGCCAGTCGAGAGCCATCAATCGGCGGCCATATTGTCATTTGACAGACAGCCCAGGTCAACTCACAATCGACTTAACAGTAACCTCCGTAAATTTGCATTTTTTCTGTCTTCTGTCGTTTGAATTCTTTTCGTCTCTCTATTTTATTTTGAATTATTCTTTGTGGCTAAAGATGTATTATTTTTTTAGGGGTGATGGTCGTCACAATGGCGACCACCACCACATAATCATCTTGTCTATGCTCGCTCCCCTCTTCCAAAAAAATGCCAACGACATTTTTTATCTTTTGTTACTTCATAACCGCGAAATGACAAAAAATATTTATCGAATCTTGGGTCAGCGATCGGACGTTTAAATTGGCATTATTCAAAGTGATAAAGAAAATATGACAAAAGAACGTCGGTGGAATGCATTCTGAGGGTGGTTTAAGCGTCAGGAAATAAAAAATTAAATACAATATAAAAATAACAAGAAAGTCAAATAATATTCATAAAAAGAAAATGAACATTGCTGACGGGCGGGGAGGGCGTATTTTTCTAGTTTATTATTATTATTATTATTATTATTATTATTATTATTATTATTATTATTATTATTATTATTATTATTATTAAACAAAATTTAGCCTTTACGGCGTAAAATTAAAAAAAAAAATCTAAACTCACTTAAGGTTTTAAAAAGATAATATTTTAAGTTTTTTAGATCTAAAAAAGGTGTACCTAAAATAAAATCAACAATTAAAAAAATAAAATACAGTGAACACGATTCTAAATTCCATTATTTAATTGCTCAGTAAAATGTTTGTTTTTTTGTTTTTTACAAAAAATAGTAATTTTTAAATCAATTATTTTTTTTAAATTAAACAATTTAATTAAATAAATGTGTGCTTTAAAACATAATTTCTAATAAGATAAAAAAAACAAACAAACACAAAACGTTTTAATAAACAAAATAAAAGTAACTATATATTTTTGGACTACTCGTACGATAAATCTCAGATGATATGTTGTTTACATGTTATTAATCAAATAACGGGCCCTTGTCTTGTGTGAATCTCTCTCTCTCTCATTTTCTCTCTTTTTCTATTGCTCTCTCTCTTTCTCTTTCTCTTTCTTATTCTCTCTCTTTTTCTTTTTCTCTCTCTTTCTCCTTTTTCTCTCCCCTACTCTCTCTCTCTCTCTTTATTGAAATAGAACTTTCTGTGCGTTCGAAATAGAACGTTATACTTAATAATCAGAATGCGGCTAACCAAATGTCGGAGTGGACGCCGACTGTTCCATCATATTCCATTACAATCTAATTTAATTACGTAACCTAATTATATAGATATAAAACACGATGTCTTTAGTTAATTATATTTATAAATTTTATTAAGATTATTATTATCGAGGAAAATATTTTAAATACAAATGGACATTTGAAAATCAATCATGAGTGTATATTTGCGAATATTAACTTATTAGAAGCTTTAAAACCAATTAATTATGTAAATTTGAAACACGCGTGATGTTTGGGGAAGTTTTGGAATGGGTATATATAGAAGCTGATAAGTAGATATAGAAAGAGAGCGATCAAAACTAATATGAAAGTTTCAGCTTCAGACAGACAGGTATATAATCTCCATTATTGCTATTATTATTGTTATCATTATTATTATTATTATTATTATTATTATTATTATTATTATTATTAATATTTGTGGCAGGTGAGGGTGGCTAAGTGGCTAACGACAGTGAGTGACAAGCTCGGTGTGCCCAGTTCAGATCAAGTTTTTTTTCCACAGAAACACTTTTACTTAGAATGTTGGCAACCTTCATGTGGCCCCTCTCGTGAGTACTCAATGTCTGAAGCCGAAACTCCATCAGAGTAGTATGACTATTTAGTAAGTCCGCCAGCTTCATTATATACTATCAAAAAAAACGCCTTAAACACTATGTGCATTTCTAAATTTGCATAATCAATTGCATTTGAACTTCAAATGAATTAATATTCGCAAATATACACTCATGATGTTTTTATTCAGATTTCCACATGTATTTACGCAATTTTTACTCGCTAATAATCTTACTTATAAATTATAATTATTGAATCAAATTGTTTAATTAAAATAATAATTGATTTAAAAATTAATGAGTTACGTAGTTATTTCATCTACGTCTAACTGATTGCGTCCGTATTGATTTGACGGAGGAAGGTCGTTTCAATGGACTAACGTTCGCTGTTCAAGCGAACGTTAATCCATTGAAACAACCTCCCTCCGTCAAATCAATACGGACGCAAGACGCGCACTTAATTTCAAATGTAACCAAAACGCTGGCATTTAACCGTGTTACTTTAAAACGTTCTGAGTTTGTTTATTTTCTTAATCTTATTACCCATTATGTTTTAAAACACAAATTTATTGAATCAAATTGTTTAATTAAAATAATAATTGATTTAAAAATTACTATATAAAAACACGCACATACACACACACACACACACGCACGCACACACACTATAACGACTTTAGTTCAGGTAAACTTTTTCTTTCCGAGAATTAAAAAACTATTGGTGTTTACTGTATTTGATTTCTTAATACTTCCATAGCCAATATTATCATTTTTTCACGACCTCAACTGAATTTATGATTCCATGTTTTATTTATTAAAAAAAAGATGGGATTTTTTTTTCTTTACTGTCAACAAAAAAAACTAACACATTGTACTGGAAAACTTTACAACTGATTTTAGAATCAAATTGTTTAATTAAAAAAAAGGTCATTAAACAAACACACACACACCGTGTTCACTGTATTTGATTTTTTAGTGCTTTTTCATTTTAAGACCCACGCTAACTTTGACCCCCGTCGTTACACTTAGGGTCAAGGTTAGAGTTAGTTTTTTTTTTCCTTTATAATTAAAAATATTTATATTTAGGGGGGGGGATAAAAAAAATGGGGAAAGGCGGTCAAAAAATTGTGTTTTTCTTTTTCTTAACTATGAATGGGGGAGGGTAATACAAAAAAATTGAGGGGGGTGCAAAAAATGTTTTTCTTTCTTTTTAAACTAAAAATCTTTCTAAAATCGGGGTAGGGTCGAATTTCTTTTTTTCTATATTTTCAACTAAAATATTCTTGGTCATAAACACAGAAAATCAATGTCTAACCACCCAAGAAATATGACTGGGGCTCTATCGGTTTACGCGTGAGCGTCCATTTCTGATGCGGCTGTCTAGCAAAAATATGCGACCGGAGGGAGCATATATTTGTTAGTATATATAATTTGCAGAGTGTTTAGGTGACATTTGTCTGGTTCAAAAGCTGAATTGGCACCTTTTTTCATTGCCCGACCTTACCATAAGAGTGTGCAAGGAGGTGAGGAGGCGAGGAGGTGAAGAGGTGAGGAGGTGAGGAGCACGAAAGAAAAAAGTTGCTGCATAGATATCCATCCTTTAGGTTTTGCGGTGTATGAAGAAAAACATGTTACCATAGTTTGGTTAAAAAGACAAACTTTATTTACAATTTGAATCAATTTTATTCACAAAGTTTCATCAACACAACAGACATGGTCCAGAAATAGTTACAAAGATAAGTATAATAAAATATGTTGAGTCAGTAGTCATGCATGTGAGAATGTATCCGGGTCTTTGATCTTGCCTCTTGCTCAACACGGCTAGAGGCGAGAAAGGGATATAGCCTCTTGTCAAGACGACGCTTAAGCTCTGACTGTTTCTAGAAAATGGGAAAAGGGTTTGGGCGGAAGTTACCCTCTACGCACAAGAGTATTATCGCGACCAACGTATCAATCACTCCGCAAGTGAGAACATTTAAGCGCAAAAGAAAGTAGACCGTAATTATGTAACGTCTACATGGATAAGAGTCACGTAACGCATAAAGATTCGAATTGGCCTTACACTACGACGTTTTGAAGGTACGTTACGTTACAAACTTATGTGGAAACCCCCGCATCAAAGAAATAAGGATGTCGCGTTATATATGCCTATTTGACTCATATTTCCTCTCTAAGGAAAGGTCTGATGTATCGTAAGTCATAGTCAATTAAAATACATGTTTTTTCATAAATGCAGATCACAATCATAACAGAACAGTCAAATCCCATCTCCTACCCCTAACCCTAACCCTAACCCTAACCCTAACCCTAACTTCGTATGGTCCACTATTCCTTTCTTCCTTCGTGTCCTTAGTATCAAACGGAATTTCTATGAACAGAGATTCTTCACAAGAACTACTCATATGTGGAACACATTACCACGGTACTGCGTACAAGCAGACTAAAACATGGTCGTTTTTAAATCGAAAATCAACAAATACTTACTGTTGTGAAGTTGTTCCACAGTAAATAATAAATAAAGGAAGTCAAGTCGAGGGTTGGTTTAACAAGTGTATTAACAAAGTAAGAAAGTGACTAGCACTTGGCTAGACAGTTACAAGACTGTGCTTTGTCTTCTGGTGACTCGCACTATTTATAGTGACAACCGGTGTTGTTTCTCCTGTGTAAGAACGGCCGGTGTAACACTTACCATAACTATTTCTCATAAGTATTCAAATTGTGTCAGGTACAGTCGCTATTTTCAGTCTTCTCATAATATTCTTTATCATTCAACTGTCAATCCATTTATCAAATTAATTATCATCCTCGAGTGTTTTTAGCCTTGATAAGTGACTCTTAAAAACCCTATCTAAATCTTAGTAGAATTCATTGTCAAGCAAAACAGGCTGACTTCTTTCATTATAATTCTAAAATATAATAAGACGACGTGATTGCTTTCTTCTTCCTTCTTTTCATCTGTTTCTTTCTTCGTTTCCCCTTCTTTCTCCTTGTTCTTCTACCTTCTTTTTCCTTTTCTTGCTTCCTCTTTTTCTTTTTTCTTTTCTTGCTTCCTCTTTTTCTTTTTTCTTCTTTTTCCTTTTCCTTTATCGTTTTCTTTTTCTTTCTTCTTCTTCTTCTTCTTCTTCTTCTTCTTCTTCTTCTTCTTCTTCTTATTATTATTATTATTATTATTATTATTATTATTATTATTATTATTATTCCTATTCCTTCTGTTTCAATTGTATGTTTCTTTATCTTCTTCTTCATCCATTTTTCATTTTACTCTTTCTTCTTTCTTTTTCCTTCTACTTTTCAACCTTTTCTTCTTTATTTTATTTTACAATTTTCTTTCAATCTTTTTGAATACTCGATGCTTTCTTGATTTACCAATTTCTTCAGAGTTTCAAAGATGCTGGAACTAATCATAATCGTCGAATGAGTTCCGTATCTGATGCAGACCACGAGTGATAAAGAGGCCCATGCCCTTGACGTAATCGTTGTTGAACGACCAGATGGTTTTTAAAACGGCGAACGCTAAATTTATCGGTTATATAAAAAGGGCGGGAAATGGAAAATGTTTGATTTTCTTTTTGTTTATATTCTTGACGAGATTCTTAAATGTCTGATCATTTCAGGAGTAAAAGTATTTTAGCGCGAGGAATGTGGAAATAAATAATTAGAGATTATTTCAGTTGACACTGGAAGAAAATTCAATTCACATATTTACAAGACGAGGAAGGACAGCTGAAAAATGGAAATAAAAAAAATGAGAAGATGGAATAAAATGAATGATACAAAGAAAATGAAAGATTCAAAAAAGAAAAAAAGAAGAGAAAAAAAGAACTATAGAACATGATTTTAAGGCTTGCTATACACATGCACGAGCGTTGCCCGGGAAAATAGAAAACCCAAGAAACACCTGCTCCTACCTCTGAATTTCATACAAGTATTTTTACTTAACGCAGCTACATACTTACGTCGAGACGAAACTAAAGAAATAGTACCTACATTTAAACACCGTAATGTTTAAAATAAAAAAGTATGCTCTTTTTTTATATGTATATCGTATCGATGTCTTCGCAAAGATGGTTATTGTTATGTTTTTGTATATTTTGCATATTTTATAAACATGTAAAAGCAACAGTGTTATTTGTTGTGTCAATAGTCGCTCAATTGTAAGTCGAGGTAGTAATTATTATTATAATGTGAAGTTAGACGAAATATATACCCTAATTAGAGTTATACCGTATTACTGTTGCGGTGTGCTGGATCGAGGGAAAATGACTTATTATTGTGGGGGTGGTGTAAGTTACTCCTACTTCTACGCTGACATTTCGATGCATAGAGAAAACGGCTGACCGGATAAAATATAGAAATAGCTGGTTGCGAAAAAAATAAACCTATAATTTCTTAAAATACTCATAAAGGATCGGGCTGAAGAGCACACGAAGTACAATTCTATACGCAGCTTTTGTTTAAGGAGCTATATGCGTCAATGAAATAGGGGGGAATTATTTTACTTCATATAAAACATACAACTAGAATAAAAAACAAATGACAGCTGAAATAATTTAAAATTAACTGAAGCCGAAATCTATGAAATAAAAAATTAAATAAGTAAATAATTAAGAAATTGAAAAGAAAATATAAAACAAAACAAAACAACAGTTAAATAAATAAAAAGACTGTCACAGAAAATAGAAATAGAAAAGATTGAGAAAAAATTAGAAAAGAAGACGAGACGAATAGAAGAAAGAAAAAAAAGAGAACAGGCGAAATTATAGTCGAATAATTAGTAAAAATAAATAAATAAGTAAATAAAGGAAGAACAACTAAAAATTAGAAAAAGAAAGATAGAAAAGAAAGTAAAAAAAAGATGAAAGTTAAAAATAAACATGAAAGATTAACTAGACTGATTATCAAAAGTAACGAGACGAAAGTATTACAAAACAGATGAAAACGAAAGAAAAGCAGGAAATGAAGAAATCAAAAAATCAAAAAAATTATATATGAAAAAAGTTGTTATAATATTGTAAACATCTCTCTCTCTCTCTCTCTCTCTCTCTCTCTCTCTCTCTCTCTCTCTCTCTCTCTCTCTCTCTCGTACCATCAAAGACGTTTATCAAATTAACAAAGAAATAAGTTTCTTTATTCTTGTTTTTTGATGAAAAAAAAAAAATGACTCAATACTGGTCACCCCTGAAGAAGCAATTTTATTCCGTAATCGATAGGATTAATGTAAGGAAAAAAAAAATTAATCTTGTATTGCTAATTTGGCTTATATTTCAATTTTATTATATATATATATATATATATATATATATATATATATATATATATATATATATATACTCCGTATGGCGTTATTAGATGGCAATTTTAAATAATCTATGTACGTTTTAAGAGAGAGAGAGAGAGAGAGGCAAGAAATATGTTTAGAATATTATAACAACTTTTATATATATATATATATATATATATATATATATATATATATATATATATATATATATATATATATATATATAGTATCTACAATAAGTGAGTACACCCAACGAATTTTTTACTTGTTACTTCATAGAACTTTAATTTTTCGTAGGATTTAAATGAAACTCGATGTGAACATAACCATGTAGTGGTTTATAGCTTTATAAACTATGAAGGAACAAATATCTTTTGAATGCAAAAAAAAATTGAACAAAAACATTTGGAACAAGTAACAAAAAGTGAGTACACATGAGCATTTTAAAGAAATAATCTTATTTTTAATATTCTGTATGGCCTCGATTGTTATCAATAACAGCAGACTATCTCATAGGCATTGATTCGACTAGTTTATGACATGTGCCCGCCGGAATTGCGTTCCATTCACACTTGATGACCTCCTTCAGTTCGTTATTATTTCTCGGATTTTTCCCTTCAATTTTCCGTTTCAGATGCTCCCACAAATGCTCTATTGGGTTCAAATTAGGTGACATACTCAGCCATGGTAAGGTATTCACTCGTTTACTGTCGAAGAATGCCTTCGTAGCCCGAGACGTGTGCTTAGGGTCGTTATCTTGCTGGAAAACACCACGTCTGCCAACACTTGTTAGACTTGGTAACATTATTTCCTCCTGTATCTGGCAATAGAGTTTGGAATCCATTTTTCCTTCGATGAAAGCAAGTCGTCCAACTCCTTTGGCACTCATACACCCCCACATCATTAAGCTCCTACCTCCATGCTTTACAGTTGGCACGACACACTTATCCTTGTAAGCTTCCCCTTATCGTCGCCACACACGCTTAACGCCATTAGATACGAATAGATTTATTTTTGTCTCATCAGACCAAAGGATTTTGTCCCAAAACTGAATGTCTTTGTCTTTATGTTCATTAGCACATTCATAGCGCTTCTTTTTGTTAGAAGTTTTAAGCAGAGGCTTCCTCCGGGGCATGCAGCCTTTAAACCCGTCTTCATTGAGAATGTTGCGCACTGTCTGAGCACTCACAGTTTAAACTGTACGAAATTTCTTCTGCGATGCTAGCAGCACTCCGACGTCTGTTTCGCTCTATTATTTGTTTGATGTGCCTCTTAGTTCGATCAGAAAACTTATTTGGTTGACCGGAACGGCGGACATTTTTGACGGTTCCAGCTGTTTTGTACCGTTGAACAACTTTTGCTACCGTATTTCGGCTGATATTTACATTGTCACTAATTTCTTATATGAATGACCACTCTTGAATAAATTAACAATAGTTTCACGAGTTTTTTCATCTCATTCATTGCCATGAGGAGCCATTTCCAATAATATTATGAAAAACAATTTGGTAGCAATAGATCCAAGCAATAGCAGCGGAATGTAAGCAAAAAGCCGGTAAAATGCCTTAGGTTATATATTAGGGTACAATAAAAAGGTGTCAACAGAAAGTTCTGCTATTTATAGCTAATTGAGTACATGTTTATTCATGATAAGTGAATTTCATAACTGTGTACTCATTTATTTTACTGTGACTTTATGGATTTTTTTCCTATTATTTGTAATAAACAACAAATTCGAACCTTAACGCTTATGCATATTTAAATTTAAATATATGGCTATGTTCATTTAAATCCTACTAAAAATTTAAATAAAGTTCTATGAAGTAAAAAGTAAAACTCACTTATTGTAGATACTGTAAATATATATATATATATATATATATATATATATATATATATATATATATATATATATAAGAAGTTGTGTTTTGAGGCTACGACTGGAGCTTGGTAGAAAACCCATGGATACGAGGCGAGGTAAATAGAACAAACGACAATATTTGAAAGGGTTCAATAATTTTGATGTGTGTCGAATTAGGCTGGTATCCGTGTTGTATTACAAATGTATGGGACATACATTTTTAGTAATTGTCAAGAATAATCAACAGAAAGAAAAGGGCGTCAAAAGCAAATCGTCAACAAATAACTTTTACTTTTTTACCTACCTGCCTAATTCTGGTGTGCTGTCGAGTATTTTAAAGCTTTTTGTATTTCAATTAAAAAGTTCGATTAGATATATTACTTCATACTGAAAAATGGAAATTACTGACAGTCAATCGCCGATTGTCTACGAAGTCTCGTGAATCTTTTGTACTTTTCTCATTTTAATTAGGACGCATGTAAATTTTCAAGAGTTTGGGATAGTCATTTGTTGAATATTTGTTTGTTTATTTCATCTTAAAATACTCATAAAATCAACTTCGGAGATGTACGTTTACGCCATTTTGAAAACGGAACTGTAACGCCGACGGATTTGAAAGAATTATTAAAATGCAATAAAAACATTTTAAAATAATTTAAAACACACAAAAACAGGCAGGTAGGTAATAAAGCAACTTTATTGCCTTTGATAACAGTTATTTGTTGATTTTTTTGTTTTATTTCACCATTTTTATGTTTGTTATTCTTGACAATTGTCCCTATTTTTCGTTTATTCGTTTCATTATGGGGAATTATTTTTATGCTTATACAAGATCAAACCTCAACATTGAAATATATCAAATAACACCATGACAATCATATTTTTGTTCTTTTTCCTCAAAGTACCTAAATTCGAAGAGAAAATTGTTGCTTTCTTTTTCTGTAGATAAGGCAACAACTAGATTACTATCCGTCCAGAGGTAGGTGTTGCTAGTATTATGATAACGCTGAGTTAATCAAAGTTAGTTCCCATAAGACTTTGCTATATTTACCATTATCATCATCGTCATCATCATAGTTATAATCATCATTAATATCATCAGGATGATGATGATCATTATCATCATGATCATGAGCATCATCATCATGTACTACACCTTCGTTTTCTGTAGTTTTTGTTTTAATCTTTCTATTTACTGTTATTTACTTTATGATGCTTACTCGCATCTCAACGAAAGGCTTTCTCTTTGTAAGTTCGTCTGTCACGCATGAATTCGGAATTGTATTCACATCGTTAAAAGCGCAAATTGAATAGGCTCATCTTAAGAATATCCGTCTGTGTTGCTTTCTTTCTTTCTTCTTTTCCTTCTTATTTTTCTTCTTTTTCATCTTGTTTTTCGGACGCTATTTTTGTTTCTAAATATTTGTTGAAACATTTAATCTTTTCGTCATCCACTTTTTTTTTTAATTTTACACCGTTTACTTTGTTTTTATCTTTTTATATTATATTTATTTTCTTTCATCCGTTTAGATTTATTTTTTTATTTTTAAAAATTCATATCGTATATCTTTCTCTTTATTTAAAATAATCTTTTCTATTTTAACATTCTGCGATTTTTCTTTCTTCCTTCCGCCATTTTGTTTATCCGCCATTCTATACAGTCTTTTTTATTCTATTTCCTCTTTTCTTTCGTTTCATAAACAAGTCTTCCTTCTTTCATTGTTTCTTCCTCTTCCGCCATCTTTTAAAACTCAACATGCGTTTATTTTTTTTTATTCGATAATTTTCGTTTCTTCCTGGGCTTCTCCGTGGAGACCGCCAAACAAAAAAGATAACCTCTTCTATTAGAGTTCGGACGTCATCGATAATAGTTTAGAGACATTGAAGATTGAGGATACTTTATGGCTGCCATTGTCGTCTGCTTCCATTATTTACCCAGCCTGATAAAAAGGTGACCTACTGTAGAATAAATGCACGATTCACATAACAAGAAGGGCTGAGTCATCTGTCCACGGGATACCGTTTCAGACTAGTGAATGCGATATTCTATTTTGGTTATTTAAACACTAATACTGTGAAAAGGGGTCAGGGGGTTCATGCATAGTGGATATGCGCTTCCATGGCGTTTTCGACTAATCCCTATACACCAGCATGTGTGTGGCGACGATTTTATTTTTTATTAAAAATCGCTCCAGACAAGGCATGAAACCACTTGATATAAGGAACAAAAAAATACTACTTCAAGGTCCAACACGAACCAACGCTAATTATTATATGGATAGATTCCCACCCATAAAGCAGCAATTCTTCCCCCTTTGTCAGTAACATCGCTCATTGAATGTGAGGACTAAAAGACGATATAAGGGAAGCGAGAGTTACGAGGCTGCTGAAAGTGACCGCAAAGTCTACTTTCTACTCTACTAATTACTCGCCCCTTCACGAAGTAACTCGGTTAATGTGCTTGAACATAATCAGAACAGCAACGGACCTGGAAGAGTCTAACCTCGATAAAACAATCTATCTATCTTTTACGTGTACCATTTCTTGTGGCGATCAGCGACAAGCTAATTTATAATAAGGGTTTGAATATACTTCTGGCCAGGAATAAATCGTATAATTATAAATAACGAAAATATCTTTAAACGAATTATTATTATTATTATTATTATTATTATTATTATTATTATTATTATTATTATTATTATTATTATTATTATTATAGTCAATTATTAAACCAGGCGAAGAAACTCCATACTCGACGGCTGCGAGTGTCTGAAAGACTTTCAAAAATACAAAGCTGATTTATAATAAGTGTTATAATATAATTTTTGCCATTAATAAAATTTATATAACAAAAAAACGAAATTACTTTCAAATAAAGAATTCGTGTGAATAAAACAAGAGGTTTTATGATGAGCAATCAGATTTGGGACACCATTTGAATTTTCCGTATATGTAAATGACAAAGCGATTTAACTGGTTTATCGGCCTAGATGATTAGCCAGTGAACATTGCCGGTGAATATCGCTAAATGTCTGTTAGTAAAGGAAATATCGGTCCGGATATTGTATGTAATCGATAAAATCGACAGAAATTTCAATATTTATTTTTTTAAGCACACAGACCCATGAATGTTGTAATTGGTTTCTAATAACTAATAATCGATAGCATCAACATGTCAGTGTAGCGTTTTTTTACATGTATGTATAAATAAATAAAAAATTATATAAATAGCTCTATTTACTATTGAGAAGAATAATATAATCCCGGTTGAAATTATTTAGATTGTTATCCTGTAGATGTTTACCTTACCTGAATTACAATATATATATATATATATATATATATATATATATATATATATATATATATATATATATATATATATATGCATATGTAAATTAATAGATATATAACAAATAATAAAACTATAAATACAGCTCTTAGTAACAACAAGACACAGCCTCCTGAAGGCGGTCGAGAGACCGAAAGCGCTAGAGGAATGACCCACCATACAACGTTAGGTGCCATACTCCACCAATTAACACTCGAAAACCGAAGAATCGCTCGCCGCGTCGAGAAATTAACAAGAAAGATAGCGAAGAGAGAAAACTCCGTGGTCTTTAACGACGCGTGTATAATAAATGACTTTCTGTCGATATATATATATATATATATATATATATATATATATATGATGTTGCAGCAACATCCGACACTTGTAAACGATCTACTAAAAAGTACTAAGAAGCGCGGTGAAGCCCTGGAAGGACGAGATAACCGACGTATTCCTGTACGCAAGGCCAAACGATCCATGCTGGTCGCCGGACTTGTAGCTGCCCTCTAACCTGACTGCAACCCCCTTGACTATTCCGAGTTCGATTCTTTAAATCCTTTACAACCGTTTTGATAGTTTTTCCTATGCTTTACATAATTCCCAACCCTGTCAACTAGTAAAATATGTCGATCTAAGTTCAGTCTAAGTTCTGCTCCTAGTGCGGCATTCACCCTGGTCGTGTTGAGCCGGATTCCTACGAACGAGGAAGTTTCTAGGGAATATGATATCCACAAGCGGTTCCCAGTCGCATTTATATCCAGCTCAGGCGAGATTATTTTGTAGTTTTTTTTTCCAGGGATGTGACGTCTGGTATTCCCAAATGGTGTCTGATCATCTGAAGTAAATTAGCAATAATTATATATATATATACATACATACATACATACATACATACATACATTCAAGCCCTCCGTTCAGTCTAGAGAGACTATGGATACCCCAATAAGGGGCTGGCTGTGCGTGTAATTATGAAGCAAGGGTTGCGCAATAACTCTCCTGAGTCGGCACTGCTTGATTCCAATGGCAAGCAGTTCAAGACGACTGGAAACAATGCCGAGATAAACAGAGAGCACATACAGAACCTGGTAGTCCCAAATGGTCACCCATTTAATACTGGCCAGGCTCGACGTCGCTTAACTTCGGTGATCTAACGGGAACCGGTGTGTCAACGTGATTGTACATATATATATGTATATAATTAATGTAGGTATACACCTTAGATATAGAACCGACGTAACACAGTGAATATCATTTTCATTAAAACTAATAATTGATTATTCATGGTTTTTATAGAGTTCATATTGTCAGCTATTTTATATTGTCCGCTATTTTATATTGTCAGCTACTTTTGTGGATTCTTCACCACCTAAAAATAAAATAAAAAAATACTTGTTGGCCAATATATAAATACACTGTGAGCCAGAAGTAACCGACCAATGGATAGCTTCTTATTACAAGTGAACGGGCTGTCTATTTAGACTCTCCTTCGATCGATTGCTTGATGACAGATCATTGTTAGCAAAGGCAATTTTTGTGAATATATCTTACCAGTGTCAATTTGATTCACCTGCCTGTTAGAAATATATAAGTCGGTGTGTTTAATTCAGATTGAAAGTCGTACCCCACGATTGGCAGAGATGAATACTCCAAGACTGATAACCAAAGCACGTGTATTTAGGGTGTAATTGTTTTTTTTTGTATGTGAAACGGATAACAAGTGTAGTTTGGTGTGTCAGCCATTTGTGTTTTTTCCGTTTTATACATTCTTCGCCTTTGCTCCCAATAATTCCACTATTAACTATCCACGTTTCTGTCACTCGGCGTGTAGGATTGATTCTAACTGCAACCGTCTCAATCACCATTGTTCTAGTACTCCGCATTTCTAGAAGATGGATCTCCTCGTATGCAAATTATGAATAAGCATATAATCCCGACCCCATTAATACGCCTTACAGTTCTTACAAATCGCCGCCAGACATCGCAGACGCTTTGAACTGGGTAATTTTGAACATTTATCATCACGTTTCTAAAATTTTGAGATGAGTATTGACAATGTGTATAATTTGGATTATTCGGACTACTGTTCTCATCTTGAGTGTTATTCTCATAACGGTCATGTCTGACAGAACGAGAGAAAGCTACCTCCGTGGAGTAAATAAAGGGTTTCGTTCGAAATTCCGGGCAGATTCCTGAGTTCGACAGAAACATTCTCGAGTTCGACAAGATACACCTGAAGAAGGCCGGAAGTTACATCGGCCGAAACGTTGTGAGAATAACACTCAAGATACGAACAACAGTATGAATAATCCAAATTATACAATTTATCATCACATTTTCTTAGTTTCTGTCTGTTTTTTCAAGAACTCCTTCTGAAGTTTTAGAGATAGACTTCTATAATCATATATATATATTCTGGAAGTAGATTATACAGAGTACTTTGAAAAGTATGTTTCATTTTGATCAAATAGTGCACATTAATATCATAGGATCTGCATTTGAACAGGACAACGTTATTTTATTGTATTTATAACTTGAAAAGGAAGAGCTACTCGAATAATAATAATAATAATAATAATAATAATAATAATAATAATAATAATAATAATAATAATAATAAAAATACATAATCTTGAAAGTATATTACAGATCGTATTTGGACTAATATATTTCAGTTTGATAAAAAGGGGAACAATAAAATCGTGGCGTCTGCAAATTATTATTTGAAGGGACAGACAGACAGAAATAATTAGGAGATATAATGCTTGAGTTCTTTAGGTCTCTCTGTAAAGAGGTTTGTCAGGACAACCTGACATGAGGATACTTCGTTCTACAAGTAAACCATGACAAAATATTAAAACTAACATAGTATTCGAAGCCCAAATAAGATATCCTGGACATGGCTACACACTGGCTCATACAAGG
This sequence comes from Sepiola atlantica, assembly GCA_963556195.1. Classification (NCBI taxonomy): domain Eukaryota; kingdom Metazoa; phylum Mollusca; class Cephalopoda; order Sepiida; family Sepiolidae; genus Sepiola; species Sepiola atlantica. Next base: position 22,148,724 of record OY744539.1, read on the forward strand.
AATCTTATGCAAGTGATGCTACCTCAAGAAACACCACGAAACTATATACTCCACCAGACTAGATGAATTATTGAAAAGTAAGAAATGACTACAATAAAAAAACATAACATAGTAAAGTGGTCGTTTAGGGAAAAGAAAATTAATATTCTTCACTGTCTTACTATGTTTGAGAGGTGGATGATGATCTTAAATGAACACTCAAATTACTATGTATCTCATAAACAGACCAAGTGTTAGACCCAGGATGCGGTCTCCTAATTTCTGAGAACTAACTCCAAAATGAAATAAAAAGGGAATATTAATAGGATTGTTAATATTATTAATCCTCTCTCTTGTTATTTATATACCTATTTATGAGAACCGTTAGATGTTCGTATTCTTGTTGTTAGTGAAAGGGATTGCGAGATGCCAAAGTCTCTGATTGGTTGAAGAAAGCCAGGTTTTAGGAGAGAGATGAATTTTGAGATAATCAACACTTTTAGTGTGGTCATTCATGCATCGCAATCCATAGGGTCCACCTACTCTAAACGATACAAGATGACGACCCAGACATGGTACACACGTGAGTAGAATACACGACATGTTTATGTTCTTGTCTCTCTCATATTTTGCTTTTAATCATCATCATCATGATCATAATAATAATAATAATAATAATCATCGTCATCATCATCATCGTCGTCGTCATCATTATAATCAACATAACCATACTCATAATCATCATCATCATCATCATCATCATCATCATCATCATCATCATCATCATCATTCTGATAATTTTATACTTTGAATTTTTTCTCGACAACATCATCTTATTTTGCTAATCTGACTTTTTCTCGTTTTATTATTTTAATTATTCGTTTCATTCTCTTCTACCTTTTTTCTCTCTCCAACTCCTTTTCTTCTTCTTCTTCTTCTTCTTCTTCTTCTTCTTCTTCTTCTTCTTCTTTATTCCCAGATTCTTATCTTCTCTATTATTCTTTCTTTATTCTTGTTCTTCCTCTTTGTCTTCCTCCTTCTTCCCTACCTTCTGCTCCTACCGTTTCTCCGTCACTTCTACAACCACCACATTAATCTTATTCTTCTTTCTTTTTTTCTTTTTCTCTATCCTCTTCTTTTCTTCTTCTCCTTTTTCTTAATTTTTTTCTTTTTTTCCTCCTCCCCGATTCTCATTTTCTATATTATTCCTACTTCATTTCTTTGCTTTCTCTTACCCCTTTCCTTTCTTCTCTTCCTCGTACTTATATCCTCCTCAACAACGATCAATGCAACTTCATTTTTCTCCTCCTTTTATTTTTCTCCTTCATTCCTTTCTTCCTTCTTTTATTCCTTCCGTCCTTCCTTTCTTCCTTCTTTTATTCTTTTATTCTGTCCTTCCTTTCTTTCTCTATTCCACCTTGTTCTTTTTTATCCTCCTCTATCCGACACGCTCATCAATGGCACATATCAAACTTCTTAGTTTGTCTTGGCTTAGAACACACCCTCCTACACGACCTCCCCAACCCAGCCATCCTTTCGTCGAAATCAATTTTTATCTCTGACACCAAATTCAAAAGCTTTACGCCCAACTCTTTATCCGAAACGAAAACACGCTGGTGCTAAACATTTCACTGCTTATAATCATGTACTTTTCTACATTGTTCGTCTGATTAGAATTTGCTTACACGGTCCCATTATTATTTGTCACAAACAACAACAACAACAACAACAACAACAACAACAACAATAAAAATAATAATAATAATAATAATAATAATAACAACAACAAATGTCCATGAAACGAAATCACAACATGGAAAGACGAAAAACGAAGACTACAAAAGTCGACCTCTTTTCTCTCGTTCTGCTCATTAAAGGAAGTCTCACAATGGGAAGACCGTGATGGCAATTTCGGTTTATTACATTAGATTTCTGTTTATGATAGCAGCCACTTTTGAGGCCTCGTTCTGATTTTTTTGAGTCGGCCAATCGCTGGCCTGCTTGGGTCGGTGGCTTTCTTTGATATTACGATTTCCTATACCTTATCAGCCGTGTAACCATCATAAGTAGCAGCTTGATCACCCCTATTACCAACATTATCATGATAATGATGATGATGATGATGATGATGATGATGATGATCATCATCATCATCATCATCATACTAGCAGTATCATTATCATCATCATGCTTCTTTCAGAATTACACTAAAGGTCGGTTTTACTTTGAGAAAAACCCAGCTCCCTAAAGAGGGACACTTTGAATTATGACAAAAGAATATTGCTTCAGTGTAGAAAGATGTATCATTCACTGTCCGAGAACAGAAAATATAAAGTGTAGTATCAGAACATGTACTACATAAGAACAAAGTGTAGTATATGTTCTGATGTTACACTTTGCTCCGAGCCAAAAGGCCCACGAGTCAATACCTGCGATTTTTCGGTGATAATAAATGGGTTATTTCACAAGTTTCAGAGTGACAGCAAGTATCCTCAGATCTCTAATATTGCTCGTTCTAATACTACACTTTACTCCAATACTGCTCGTTCTGATATAACACTTTACTTCAATACTGCTCGTTCTGATACTACACTTTACTTCAATACTTCTCGTTCTGATATAACACTTTACTCCAATACTGCTCGTTCTGATACTACACTTTACTTCAATACTTCTCGTTCTGATATAACACTTTACTCCAATACTGCTCGTTCTGATACAACACTTTACTTCAATACTTCTCGTTCTGATATAACACTTTACTCAAATACTGCTCGTTCTGATACTACACTTCACTCCAATACTGCTCGTTCTGATACTACACTTTACTCCAATACTGCTCGTTCTGATACTACACTTTACTCCAATACTGCTCGTTCTGATACTACACTTTACTCCAATACTGCTCGTTCTGATGCTACACTTTACTCTAATACTGCTCGTTCTGATACTACACTTTACTCTAATACTTCTCGTTCTGATACTACACTTTACTCCAATACTTCTCGTTCTGATATTACACTTTACTCTAATACTTCTCGTTCTGATACTACACTTTACTCCAATACTTCTCGTTCTGATATTACACTTTACTCTAATACTTCTCGTTCTGATACTACACTTTACTCCAATACTGCTCGTTCTGATACTACACTTTACTCTAATACTGCTCGTTCTGATACTACACTTTACTCTAATACTGCTCGTTCTGATACTACACTTTACTCCAATACTTCTCGTTCTGATACTACACTTTACTCTAATACTGCTCGTTCTGATACTACACTTAACTCCAATACTTCTCGTTCTCATACTACACTTTACTCCAATACTTCTCGTTCTGATACTACACTTTACTCCAATACTGCTTGTTCTGATACTACACTTTAATCCAATACTTCTCGTTCTGATACTACACTTTATTCCAATACTTCTCGTTCTGATACTACACTTTATTCCAATACTTCTCGTTCTCATACTACACTTTACTCCAATACTTCTCGTTCTGATACTACACTTTACTCCAATACTTCTCGTTCTGATACTACACTTTATTCCAATACTTCTCGTTCTCATACTACACTTTACTCCAATACTTCTCGTTCTGATACTACACTTTACTCCAATACTTCTCGTTCTGATACTACACTTTACTCCAATACTGCTCTTTCTGAAACTACACTTTACTCCAATACTGCTCATTCTGATACTACACTTTACTCTAATACTGCTCGTTCTGATACTACACTTTACTCCAATACTTCTCGTTCTGATACTACACTTTTCTCCAATACTGCTCGTGCTGATACTACACTTTACTCCAATACTGCTCGTGCTGATACTACACTTTACTCCAATACTGCTCGTGCTGATACTACACTTTATTCCAATACTGCTTGTTCTGATACTACATATTACTCTAATACTGCTCGTTCTGAAACAAAACTTTACTCCAATACTTCTCGTTCTGATACTACACTTTACTCCAATACTTCTCGTTCTGATACTACACTTTACTCTAATACTGCTCGTTCTGAAACTAAACTTTACTCCAATACTTCTCGTTTTAATACTACACTTTACTCCAATACTTCTCGTTCTGATACTACACTTTACTCTAATACTTCTCGTTCTGATACTACACTTTACTCCAATACTGCTCGTGCTGATACTACACTTTACTCCAATACTGCTCGTTCTGATACTACACTTTACTCCAATACTGCTCGTTCTGATACTACACTTTACTCCAATACTGCTCGTGCTGATACTACACTTTACTCTAATACTGCTCGTTCTCATAAACACTTTACTTCAATGTTGCTCGTTCTGATACTACCCTTTACTCCAATACTTCTCGTTCTGATACGACACTTTACTCCAATACTGCTCTTTCTGAAACAACACTTTACTCCAATACTGCTCGTACTGATACTACACTTTAATCCAATACTTCTCGTTCTGATACTACACTTTACTCCAATACTTCTCGTTCTGATACTACACTTTACTCCAATACTTCTCGTTCTGATACTACACTTTACTCCAATACTTCTCGTTCTGATAGTACACTTTACTCCAATACTTCTCGTTCTGAAACTAAACTTTACTCCAATACTTCTCGTTCTTATACTACACTTTACTCCAATACTTCTCGTTCTGATACTACACTTTATTCCAATACTTCTCGTTCTCAGACTACACTTTACTCCAATACTGCTTGTTCTGATACTACACTTTATTCCAATACTTCTCGTTCTGATACTACACTTTACTCCAATACTGCTCGTTCTGATACTACACTTTATTCCAATACTTCTCGTTCTCAGACTACACTTTACTCCAATACTGCTTGTTCTGATACTACACTTTACTCCAATACTTCTCGTTCTGATACTACACTTTACTCCAATACTTCTCGTTCTGATACTACACTTTAATCCAATACTGCTGGTTCTGATACTACACTTTACTTCAATACTGCTCGTTCTGATACTACACTTAATTCCAATACTTCTCGTCTTCATACTACACTTTACTCCAATACTGCTCGTTCTGATACTACACTTTATTCCAATACTGCTCGTTCTGATACTACATATTACTCTAATACTGCTCGTTCTGAAACTAAACTTTACTCCAATACTTCTCGTTCTGATACTACACTTTACTCTAATACTGCTCGTTCTGAAACTAAACTTTACTCCAATACTTCTCGTTTTAATACTACACTTTACTCCAATACTTCTCGTTCTGATACTACACTTTACTCTAATACTGCTCGTTCTAATACTACACTTTACTTCAATGTTGCTCGTTCTGATACTACACTTTACTCCAATACTGCTCGTGCTGATACTACACTTTACTCCAATACTGCTCGTTCTAATACTACACTTTACTTCAATGTTGCTCGTTCTGATACTACACTTTACTCCAATACTGCTCGTGCTGATACTACACTTTACTCCAATACTTCTCGTTCTGATACTACACTTTACTCCAATACTGCTCGTTCTGATACTACACTTTACTCCAATACTGCTCGTTCTGATACTACACTTTACTCCAATACTGCTCGTGCTGATACTACACTTTACTCTAATACTGCTCGTTCTCATAAACACTTTACTTCAATGTTGCTCGTTCTGATACTACCCTTTACTCCAATACTTCTCGTTCTGATACGACACTTTACTCCAATACTGCTCTTTCTGAAACTACACTTTACTCCAATACTGCTCGTACTGATACTACACTTTACTTCAATACTTCTCGTTCTGATACTACACTTTACTCCAATACTTCTCGTTTTGATACTACACTTTACTCCAATACTTCTCGTTCTGATAGTACACTTTACTCCAATACTTCTCGTTCTGAAACTAAACTTTACTCCAATACTTCTCGTTCTGAAACTACACTTTACTCCAATACTGCTCGTACTGATACTACACTTTACTCCAATACTTCTCGTTCTGATACTACACTTTACTCCAATACTTCTCGTTTTGATACTACACTTTACTCCAATACTTCTCGTTCTGATACTACACTTTACTTCAATACTTCCCGTTCTGATACTACACTTTACTCTAATACTTCTCGTTCTGATACTACACTTTACTCCAATACTTCTCGTTTTTATACTACACTTTACTTCAATACTGCTCGTTCTGATACTACACTTTACTCTAATACTTCTCGTTCTGATACTACACTTTACTCTAATACTTCTCGTTCTGATACTACACTTTACTCCAATACTTCTCGTTCTGAAACTAAACTTTACTCCAATACTTCTCGTTCTTATACTACACTTTACTCCAATACTGCTCGTTCTGATACTACACTTTATTCCAATACTTCTCGTTCTCAGACTACACTTTACTCCAATACTGCTTGTTCTGATACTACACTTTATTCCAATACTTCTCGTTCTGATACTACACTTTACTCCAATACTGCTCGTTCTGATACTACACTTTATTCCAATACTTCTCGTTCTCAGACTACACTTTACTCCAATACTGCTTGTTCTGATACTACACTTTACTCCAATACTTCTCGTTCTGATACTACACTTTACTCCAATACTTCTCGTTCTGATACTACACTTTAATCCAATACTGCTGGTTCTGATACTACACTTTACTTCAATACTGCTCGTTCTGATACTACACTTAATTCCAATACTTCTCGTCTTCATACTACACTTTACTCCAATACTGCTCGTTCTGATACTACACTTTACTCCAATACTGCTCGTTCTGATACTACCCTTTTACTCCAATACTGCTCGTTCTCATACTACACTTTACTCCAATACTGCTCGTTCTGATACTACACTTTACTCCAATACTGCTGGTTCTGATACTACACTTTACTCTAATACTGCTCGTTCTGATACTACACTTTACTCCAATATTTCTCGTTCTGATACTACACTTTACTCTAATACTGCTCGTTCTGATACTACACTTTACTCCAATACTGCTCGTCCTGATACTACACTTTACTCCAATATTTCTCGTTCTGATACTACACTTTACTCTAATACTGCTCGTTCTGATACTACACTTTACTCCAATATTTCTCGTTCTGATACTATACTTTACTCCAATACTTCTCGTTCTGATACTACACTTTACTCCAATACTGCTCGTCCTGATACTACACTTTACTCCAATACTTCTCGTTCTTATACTACACTTTACTCCAATACTGCTCGTTCTGATACTACACTTTACTCCAATACTTCTCGTTCTGATACTACACTTTACTCCAATACTTCTCGTTCTGATACTACAATTTACTCCAATACTGCTTGTTCTGATACTACACTTTACTCCAATACTTCTCGTTCTGATACTACACTTTACTCCAATATTTCTCGTTCTGATACTATACTTTACTCCAATACTTCTCGTTCTGATACTACACTTTACTCCAATACTGCTCGTTCTGATACTACACTTTACTCCAATACTTCTCGTTCTGATACTACACTTTACTCCAATACTTCTCGTTCTGATACTACACTTTACTCCAATACTTCTCGTTCTGATACTACACTTTACTCTAATACTGCTCGTTCTGATACTACACTTTACTCTAATACTGCTCGTTCTGATACTACACTTTACTCCAATACTTCTCGTTCTGATACTACACTTTACTCTAATACTGCTCGTTCTGATACTACACTTAACTCCAATACTTCTCGTTCTTCTACTACGCTTTACTCCAATACTTCTCGTTGTGATACTACACTTTACTCCAATACTTCTCGTTCTGATACTACACTTTACTCCAATACTGCCTTTTCTGAAACTACACTTTACTCCAATACTTCTCGTTCTTCTACTACGCTTTACTCCAATACTGCTCGTTCTGATACTACACTTTACTCCAATAGTTCTCGTTCTGATACTATACTTTACTCCAATACTTCTCGTTCTGATACTACAATTTACTCCAATACTGCTTGTTCTGATACTACACTTTACTCCAATACTTCTCGTTCTTCTACTACGCTTTACTCCAATACTTCTCGTTGTGATACTACACTTTACTCCAATACTTCTCGTTCTGATACTACACTTTACTCCAATACTGCCTTTTCTGAAACTACACTTTACTCCAATACTGCTCGTTCTGATACTACACTTTACTCTAATACTGCTCGTTCTGATACTACACTTTACTCCAATACTTCTCGTTCTGATACTACACTTTACTCCAATACTTCTCGTTCTTCTACTACGCTTTACTCCAATACTTCCCGTTCTGAAACTACACTTTACTCCAATACTTCTCGTTCTGATACTACACTTTACTCTAATACTGCTCGTTCTGATACTACACTTTACTCCAATACTTCTCGTTCTGATACTACACTTTACTCCAATACTTCTCGTTCTGAAACTAAACTTTACTCCAATACTTCTCGTTCTGATACTACACTTTACTCCAATACTTCTCGTTCTGATACTACACTTTACTCCAATACTTCTCGTTCTGATACTACACTTTACTCCAATACTTCTCGTTCTGATACTACACTTTACTCCAATACTGCTCGTTCTGATACTAAACTTTACTCCAATACTGCTCGTTCTGATACTACACTTTACTCCAATACTGCTCGTGCTGATACTACACTTTACTCTAATACTGCTCGTTCTCATAAACACTTTACTTCAATGTTGCTCGTTCTGATACGACACTTTACTCCAATACTGCTCGTACTGATACTACACTTTAATCCAATACTTCTCGTTTTGATACTACACTTTATTCCAATACTTCTCGTTCTCATACTACACTTTACTCCAATACTGCTCGTTCTGATACTACACTTTACTCTAATACTGCTCGTTCTGATACTACACTTTACTCCAATACTTCTCGTGCTGATACTACACTTTACTCCAATACTGCTCGTTCTGATACTAAACTTTACTCCAATACTGCTCGTTCTGATACTACACTTTACTCCAATACTTCTCGTTCTGATACTACACTTTACTCCAATACTGCTCGTGCTGATACTACACTTTACTCCAATACTGCTCGTTCTGATACTAAACTTTACTCCAATACTTCTCGTTCTGATACTACACTTTACTCCAATACTGCTCGTTCTGATACTAAACTTTACTCCAATACTGCTCGTTCTGATACTACACTTTACTCCAATACTGCTCGTTCTGATACTAAACTTTACTCCAATACTGCTCGTTCTGATACTACACTTTACTCCAATACTGCTCGTGCTGATACTACACTTTACTCTAATACTGCTCGTTCTCATAAACACTTTACTTCAATGTTGCTCGTTCTGATACGACACTTTACTCCAATACTGCTCGTACTGATACTACACTTTAATCCAATACTTCTCGTTTTGATACTACACTTTATTCCAATACTTCTCGTTCTCATACTACACTTTACTCCAATACTGCTCGTTCTGATACTACACTTTACTCTAATACTGCTCGTTCTGATACTACACTTTACTCAAATACTGCTCGTTCTGATACTACACTTTACTCCAATACTGCTCGTGCTGATACTACACTTTACTCCAATACTGCTCGTTCTGATACTAAACTTTACTCCAATACTTCTCGTTCTGATACTACACTTTACTCCAATACTGCTCGTTCTGATACTAAACTTTACTCCAATACTGCTCGTTCTGATACTACACTTTACTCCAATACTGCTCGTTCTGATACTAAACTTTACTCCAATACTGCTCGTTCTGATACTACACTTTACTCCAATACTGCTCGTGCTGATACTACACTTTACTCTAATACTGCTCGTTCTCATAAACACTTTACTTCAATGTTGCTCGTTCTGATACGACACTTTACTCCAATACTGCTCGTACTGATACTACACTTTAATCCAATACTTCTCGTTTTGATACTACACTTTATTCCAATACTTCTCGTTCTCATACTACACTTTACTCCAATACTGCTCGTTCTGATACTACACTTTACTCTAATACTGCTCGTTCTGATACTACACTTTACTCAAATACTGCTCGTTCTGATACTACACTTTACTCCAATACTGCTCGTTCTGATACTAAACTTTACTCCAATACTTCTCGTTCTGATACTACACTTTACTCCAATACTGCTCGTTCTGATACTAAACTTTACTCCAATACTGCTCGTTCTGATACTACACTTTACTCCAATACTGCTCGTGCTGATACTACACTTTACTCTAATACTGCTCGTTCTCATAAACACTTTACTTCAATGTTGCTCGTTCTGATACGACACTTTACTCCAATACTGCTCGTACTGATACTACACTTTAATCCAATACTTCTCGTTTTGATACTACACTTTATTCCAATACTTCTCGTTCTCATACTACACTTTACTCCAATACTGCTCGTTCTGATACTACACTTTACTCTAATACTGCTCGTTCTGATACTACACTTTACTCCAATACTTCTCGTGCTGATACTACACTTTACTCCAATACTGCTCGTTCTGATACTAAACTTTACTCCAATACTGCTCGTTCTGATACTACACTTTACTCCAATACTTCTCGTTCTGATACTACACTTTACTCCAATACTGCTCGTGCTGATACTACACTTTACTCCAATACTGCTCGTTCTGATACTAAACTTTACTCCAATACTTCTCGTTCTGATACTACACTTTACTCCAATACTGCTCGTTCTGATACTAAACTTTACTCCAATACTTCTCGTTCTGATACTACACTTTACTCCAATACTGCTCGTTCTGATACTAAACTTTACTCCAATACTGCTCGTTCTGATACTACACTTTACTCCAATACTGCTCGTGCTGATACTACACTTTACTCTAATACTGCTCGTTCTCATAAACACTTTACTTCAATGTTGCTCGTTCTGATACGACACTTTACTCCAATACTGCTCGTACTGATACTACACTTTAATCCAATACTTCTCGTTTTGATACTACACTTTATTCCAATACTTCTCGTTCTCATACTACACTTTACTCCAATACTGCTCGTTCTGATACTACACTTTACTCTAATACTGCTCGTTCTGATACTACACTTTACTCAAATACTGCTCGTTCTGATACTACACTTTACTCCAATATTGCTCGTTCTCATGCTACACTTTACGGTAATTCTGCTCGTGCTGGTACTACACTTTACTCCAATACTGCTCGTGCTGGTACTACACTTTACTCCAATACTTCTCGTTCTGATACTACACTTTACTCCAATACTGCGCGTTCTGATACAACACTTTACTCCAATATTGGTCGTTCTGATACTACACTTTACTCTAATACTGCTCGTGCTGGTACTACACTTTACTCCAATACTGCTCGTTCTGATACAACACTTTACTCCAATATTGGTCGTTCTGGTACTACACTTTACTCTAATACTGCTCGTTCTGATACTACACTTTACTCCAATACTGGTCGTTCTGATACTACACTTTACTCCAATACTGCTCGTTCTGATACTACACTTCACTCTTATACTGCTCGCTCCAACTATTTTACTGTACTTGCATCAGCTATTTGTTGACGTTGGCGCACCAGTTTCGTAAGATCAAGGGTAGAGACGTTGAGGCTTGTCAGTAGTTAGATGGGTCACCAGTTAAGAATATCAATAGCTATAAAGAATATAACCAATCCACTCCATCGAAGTGTATAAATAAGTGCCAGGCTTGATAGGAATTATAACTGACGACAGACTAGCATCCTGTCGTGGTGATGGTTTTGTCAATTCCTTTTGCTTAACACTTTAATAACGGGATAAGCACCGTACATAAGAGGCTCTAAGGTCAAGAGAGGGACTACTACTACAACTACTACTAATAGCAAGTACTGCTGCTACCACTACCACCACTACCACCCTACTGCAACTTATACACCTGAGAAGTCGATGCTGTGTTTTTAATTTTCTAGTTCTGTCTATGGTGTTTGTCCGTATCTTTTCTCTGCATGTTCAAAGTGTAGATATTTGCATATTTCCCAGTAAACTGCTTTCCCCACGCAGTTGTGTCAGTTTTTGTTCCATTCTTTTTTGGATAGATTACTGCATTCACTTATTACGTGATGTATTGTTTCGTCTCTCTGTCTACAGAGTCTACATTCACTGCTTTCCTAGTAATTTTTATATAGTTCCTTCTGATCGCATAGTTCTATGCGACTGTCAATAGTAATTCCGTTTCTCTGTCGTAATGTGATTTTCGTAGCCATGTCAAGGTGTTTACATGCATATCCTATCTAGTCAGTCTTAAAAATCGTCTGTATAGCTGCTTCTCTTCCATTTTTGTTCTTTTTTCGATCTTTTTGTTTCCAGTTTCGCTGCTCCCCGGTTTGTTCATTTCGGCGATACCCCACGCTGCGATGGTCAGTCATTCTGTGTTCTGGATTATGCATTTTTTAATTATTTTTTGTATCATGCCAACAGTCTTCTATACTTACCAGTCCTCTTTCCCCTTCTCTTATATTTACGTACATTCAGACAATATCATCATTCGCGCGTAATGCATTTTACATGGTCATTAGTTTCCTACTCTTCTGGTCCAGTGCCTGGATTATTTTGTCCAGTCTGTGAATGTCTTACCCGCGACACTTCCAAGATCATTATTCTCGTTATGAGTTTATTATTATTTACTCACTAGGAGTTCTCACACAGGTCAGCAGTGATTGCTCACCGACAACCGGTAGTATTGCCTGGAGTCTGAGTGACAACAAGTCTCCCCAGATTTCCAGTATTCTCCACCTCTTTTCGATAGCCACCGCAAATAAACTTGCAGTATCACAACAGCCGTTTACCATTGATTTCTCGCTGGTAAGGACCATTGGTCTCCTCTGGGATTTGGGTGGCAATAAGCCTCCCCAAGGTCCCAGCAGTCTCTGCACTTCCAGTGGAAGTCTGGTTTGTGCCAGTAGTTGTATTTGTAGTAATAGTATTATGATTATCATTATTATTATTTTTTTATTATTATTTGTGCGATTTTTATTATCAACTCACTAGGAATTCTCACACAGGTCATCATCAGTGATTCGTGGTGTTCTTTGGAGTCTGAGTGACAACACATTTCCCAATATAAGTCGATCATTATTATTATAAAGCTGATCAAATGCATCATAAACAACTCTTGTATAGTTAGTTCCGGATGAAGGACTATTGAAGAAAAGCCTATATAAAATATCATGTAGACCAGTGGCGGGAAACCTCCGGCCAGCGGCCCACATCCGACCCGCAAAGGCTTAGCGTCCGGCTCGCCACCCTGCTAGGCTTTATTATTGCAATCCGACCCGCGAACCTCTCAATAAAACTCATTGAAGAAAAGCCTATATAAAATAACCTTCATGTAGAAATTCGAGGCTTTTCTACAATATTTACCACATCCGGTAGTAAGCATGCATCGCAGACAATTTTGCCAATTACTTCTTCTTCATTTACGTCATTTATTTATTCATATCATCTTCTGTACCATGTTTCTGCTGCTACTATTACTACTTGAGTCTTTTTATTTTCTTCTTTATTTACGTTATCTATTTATTTACGCCATATGTTTACTTTCTTGTTACCCTGCTTCTACTATTGATATTCTCTCGATTCTTCTCCAATCACTACTTTCGTCTTCCTTCTATTCCCTTCTCCCACCACTTCTCTCCTCATTCGTCGTTCATCTACTCTCTAAAAAAATCAAAATACAAACATGCAAGAAAGAAAATCATTAGTGCTTACATTTAGTGCTCTCAACCGACTGTGAAGTTATAAAAATATTTTAAAAGCCTCTCCCTCATAACCGTCCCCTGCCGTCAGGTATCATCTCCTTTGCTCTATTTTCTACAATCTAAAAGATTCAGTGTGCAAACAAATAAGCAAGTTTGTCAGAGTGTTAGGCGTATGTACCCTGTATTAGTATGTTTGACAGGTTTACACTGTTATAAGATGTTTGGCTTATTTCTGTTTCTTTAAACGAAAGTACAAAGTAGTTATTTACGTATTATTTCTACGAATAAATAAATCCATTTTTATTGTCCTGCCTATTGCTTCGGTATATTTGTCATAAAACTGATGCTAATTATTTCGTCAGTCTACCTGTCACGGGCGACGTTTAATAGCCTCTGATGTCCTTCTTGTCTCTTTCAATAAATTACAACCTCTGTGTTTATAGTTGATTCGTGGATAGAAACTGACGCAAAAATTGATCGAATTTAGGCGAAATGATGTCTGTATGTACTTGAACTGGTCGTGAATTGACATTGTCGTTGCATTAAAATACAAAAAGAAACTAACACACGTAGCTGGTTCATTGAGTCAGTCTGCCAATATTTCAAAATAGAAAAACTGCCTTTTTTCGTAAGAGACCGGCAAAAATGATATTTCAAACGCAATCATGAGAGACAAATAGAAAATATATTTTCAAACGTAATTCTTATAGACCAACTGAAATGCTATTTCAAACCTAAGCGTAACAGACAGACTGACTAAACTTTTTCTAATTACTATGCATGGAAGATTAGTAAGATTTAATGGTATGTTCAAGCGCATGCTTCAATGATAGCCACTATAGAACTTAGTTCCGTCCACCACCACTAGGGAGTTCGTCTTTGGCTAATCTTTGTCAGTCCATTTGCCATTGTAATTAGGACCTGAGCTTAACATCGTCTCAATTATGGAGTACTAGCAGAAAGACGTTGTCCGAGATAAAATGAGGATCACTACTATGTACTTTTTCATAACACCATATTATTTCTTTCTTTTTACTGCCCCCCCTACCGTTTCGCCCATTAATACAATCAGAGAAGCTGAAATATTGGCAAACTCTTTGACTTAGTGCATTATACATGTGTTTTAAATTTCATTAAAATCGGATATACGTATTGGAAGTTTTAAGGGGTTTCTGTCTCCATATTGTAACGTAGAATTTCGGGACTACTTTCATAGTCTTCCCCGGAGAATTTTATACGTATGATATAAATCTAATCAAAATAGGATATGTTTTAAGTTTTAAAAGAGGTTCGGCCCTCCTAGCTAACTAAGCTTAGGAGGGCACGTACATATTTGGGGCCACTTCCATTGTCTTCCCACGAAATGTTTAATACATACGATTAAGATTTAATAAAAATAGGATGTATTTTCAGTTTTAAATGGATTATGCCTGAAGAGATTCATGAACACTTTCATTGTCTTCCGTTGTGAATTTTACATGAGAACACACTTTTAGATGTTATGTATATTCTCTAGCCTTTCTTTCTATAAGGAACACACAAACACCACACGCACATACACACATACATTGAGTTTTATGTATAGAGAGTAGACTTCTTCTATTCGTATGGATCAGCATGGTATGAGATATTTCGAATCCTCTCATAGTATTCTTCATCATCAAACTGACAATCATTTTAACCTTTATTCTCGAGTGGCTTTTTGCCTTGATGAGTGGTGACTCATTAGTATATATAAAAAAAGATTAAGGCACATTGTATTTCAAACGTAAGTGTGACAGATTTACACACTGACCAAGATGATGATGATTGGACGCATCTAAAAAAGATGCGTCCGTTACATCTGAGCGTTTTACAATGTGAATTGTATATCTAACAGAAGCGTGGCAAGCCGATCTAGCGAAAATCTCATGGAGATCCGACGACTGTCCTAACAAACTACTAGGGCTTCAACTCCCGGCCACGGAGAGCTCGGAAGAATGGTTGTACTTAACATAATTTAGATCCGCCGCTCGGACATTCGATTTAGAAAATAGACACAGCAGTAAGATATGATTATTAAAAGGGGATGGGCGGACGATTCGGTGGGGCTGGAGCCGGTGTGAAGAAGATGAATGGACTGGTTATTAAGAGCGGATGGCTGACCGGTTAGTGGGTCAAATTCTGATCGATGTGACCTAATTTGACAGAAGTAACGGAAAAGAAAAGAATCTCGGAAAACAAAGAAAGGTGAAATCAGAAGAGGCATGGAAACGGAGCTTATAAGACATCAGCATGAACATATATATATATATATATATATAGTCTCGGAAGTTTCTCAACCATTAAAACTATATTTTAAAAAAAAAGAAAAAAAAAACTTATAGTCCCAAGTCTTCCAGTGGAAAATCGCTCATGTAAGGCAATTTATTTTTTACACTTATTATATTAGTTTGTTTCTAACACTATTTTAAGGGATCATCAGTTGTTTACCATGAAAAACTGTTTCGGGAATTTATATATATATATATATATATATATATATATATATATATATATATATATATATATATATAAGTGAGAAAGAAAAAAAGAGAGATTATTAGGGATATATTCTTCAGCAATCCGGAATTTGTGCTGTCATGTGTTTCATTCTTCTTCGGCGCATTCTTCTATTTGAAGTAGCATTTATCTACTAATTTTAAAAATGTTATATTTGGGGGACAAAAGTGAAAGGAGTTGCCGAAAATTAACAATCCCACAATAGGAAAAGAGAAAAAAAAGAACAACAAACTATATATGCAACACTATATATATATATATATATATATATTGTTAAATATATATTTTCTAATCTTTTTTTAAGAAAACAAACACTATATATATATATATATATATATATATATATATATATATATATATATATATATATATATATATATATATATACATGATTGTTATTTTTTTCTTTGTCTATTGCGGGATTGTTTCCATTGCGTGATTGTTAATTTTAGGTAACTCCTTCATATATATATATATATATATATATATATATATATATATATATATATATATATATATATATATATAAGATAAATGAAAGAAGAGAGATAAATATGTACGAATAACAAATCTATTTCAACTTCGATTGATCAATGCCAGGTGTACTCGGTAAAAACTTGTTTTTTTCTTTCCTTAAGTCAAGGCTTTTCAAAGATTAAAATCTTATCATCATAGGAATTACATAGTCGGATAAGTTGGAAGTGGAAAAGCCAAAATTCAAAATTTGAAAAAATATGAAGCAATGAAGAGTAAGAGTATGCGTGTAAAAATATGGAGTCTGTCTAGTTGGTGAATGTCCGTAGATAAGGTGTCCGGTAAAAGGAGATTTAAAGATGGAAAAAAGGGGTTGCGTGAAGGCAGCGTTGAAAATGTTCAAAAATGAAATAAATCCAATACTAGATTTATTTCATTATTGAACGTATACTTTTAGTTTCATATATATATATATATATATATATATATATATATATAAATATATATAATTTTTTTATTTTAAATATAAATTTTATACAATTAAGCTCTTATTATAGGTCAATAGTGTTAGGCTAAAGCTATGAGAAACATATTTCACTGTTATTTAAACATCAAATGTAGAAGAACAGGTTCACACCATTTCATTAAAACATTTATGTTTTATTACCAGCATACAATTGTTTTGGCCGATTACAGATATATATATATATATATATATATATATATATATACAGGGTGTTTCAAAAGTCTTGGGAACATTACAAATGCGTTATACAACGTTATGTTCCCAAGACTTTTGAAACACCCTGTATAATGAAGAAGAATGGAAAGGAATTAGAGAAGCAAAAGTCAAATCATTCTACCTGCTCTATCCTGGATATTGAGCTATATACTCTTCACAATAGGTTTCACTTTTCCTAAAAGTTCGCTTTTAGTACACCACTGTTTATATATATATATATATATATATATATATATATATATATATATATATATATATATATATATAAATGTGCAAGTGTCCTAAACATTTTATTCTTGAGGATGCAATCCCCAGTGTTTTTAATTAACTATTTATAGAAGTATGATATATATATATATATATATATATATATATATATATATATATATATATATATATATATGTATCATACTTATAAATAAGTTAAATCAAACCCTAGATATTTAATAACTAAAACGATCAGTTACAGCGATCTTTAATTAACTTGGTTTTCTTATTTATTTCATACAATAACATACAATGAACAACAAATGATGAAAACCGCTGAAATCGTAAGAAAAACTATTTAGTTTGGAAACTAAGCAACACACACAAATCTACCACGGACAATTTTAAATAGAAAAATTAACAAAACGAACAACACACGACCCCAGGAGGACTACAAACTGCTAAAAATCCATTAACTACCTTATCCTATACTTTTTTTTTAAATTGAGTCTTACACACATGTATATGATGATATCAGTCTTGGCTACTACCGCATACCACTGCTATGAAGAGTCAAAGAGTACGAAAATATAGAGGAGGGAGAGCACCGACCAGACCTCACTACCGCTCGGATTCCAGAGAAGGTTAACAGTTGTTTTTAGCGAGAAATCAATGGTAAACAGCTGTTGCTATAATGCAAAGTCATTTGCATTGGTTATCGGAAATGTGTGGAGAATGATGGGGATCTAGGAGTACTTGTTGTACTGAACCCAACTGTTTTTTTTGTCAGTAAGCAATCGCTGATACTGACTTAGGTGAAAACCACTAGTGAGTGTAATAATAATAATAATAATAATAATAATAATAATAATAATAATAATAATAATAATAATAATAATAATAATAATAATAATGATGCGATTAGGACTACATTAAAACTAAAACAAATAAAACCAAGAAAAACAGTAAATGCAGAATGTGTGGACAAAGAGACGAAACAGTATCACATAAGTGAATGCAGCAAACTAACCCCAAAAGAATACAAGAACTGACATGACTGCGTGCGAAAAGCAGTACACTGGGAACTATGCGAAATACTGCATTTTGAACTCGCGGGCAAATCGTACAAACATGAACGAAAGTCAGTACTGGAAAACAAACAACACATAAGCCTTTGGGGTATGGAGGTACAAACAGATAAACTCATACAAGCAAGGAGATCGGATGTCATAATAACTGACAAGAGGGGAAATGTCTGTCAAATCGTAGATTTTGCTGCACCAGCAGACTACAGGGAGACAGGAAAACGAAGCGAATACACAGAACTCGCCAAAGAAATTGAAAGGGATATGGTGTATGAAGAAAATCAGTATAATACCAATTATCGTAGGAGCACTAGGAACAATCCCGAAAAACCTGAGGAAAAGACTGTGAGAAATCAGAATCAAAGTGCCGACTGCGACTATACAACGGATAGCAATGATGAAAACAGCTGAGAGTTTAAGGAAAATGCTTGAATGCGGAAACCAACCCACATAAGCTACGAATGCTAACCAGTCACATGGAAGTTGCAATAGGAAGAAAAGAAAAACAGAGAAAGAACACCACCACATGAAACCAAGGAACAGAAGATGCAAGAAATTTCATAAACTGAATAAAAGAAATGGAACAAGCCTCGGCTGATACCACACAAAATATTCGTGAGGGGTCAAGGATGATGGAAAGACCTAGGAGCGAGAGCACTAACCTGACATCTACTAGAAGAATGCGCAGAAGAATGAAAACATGACAACAACAATTCCGGATTACTGAAGAATATGAAACAGAAATTCATGAAAAAAGAACGCAAGGATACTCCACGAAAATGGCAAACTGGAAAGCACCACGCTACAAGGGAATACATGCATGGTTTGAAAATGAAATATCTTACAGGAAAGGCTAATGTACACACGAAACAGAAATACGAGAATATATGACGAAAGCTTAAACTAGAGTAATACAAAAAGAACCGAGAGGAGAACGCTTCTAAGCATCTACAAACCAAGAATCTGGCTACCAATCATATAGAAAATTTTAATTACACAACGGAAAAAAACGGACCTACCACTCCATTAATAATCGTGGACTACATCCCGAGAAAGAGAAGAGATGTAGTAAAGCGAAAGTGAGACACATGACCGGTTATATATATATATATATATTATTCCCTTATTATTCCCTTAATAGAAGTAGAATGCCTCGACGTCAAAGCCGCCGTTAAAGTGTTAAAATTATCATAGTTTATTCGCTGTTTACAATTGGCCCAGCGATTAGCGACGTCGGACCGGAGTTGAAAAATACTTGAGGTCCGGGGTTTCGAATCGCATGACCGGTAGTGAATAGTCATATCTCTATGCTGATGAGTCCCGATTGAAAAAGGACGAAACGTATACGTACATAGATAATAAACAATAACAAATATTATATATATATATATATATATATATATATATATATATCAAATGATTCTGAAGAAGATGGGAAATAGAAAAAGAACATAGTTATAACGTAGATTGACTACGAGAAAGACTGCCACAGAATCTCCCAAAGAAAGATCATTGGGTGCTTAAAAATGTACAAAATATGCGACAAAATTATCAATCTTAAAGGAAAGTAATGCAAACATGGATACTAGACCGAACAGCTGAAGAACAAAATATGTCTTAGATAAGAATACAGAGAGGCCTCTCCCAGTGAGACTACCTATCAGCACTAATATTTATCACAGCCATTATGCCACTCAGCAAAATACTCGGAAGATGTGATGCTGAATAAAAATTTACACACAGTGTTGATCGATTTTTATGGGAATCAATTTCCAAACAAAATTAAGCTAAATATTCAATAGGTAACCATTCAATAGTTATTTGAAAATGTGCAACAGAGCAGTAAATACATAAATTTACAGATAAGCGAAAAATCATACTATAATTTCTATACATACTGTTAATGGAAGAAATATATATCGCTTTTTAAATTGATGTTGCATTCACTTGTTTATTTTTTCGCAATATTGATAACCTAGAGGATGCAATTCATATTACGACATAATTTTGTTTTACACTTAAGTACACACCACTATTTCCCATTACCAGAGTGCTCGGCTCATATATATATATATATATATATATATATATATATATATATATATATATATATATATATATATATATATGAAGCAATCCAACAAAAGATATAAGCGTCAACTAATATCTTATAATTAGTGAAACATCCGGATAAAAAACTGAAGCTCAATATACTGGATAGAGCATTAATATTATAATATAAAATGAAGTAATAAAATAAGGTGTCAATCAAATTTTATTAGAATTTAAAGTTCATGCAAAGCATCCTTAAGTCCTTAGCTCATGAGTTTTCAAAGATAATTCTTATCTTCAGAGGACCATTAACTGCGGTAATGGTCCTCTGAAGAGAAGAATTATCTTTGAAAACTCATGAGCTAAGGACTTAAGGATGCTTTGCATGAACTTTGAATTCTAATAAAATTTGATTGACACCTTATTTTATTACTTCATTTTATATTATAATATATATATATATATGTATTTTCTACAAATAACATTGTTATGGTTTTTCAAAAAAATGTTTATACCTTTACGAAACAATGGTTTATAATAATGTGTCTACTCCTATCTACGTATACATATATATATATATATATATATATATATATATATATATATATATATATATATATATATATATATATATTAATAGTAACTTATGAAAATAGATTTATGGCAATTAAGATACACAGAGGCTTCCACGTGTCATCCCCGTAGGGAATGGTCATGCTAAAATGTAGCTATTTAATTAATTCCCACCGTTGGAATATGTGGCTCAAGGTCGGAAGGTAGAGGAGAGTTAAGCCAGTGCCCCTCAAAAAGGAGTACTCTGGTGGCATTCCCCGGTCAGGGCGCCTCATGCAGTTAGCAATGAACTTACTCCACCCTAAAGAGAGGAGGCAAAGCCTGGGACGGTGCACCTCCTAGGAAAACCCAGGACAATATACCTTAGCCCGGCAGATAAAAGCCCACCGAAATGTCCCAGTGTCTGCCGGACGGATTGTCGAGAACGAATCCTCGACTGGTATTACCCCATCCCGAAGTCGTCAATCAACCGAAGTTACTGAAAGACTGAACGGGCTGGGGTGCTAAAATGCCTGTTGCCGGATGTTTTATATATATATATATATATATATATATATATATATATATATATATATATATATATATATATATATATATATACACGTGGTGTTTAGCTTAGCTAGTTAACCAATCAGATTATTTGTTATTTCTTAGCCAATCGTGGGGCTTCTCACAAACAAAGGTTCGGTTGATTTTACTTCCTATTTCCTATTCTATTGTTCTGTTTTCTATAGGGTGGCCGATCCCAGTTTCCTTGTTGTGTCGAAATAATGAGTGACCTCATTTTAACACGTGTTTGCTTGTATTCCTATGTTAAGTTTTAGTTTCGTTTAGTTTTTTATTTATTCATTTATTTGTTCATTTACTTATTTATTCATCATATATTGTAAACCATAGACGAATTTTATTTTCAGTAAGCAGTTGTTCGTAGGTATAACTTCCCTGAATTTTGAAATCAGATATTGCGACAACAACAGCGCATTCAAAAACGAAGAACGCCGAATTAAAACAGCACTAGCAAAGCATTATTATGAGATCAAAGGTAGCGGACGCTCACCAATAATAGAATGGAAAATAATACGACAGGCCAGTAAATGTAGAAATTTAGACGACCCATAATACATTATATCTCCTTATAACATTTTATGTGGATACATGAAATTATATATATATATTCACCCCCACCGACCGTTGGGAATTAGCTTCCTGCACTGAAGATTGCGTTAGCATGAAACATCGATGTCTGTAGGTAATAAATAATTAATATTTATTTATAAATATTATTATAAGCCCCCTCCACCAAAGGCCGGGCACTCTGAGTGACTTTAATAACAAGCAGTACTAATAGCGAAATGCACGATCCGAATACATTCGTTGATCACTCTAAACTGCTTGGGTAAATTTAGCCGCCGATTCACTATTTACAAAGTTAAATTCCTCCCTAATTAATAACTAGTTCACTATGGCCGAGGGGTTAAAAGTCTTGACTACAAATCAGTGGCGATTTGTGTTCGAGGTTCACCCCCACCGACCGTTGGGAATTACCTTCCTGCACTGAAGATTGCGTTAGCATGAAACATCGATGTCTGTAGGTAATAAATAATTAATATTTATTTATAAATATTATTATATATATATATATATATATACTAAAAGATTACTCGTCCCAGAAAGGCTAACATTAATTCCCCGAACCGAACAGTTTTTCACCATTTTTATTTTATTTCCCTTTACGAAGATTAAAATAAAGATATAATGCTACTATGTCATCTTCAGACAACTGTTTCGTTTTCCAAGACTCATCGGTATGGCTAAATGCAGCGATCGCCTCAACCCCGGGATGCGAACCCCGGGTATCAGTCACTACTAACTCTTTACTCTCTGGGGTAACAAGCCTGCTGTTGTTAGTGGAAGAAATAAATATCGCTTTTCAGATATATAGAGAATCGGAGAAGGAAAGAGATAGATGGGGAGGTAGAGAGAGAAGAACAAATAAAAATAAAAAATTTTATTTAAGAAAGAGAAGTCCGAGGTGGAAACTAGAAAAACTAAGAAAGAATAGTTGAAAGAGTGAAAGTAAAACTGGAAAGATAAAAATCATATCCAGAATCGGATGGGAATTTACCAAATCCGACTACGCATGCATTATATTTACGTAGATGCAATTCCGACGTGAGACTTTCCAGAAGCACATAACCCCAACGGGATACAAAAAGAAGAAAACTAGAAATAAAGTTGAGAGATATGAAGAGGAAGAGGATGAGGATGTTTTATGTTGGATGACGCACATGACAAGAAAACAAATGAGACGAAGACACAGGACAATGGGGCGAGTGAGGGAGGAAGAGATGTGTCAAACGTTTGCAAAGAGGAAATCATTATTAATCAAACGAGATTCAACTTGCTCTTCTATTTCCTTGTTGTCACTACCTCCCTTTTTCAAGGATCTAGGCGTGGGGATGCGGAGGAACAAATTGAATTCCTAAATATTATATTCCAACCCTTCCAAATGTCATCGCTAAATGGATATCTTTCGAAACTAAGCCATTTACCAGAAAAAAGTCTTAGCAAAATACATCTTCATTTTTAGGATTATCTTGTATGTTTTTCCATGGCTCTTCCTGCTTTTATTACTCTCCTTATTTTTCTTTTTTTCTTTTGTCCTTCCTTTTTTTCTGTTTTATTTCTTTCTTTTAATTTTTCTTTCTTTAATTCCTGTTTTTCTTCCTTTCTTTATTTTTCTTTCTTTCTCTTTTCTTTCTTTTTTCTATCGCTTACTTCTTTCGTTTCTATTATACTTTTCTTGTTCTTTCTTTCTTTTTTCTTTTTTTTCTTTTTTCGTTCTTGTTTTTCTTCCTTTTCTTCTTATTTTTTCTTTCTTTCTCTTTTCTTTCCTTTTTCCATCGCTTGCTTCTTTCGTTTCTATTATTCTTTTCTTGTTCTTTCTTTCTTTGTTCTTCTTTTTTTTCTTTTTTCGTTTCTGTTTTTCTTCCTTTTCTTATTTTTTCTTTCTTTCTCTTTTCTTTCTTTTTTCTATACTTACTTTTTTCGTTTCTATTATTCTTTTCTTGTTCTTTCTTTCTTTGTTCTTCTTTTTTTTCTTTTTTCGTTCCTGTTTTCTTCCTTTTCTTATTTTTCTTTCTTTCTCTTTTCTTTCTTTTTTATCACTTACTTCTTTCGTTTCTATTCTTTTCTTATTTTTTATTTCTTTATTTTTTCTTTTTTTCTTTTTTCTTACTTTCGTGCGTGTTTTTCTTCGTGTTCTTCTTATTTCTTTTTTTTCTTTTTTCTTTATTTTCTTCTTTTTTTCTTTATTTCTTCTTTATACGTCTCTCTTTCTTTCTTTCTTTCCTTCCTGTTTTTCTTCCTTTTTTACTTCTTTTTTTTTTCTTTTTTTCTTCAATTGCTATTTTTACTATTTTTTTCCTGTGTTACCTTGTGTTTTGTTCCTTCGGTCGCTTTCTAATTATTTCCTTCCTGATTTGTGTTTTTATTCCTTATTTTGTTGCCATTTATTTATTTCCTTATTCATGTTTTTCATTATTTTCTTCTTTAAAAAAAAAATCAGTCATGTGTTCTTTGTTTTTTTTTTCTGTTCATATTTTAATTTGTTATTTCTTGTTTTTTATTTAATTCTATTTTCTTCGTTTTCTTTCTTTTCTTTAGTTGCTATTTTCATTTAATGTCTTTATCATTGTTTTCTTTTTTTGTATTTTCTTTCTTTATTTTTTCATCCATTCACCTTGCTTATTATTATTTCTTCCTTTCCTTCATGTTTTTCATTTTTTCTTCTTCTGCCTTTCTTTCTTTTTCTTCTTTCGGCGTTTTTTTTTATTAATCTATCTTTCTTTCATTCAAGTTGTTTATTCATTTTTTCTTTCTTCTTTTCGAATTTGATCTTATTCTATTTTCTTACTTTCTTTCTTTGACTTCCTTTTCTTTCCTTCCATCGCTCTTTTTATCCTTTCTTTCTTTTTTCCTATGTTTCACTTTTCCCTTTTAGTGTTCTTTTTTCTTTCATAGTTTCTTTTGTTTCTTTCCTTCATTATTCTAAATTGTTTTATTTCTTTCTTTCGCTGTTTTAATTAATACATTTTTCTTGTTTTTTAATGTCTTTACTTTCTTTTTTTCTCATACCTTTTGTTTGTTTCTTCATTTTCTATTTTCACTCTTTGTTGCTTTCTTGTTTTATTTCTTCTTATTTTAATGTTGTTTTTGTTTTCTTTTTGTTCTCCTCTTATTTAATTCCTTCTATTTTCCTTCATTTTCTTCTTTCTTTCTGTTTTACATTTGTTCGCTATTTCTTTATTATTAGCATTTCTTCATTTTTTTCTACTTTTGTTTTTCCATTTTTGTGTGTTATTCTTTCTTTTTATCTTCATTCTCTGTTTTATTCTTTCATTTGTTTTTTTTTGTTCTTTACTTCTTTTTTTCTTTCGTTATTTAATTTTACTTCATTCGCAACTTTTAACCGTTTTTGCATTTTTTTTATATTGCCTTTGCTTTCATTTATTTGTTTTATTTTTATTTTTTGTTTTGCGATTCCTTTTTTAATTTTGATTTTTCTATTTTCTTTTTCGTTTTTTATTTCATTAATTCGCGCTGTTTATTCTTGCTCTGTTTCTTTCTTTCTATTTTGAGTTCTTTATTCCTTTCCATCGCCTTTGTGTTTTAATTATTTCTTTGTACATTTTGCCTTTTGTTACTTTTATTGTTTTTTGTACTATTGATTTCGTTTTCTTTCTTCATTTCTGTATGTTTTGAATTTCTCTTATTTCTTTCATTCCTTCATTCTTTTCTTCTGTTTTTCTTCTATTCGCTCTATTTTTCTTTCCCCTATTGTTATTGTATTTTTTGTTTTTCTTTACTGTCTTTTTTGCTATTTTCTTTTTTTTTCTTCGTTCTTCCTTTCTTTTATTAAGATCGTTTTTTTTTCTTACTTTCGTATATTTTTTTCTTTTATTTCATTTGCGCTTTTCATTCTTTTGGATTTTATTTCCTTCTATTTTCTTTCTTTTTCGTTATTTTTCTTTGTATTCGTTCGTTCTTTTTATTCTTTCTTTTATTTTTCCTTTTTTCAATGATTCATTCTTTTGGCTTTACTTTCATCTTTTCCCGTTCTTTTTTTTTCTACGTACGCTTTCTCGTTTCTTCTTTGTTTCTTCCTGGTTTTTATTTCCTACTATTTTCTGCTTTTTTCCCTTATTTCTTCCTATTCTTTCGATCTTTCTATTCTTTCTTTCTTCTTCGTTTTATTGTGTTCACATTCTTTCTGTGTATTTCTTCATTCGCTTTTTATATCCTTGCTTTTTTAGTTCCTCTGTTGATTTTTTTTACTTTTTTCTTTCTTTCGTTGATTTTTCTTTACTTTATTCGCGCTTTTATTCTTCTATTCTTTATTTCGGTTTTATTTCTTTATTTCCTTCTTTCGTTTGGTTTTATCATTCTTTCGTTCATTTTCTTCTTTCTTCTTTTCTTCCTGTTTTTCATGTTTTCTTCATTTTTGCCTCCTTTAAATTTTTGCACTCATATTTTCTTTCTTTCTTCGTTCATTGTCTTACACTTTTGTTTTTAGTTCATGTAATTTCTTTTTTTCTTCTTTAATTCATCCTTTTTCTTCTTGTTTTTCATTGTCTTTTTCAATGTGTTTCACTTTCTTTTCTCTTTAATTCATATGTTTTCTTTTTTTTTCGTTCCTCATTTTTATCCTTATTTGCTTTCCTTTTTTATTTTACTTCCCCTCCCTTTCCATCTATGCTTTCTTTTCTCGCCCCTTTTCTTTATTATCTTGCATTTTTACACTCATAGTCAATTCCTTTCTCTTCAAAACCTCATATTTTCTCTCCCTTTCTTTTCGTCCAATGTCTGCATTCTCATCTTTTTTTTCGAGTGGACTTTCGTTGACCCCAAAGATAATACCAGACTTTGAGATAAACGGTCAATCCTGATTTGTCAGCCCCAGAAGCATCAATGCAAATTATAGTTATATCCAACTCTATGTTGGCTTCGGCTAGTTTTTAAGTCGGCTCACTCATCGAATATATTATTATCAACAGAAGCAGGTTTCATACGACTTAACTTCATCAATGACGTCAAAACCATCACATCTTACTTTTAATCCTTATTTTACCTTTTCTCTTCTTCTTCTCCTTCTTCTTCTTCTTCTTCTTCTTCTCCTACCTTTGTATTTCCCTCTTCTTTTTAAGCTCTCCTACTTCTGTGTTTTTTCTTCTTGTTCTTGTTCTTCTTCTTGTTCTTCTTCTTCTTCTTCTTCTTCTTCTTCTTCTACTTGTATGTTTTCTTTTTCTTCTACTCCTACTTCTGTGGGTTCTTCTTCTTTTTCTTCTTCCTCTCCCACTTCTGTGTTTTCTGCTTCTTCTTTTTCTTCTTCTCCTACTTCTGTGTGTTCTTCTCATTCTTCTTCTTCTTCTTCTCATTCTTCTTCTTCTTCTTCTTCTTTTTCTTCTTCTCCTACTTCTGTGTGTTCTTCTCATTCTTCTTCTTCTTCTTCTTCTCATTCTTCTTCTTCTTCTTCTTCTTCTTCTTCTACTTTTTTTTCTTCTTCTCCTACTTCTGTGTTTTCTTCTCATTCTTCTTCTTCTTTTTCTTCTTCTCCTACTTCTGTGTTTTCTTCTCATTCTTCTTCTTCTTCTTCTTCTTCTTCTCATTCTTCTTCTTCTTCTCCTACTTCTGTGTTTACTGCTTCTTCTTCTTCTTCTTCTTCTTCTTCACCTCCTCCTACTTCTGTGTGTGCTTCTTTTTCTTCTTTTTCTTCTTCTCTTACTTCTGTGTTTTCTTCGCATTCTTCTTCTTTTCCTTTTTCTTCTTTTCCTTTTTCTCCTACTTCTGTGTGTTCTTCTCATTCTTCTTCTTCTTCTCCTACTTCTGTGTTTTCTTCTTCTTCTTCTTTTTCTCCTTATTCTGTGTTTCTTGTTTTTCTTCCCCATCTTCTGTGTTTCCTTCTTCTTTTCCTACTTATGTGTTTTCTTCCTCTTTTTCTTATTCTTTTACTTCTGTGTTTTCTCCTTCTTCTACTTCTTCTCTTTCATTATTTTTCTTTTTTTTAAATAATTTTTTCCTAATCTTTTTTACAGGTATTAGCAAAATGAATAGAAAAGTAAAATATTGACCCCCTCTTTTCACCAGAATTCAATAATTCAACCAATTCATATCACATTTACAGTATTCATTTAGTAATCATCACAACATGTAATGAATATATTATTTCATTACGAGAATTAGGAAAAATATTCAAAATGTATTATTTCGTGTAAACAAAAACACATTTACTAAAGTTATATCTCAAGTTATAATTTTATGAAAATAAAGCTCCCAATATGTTAGCAATTAAAAATCTTTTTTTTAAATATAGTGATTATATTTTACGAAAAAAGCACCTAACATCCGTGTAAATAAAATTAATATAACTTGAAGGAAAAATAATTGTACGAATTAACGATATAATAATTTAATGTTTATTTCATTTTCAAAAGAAAAATAAAACAATCTAATAAATAGTATTTTACAATAACATTTTACGACGCAATTTTATAATAGTTTTCTTTTCCGTAATCAGTGTAAGAAATTGCAAGAATTGAGACAGTTCGCCATTCTGAATAAAGAAATTTAAATTGCATTTAAGTTATAAACGATTTACTATAAATTTTACGAAAAGCGACCATATTTTTTTAAGAAACTACAAGCTTTAGTAAATTCCTACTCAGCCTTTTTCAAAGCGGACATCAAGAGTAGAAAGTCCTCAATGAACATTAAACGAAACCTCTTCAGCGAAGACAGCATGCCTGTTATGGAATATGATAGCGAAACATGGATAAACAATAATGCAGCAATAGAAAAGCTAAGAGTGGCACAACGCAAAATAAAACGTATTAAGCCCGCATCGGTCTACGTTATAGAAAAAGAAACACCTGGATCAGACAGCAAACTGGAGTAAACGATATCACCACCAGCATACTAACGGCTAAACATAGATGTTATTTAAGAAAGTGTATTAGTAGTTAGTGAATAATACTAGTTATAATAAACGTACGGCATTTGCAGTGCCACATGACGTCATCAATATTTTCAGAGATTCAACAATTTTTCCACACTTTTAATACGCTTTTAGTTATGATTAAAAATAATGAATTTAAATTAGCGTAACCACGCGTTAAAAAATCACAGTAATTGGTAAAGTGTTAATCATCATGTAAACCATCAAAACATGATAAAAACGCCATTTTTCTTTTATAATTTTAGATTAAAATCAAATAGGGGAATAACAATCTCAATTAAATATTAAAAGGAATTAATAGGTAAAACAATTAAAAATAACGTTTTTAATAAAATAAATTAACCGTTTGAATTTAGTCTAAAAAACTATAAATAGATTAAGGTAAATTTATTATAACGCCATATGTTCTATATAAGATTAAAAATAATAAAATGATGAATTGTGGTTAGAGTCTTTCATACTCGTCAGTTTAATGTAGACCTTTCTTTCTAATCTTCAAAAATTAAGAACAACAACACCTTCAGACACCTCCAAAAAGACCACATACCCACCCTAGCAACCACTATATGGGTAGTCAAGAGGTCCAACACTGCATATAAAATAGAATGGAGGGTCACCGACATACCAAAGTCCTATAGCCCTACCGCCAGGATTTGCCCCCGATGTACCACTGAAAACTTTAGGATTCTACAAGCAATCAACAACTCTTTCATAATTTGCATGAACATCAAAACTTAAGTCTTCAAAAACGTCTCCACAAACGCACATTTATGCTAGCTTAATGTACCGACAATGATAATACATAACGCACTAATCATCCCTCATAGCCAATGAACTCCACACCATAAAATAAAATAAAACAATAAAATAACATATTAAATAGCCAAGACCTTTCCAAAATTATATTTGATTTTTATATACAACATAACACCCTCCGAATATATCGCACATAGCAAAACCACAACTACATCATCCCCACTAATCCAAATACAGCCTAACCCTATCCACGACAGATATAACAATAATCAGTACATACCCCATCTCCTTTTAACATTTGATACATGGTAAATACAGTTTTCCCTCTAATTAAACACCTAGAAATATAACTATCAAACCCCACAGAACTAAAGGAATTATATAAAAAATATTTTAGAAAAACACTTTTGGGTAAATACTAAACTATAAATAATAAACAAACAAAAAATAATAAATAAATAAATAAAATGTGTGATGAATCCGACACAGAGCTTAATAAATTGTGCAAACTCAGTTATCCTTAAATATAAACGCACTTTTGAAGCAGTAAAGCAGACAACACCTATCATAAATAATTAAATTAATTTGAATAAAACTTAATCACGATTAAGACCCATATATTAACTTGACCCTGACCCAGTATTTACTTCAAAAGGGACACGTCAACAATGCACCGTTTTTAAACTATAAATTCAGACGCCCCCCCCCCCTTGGTTTTCGTTTTATTCGGGACGACCTTTAAAATACGAAACTACAAATAAATAAATAATAAATAAAACATTAAACAATATAAAACATTTAAAACACAAGTCTATGAATTAAATAAATAATAAATAATACAATTAAACCTGGTATCTTCTTAAAAAGGAGACTTAAGTATTACAACTTCTTTAAACGACAAATTCAACCCCCACCTCCCTTATATTTTTCAACATACCGAGAATCTCATATGATTTATAAACGATCTTCCAAATACAACCCTTTAAATAAAAATACAGCAGATAAATAATTATACAAAAAACTTAATAGAATAAAATAAAAACCTTCTTAAAAACCAAAACTATAAATAATAAATAAAATAAAACTCAATTAATTCGCAACCAATATATTTTTCCTTTAAGAATGCACCGAGTTTTTTTATCGATACAACGCTATTTCTTATTGTGTTTTGACCTCATTCAGTATGCTGAGGAGTCCCTTGGGTATAGACTTTTTTATATGTATAAAAGTCAACCCATCTGGATGAAACCGCGGTACAATTCTGAAATATGTAACATAGTTTTCAAATGAAATATTTGTATAAACTTTCACTCTTCTGCGATCAAGCACTTTAGTAATTTGTCTTCGATATAAGTTGATACACACTATATATATATATATATATATATATATATATAGACAAGGTATGAAGCCACTTGATTTAAGGAGCTAATAAAACACTACTTCATAGTCAAAAACTAGCCGACGATAAGCGGTAGCTGCATTGATTCTGACCCAGAAAACATCCTTCATAGAATGTGAGGACAATAGGACAAAATAAGGTAATATGTATATATATATATATATATATATATATATATATATATATATATATATATATATATATATATATACATACATCTCTCTCTCTCTCTCTCTCTCTCTATATATATATATATATATATATATATATATATAAGGTTAATACAACAAAAGATATAAGAGGCAAATAATATCTTCAATTAGTGGAAATCCGGATAAGAATAAAGCTCAATATACTGGATAGAGCATTAATAGCAATAGATAGAGTGAAAGAATAAAATTTGGTACGAATCAAATTTTATTACAATTCAAAGTTCAGGCAAAGTTCTTTAAAGTCCTTAACTCATGAGTTTTCAAAGAAAATCTTCTCCTCAGAGGACCATTACCGCAATGATATTACTGCAGGTAATAATAATAAAACTTTGAAAAATATATTAAAAATATATAGAGAAAAATACATAAATGTATATACAACATTAAATATATCGGCCCAAAACATACTATTTAGTGAAACTATACAATTCATCCAAGTCAACAAGTCTAAAATAGCTTTTAATTTTAATTTTGATGTTCAATTAATCGAGCACTCTGCTGGGATTTTCCCTACGATATTACAAAAGAAGTTATATATATATAAAAGGAAAGATGAAGATAAAAAAATTGCATAACATTACATAAAATCACATGAAATTGATACAAATGTAATTACATCGAAAGTTCAGATGAA
Source organism: Sepiola atlantica (assembly GCA_963556195.1). Lineage (NCBI taxonomy): Eukaryota > Metazoa > Mollusca > Cephalopoda > Sepiida > Sepiolidae > Sepiola > Sepiola atlantica. The sequence continues at coordinate 22,181,155 of OY744539.1, forward strand.
TTTAAAATTAACGACAAAAAAAGGAAAGATCCTAAAAAGTAAAAAAAAAAAAAGTTTAATAAAGTAAATAGATGAATAAATAAATTAGATAAAAAATATATAAATAAAATATTAATAAAGAATAAATGAATAATTATATAATTTTAAAAAAAGTTTATTTTTTCTTTGAACTTGGTTTGGAATTTAAAATTTAACAGGTATTTTCGGCGAGACTGCATCCTACGGCTTCCTTCATATGCACGCTTGAACTTGAGTTGAGCACGGTTCTGAAAAAGTGAAGAGTTCCCGAAATATTAAAAAAAATATCATATCATACGGAATTTCCACCAGACCATCTTGATACAGGTATTACATAACATTGTAACATTGTGTAGATAGACAGATACATATGTGTTTGTGAAAAAAATATATATGTATATGTGTATGTATACATTGTATTAAGGGTGAAACTATTTCATTTGTTCCACCATTATATGTCTTATTTGCTCTAACGTGTGTCTATCCGTCACACTTCTGCATTGTATTGCCTTCTAAAGAATCACATTTCTCTCTCTCTCTCTCTCTTTCTCTCTCTCTCTCTCTCTATATATATATATGTATATATATATATATATATACATATTTAATAAGGAGAGGTAGTTTGCTTGAAGCATTGTGTGTAATGCGTATATAGAGGAGTATTAGAAGGCTAACGCAATGCAAGAAATGGAAATATGTCGGCGTTGAGAAGTAAGACAAAACAAGTGATTTCAATTTATATAGTTTTTTCAAAAAAAGTTTTGTAATAATTTTTTTTCTATATAGCAAATTATACTTGATTATGCAAGACTTCAACACTGTGATGTAATGTGTGTAACCGTGTCCCATAATATATTTCGCGGAAGACCTCTTTGTCAAATGGTAGGTGTTTCAAATCTAAAAAAACGTGTGGATGGCAATATTGTTTATAACGCAGTAAATATTAATATCCGCAGCAAATGTAATAAAACTAAAACTATAACTGATTTTTTGTGCTTTTCTTATTTTAATTACTTATTTATTTTATTTTACTTTGTCCTGAATATTTTATATTTGAACCGACCGATGAAGTGCCACATATTTATATCAAAATTTTCTTTTAAAAAAAACAACATTTTTTTTTATTTGGAGGGGGAGGTAGGGATAACAGCCAAGAGCGGTGTTCAATTAATTTTTTTCTAATATTATTCATTTAATTTTTTTATATATACTATTGTTATCTTTTTTATCCTAACAATATTTACTTCTTTGCTTTTTTGAAAAAAAAAACAGTTATTTTTTATTTATTTTTCTAAATTTTTTTCAAATTTATTTTCATGATTAACGGCTAAATATGTTTTGATTTATACCCTGGCCAGATTGTGTGTAGCACGCAGTAGATGTAAACAACGCGACTAATTATTCAATTATTGTTTAATTTATGTTTAATATTATTATTATCACCTTAATCTGAAACTATTTAATGTTGTTATTATTTTAGTGAAATGTTATTAAAATTTAGAGTTTAATTCACTAACGATTATTTTTTTAATTTAAATTTATTTTAATTTTGTTCTTCCGAGGAGCGGGAACAACTCTTGCAAAATAGTAATAAATTATTTCCCTTATATATATACAAATATAACACTAAATTTTAAATCTCCAATATCTAATTTCTTTTAAAGGATTTTAAACACATATTTGAAACTTTTAAATCTTTTACCTTACTTTTTGATATATATATCATTAAATTGTAGAAGCGTAAAAGTGAATCTATATAGTAATTTCCTAATTCTATTCTATTTTTCTATTATTACATTTTTTAAATTTATTTTTTAATAACTTATATATTTATTAGTATTTTGACGTCGGTATGTAATAAGCCTCACGGCAGAGGGGTTCTTTGATTTTTGCTTGTATTTCAGCCTTTTTAATGGAAGATCAAGCAGAGCATTACCGACAATTGATACTTTTTTACAAGAGAGAAAAAGCTACAGAAACCTGCATGAAGATATGCCATGTCTATGGGGATAATGTTGTTAAAAAACGAGTGTTTCAGAAATTATTTGTTCGATTTCAAAAATAAAACCTTCAGTGAAAGTTGCTCCTTGCTCTGGCTGTCCAAATACGATCGACAGTTACCAAGCGAAATCCGTAGTTGAACAAGATTGCCGTTTGACGACCAGAAAAATCTCAAGATTTTAAAATAGATCGTGGAAAATTAATTACATAACCTCGATTATATTTCTAAACTTAATGTTTGGGTTCCTCTATCCTAAAAAAGCGAACGCACTTTTTGGCCAACCCAATAGATATATTTATTTATTTATTTATTTATGAATTTTCCAACGAATGTTAAGTTTGCTATATCTTGGATTTAGTTAATTTCTCTTGAAATTTAAACTGCATTTTACTTCTTTTTTTTCTTTTGTTTAAAATGTTTTTCTTTAGACTATATATATATATATATATATATATATATATATATATATATATATATATATATATATATATATATATATATATGTGTGTGTGTGTGTGTGTGTGTGTTTGGGGTGGGGTGGGGTGGTGGATGAAATATTAAAATAATGTAAAATATAAAGTACTTTATAAGTTTCTTATAATCATCAGGTGTTTAAACAAGGAATATATTAAAAAATACCTTTAACCCATGGAGTTTAAATGAGTTACTTTTATCTTCATAAGAATAAAACAATGAATTGCCAATTATTGGTAAGTATTAATTCATAAAAGTTGCATTAAAAGTGTTAAGATATTTTTAAAGCAAATATAGTTATTTTAACGTTTCAATTATAAGACAAAATTCATTGTATCAATGAAGTTGTTGAAAAATTTAATATGAATATGGTATTATGTAGGGGAAGGTGATGGATTCAAATAAAATCCAGGAATGATTTAAACGTCAGACGTCTGTGTATATATTAAACACAAGTATATGTGAATAAAAAAAAATTCATCATAATATTGTTTATAGCCCTTAATTCATGATGGCCGCTTTAGGAAAAGTAAAAATAGGCTGCCAAATGAATACTTTATGCCATGTCCCGGTCAATTAGATAGTTGAACACTGTTGTGACAGTCTACTTAATATGTCCGCTTGTAAAGACATAAATCGACTTTAATTTTCTTCTTTCTCCATGGCTGTTAGGTTGGCTGCATCGATAGAGAGGTTCAAACTTAAAAGTTATAAGGTGACTTGGGTCTGTTGTTCGAATCGTGAGACCGGCAGAACAGTCATCATCATAAAAAGGATAAAACACACGCATAAATGGAAAAGAATTAACATATTTATCCTTATATCATATATATATAGTAATACTCAGCCAGCTGTTTAGTCGTCTACGATGCATCAGTGTGGCTATGCAACGTTAAACCTAGCCATTAATTAGATGCTATGCCGAAACGCTTTATTTATCGTAAAAGGTGCATTTGTATCTCACATTTCCGGAAATCTGAGCGGTGAGAAAATAGTGTTTCCACATTACCTTTTAATTTTTTTTTTTTAACATGATTCACCCCCAAACAAGGCAGGCCGCCACTGTAGACGTAAGGGGCTACTGAGAAAAAAGAAAAGAGGAGAAGGTTTGGGGGGTCAACCTAAATTAGGATCTGAGCAGCGAGATGTCTGTTTACATTAGTTTTAAATTTCTGCATGTCAGTACTGTCGGGGAAACAGGGGGCAGGAGGGCAGTTCCAGAGGCCAGCAGCACGAGGAAAGAAGCTATTTGAGTAGTATGCTCTCCGGAATCTGGGGACCTCCACAGTGAATGAATGAGATTTAGTAGATTGTCGAGTTAGTCTAGGGAATTTACGTCGAAGGGGCACCAGAGTAGTCAACTCATCGGATCATAATCCATTGAAGTACTTGTAAAACAAACAGAAGGATGCTACATTGCGGCGATGGGACAGGGACTGGAGCTTAGCTAGCAGTGAGGGGCCTATTAGGTTGGCGACTCTTTTTATGGACCTTGTCGAGGAGGGAGAGACTAGTAGATGATGCCCCAGCCCAGATGTGGCAACAATACTCCATGCATGTAGACATACATGATAATGGCTTTGTAGACATACATGATAATGTCAGGTATGAGGGGTTTACTAGCACGGTAGAGGGAGCCAACCTTCTTTGCGGCAGCCTTGGCAATGTCTTCAATGTATTTGTTCCAATTCATGTTACCTGTGAAGGTTAGGCCGAGGAGTTTGAATGATGAACTCTCAGGTAGGGTGTTATTTGCCATGACAATCGGTGGTTGGAGAGGATTCTTGTAGTTATTCAAGGAAAGGAGTTTTGTCTTTGCGGCATTAAAAGTTACCAACCATTTATGACCCCAATCCACTACAGCCCGCAAGTCATTTTCTAAAGATTCAGCCATTGCCTCGGATATGATCGCGTCTATTTTGCCAACATGGCGAGAGTAAAGCGTGGTGTCGTCAGCAAATAAACCAATCTCAGACTCTATGTCATCAGGGAGATCGTTTTTAGATCAGGAACAACAAAGGTCCAGGAATAGATCCCTGGGGTACACCAGCATTTATGCCATGTTGCTTAGATGAACGGCCATCGAGGACAACCTGGATTTTTCTTTTGTTTAGGAAGGATCTAATTATATTAAGTAGTTGCCCAGTAATACCGTATGAGCGTATTTTCAGGAGAAGCTCTTTATGCCATACCTTGTAAAAGGCCTTGGATATATCAAGTGCTTCTGCCCTAGCTTCACCTGTCTTGTCGAGTGTATGATACATGCGTTCAGAGATGACCGTTAGGATGTCTGCAGTTGATCGTGCTTGTCTAAATCCATACTGGCGGTCAGATAGAAGTTTAGCATTAACTATGTGCCGAACTCATTGTTATTCTAAGAATTAAAAAAAGCATAAGACATCGAATACAACTTTTTGAAGAAAGGAACCTTTTAAATCATGAATGTATTATTTAGTAAAAGAGTGTTAAAAAGTGAAGCCATGTTTGGTGTGTGTCCGGGATTCAAACGTAGTCAATAATGCCCTTATCCCTAAAATAGATAACAATAACTATCACAGAAAACAGACACGTTTCTTATTTTTCTTTAAATTTATGTTCTACTTTTTTTTAATGTAGTGTTTGCTTGGATTATTAAAATAAAGGTATATGTAATTTATTCAGGTGGGTGGGTTAACTAATATAGATTAGCGACTGGGATGCGGACACATACGAATTATTCGACTCGAAGACAAAATGTTTTTATTGGGATCAAATGTCGTGATAACTAAAAAAAGTATAATTCGTGTAAAACGATGTTAATATAAAATAAATAGGAAGTGACGTCAAAATATGTTATAAGGCATCGAAAACAACTTATCGAAAAAGAGACCTAAAAAATCACGAATGTATTTTGTTCAGAAAAATAATTTTTGAAACGTTCGGCCATTTTGGTGTGTGTCGCGGATTCAAACGTGGTCAGTAATTCGCTTTCTACAAGAACCGACAACAATAGCTTTAAAAAAAAGTTGTCACAGCGTCAAAAGACAATCAAATAATTGTGTGAATTCATTGAAAAATAGTTAACGTCATTTACTCTATGGAGAAAAAGAAAAAAAAGAAAAAGTTTCTTAAATCCATAAAAGTTAAATTTCTTCCTCGCGCCATCTTTTTCCTCCATAGTTTACAAATAAACAGACGTAACAAAACAAATTTAATTTTGTTCGATTTAAATGAATATGTATTTAATTTTCCTTTTACACAGATTTTATTCAATCTGATGTGATGAGAAAATTGTGAGTAATTGAATTTATTCGATCACGCATTTGCATACAATTGCAGATGTGTTAATTTACCCACAAAGTTTGTTGATTTGTATAAATGTTACAGCTGCTTAATTGGGCCAAAATGATTTCATTTCTTCTTGCTGGCCCCAATTAATGGATAACCGCGAATAGTATGAACGGGCAAGTGCACATACACTTAGAACTGTGAAAATAGTTCGCATGTATTCATTAGTACATATATATATATATATATATATATATATATATATATATATATATATATATATATATATATATATATATATATATATTTCTGGTACCTAAGGTACTTAAGCTTTATTTTTTATTTATTTATTTTTAATGCAACTTTAATTCCTATATAATTTTATTCCTAGCTACCATATTGCAGAATGGTTCTTGGGTGTAGTGTTTAGATAGTATTATTATTATTATTATTATTATTATTATTATTATTATTATTATTATTATTATTATTATTATTATTATTATTATTATTATTATTATTATTATTTGATATGCAAATTATATCCTACGGTAGTCTTAATGGTAATATATGATTATTATTATTTTATTATAATTATTACTTATATACATAAGTATATATTAGTGAAATTTGAAGCTGAATTATTTCGACACTTGATTATTGGGGAAATGGTAGTTTAATCAGTACCATTGGAGAGCCATGAATATTATAGCTGTCCGGTTTTTAAATCTCCGAAACAGTTACATGGTAAACAGCTGATGATCCCCGTGTTAATATTAGACGCTTAAGGTCTCCTGTTTTTGTTTCACTCTTAGATACTTAACCCCCCCCTTTTTATTTTTTTTATTTACTTTTTTTTTTTTATTTATTAATGTTCCAACGAATGTTAAGTCTGCAATATCTTGGATTTAGTTAGTTTCTCTGGGAATTTAAACTGCATTTTACTTTTTTTTTTCTTTTTTTTTAAATGACTCAAAGCTTCTTTAGACTATACATATATATATATATATATATATATATATATATATATATATATATATATATATATATATATATAGGTGTGAAGTGGGAAAATAAAGATGAATATGTTATCTTTAAATTATATCATACCTTGAATAGTTAATTCTTGATATACAAAATAGAGCAATAGTATAAGTATATAAGTGATGAGAATAAAATTGGGTAAAATTCAGTCTACTAGGAACTATGGAAACGTCTGTAATTTTAACATGCAAACAATTTGTAGAGACACAAACCAGAACGAGTCTTAAAAATGAAAATTTCAAAATCCTCTTGAGCATGGGGTACAAACAGACAAACGCATCCAAGCAAGAAAACTTGGCGTAATAATAATCAATAAAAAAGAAGAAAAAGTAGAAAAATCTTACATTTCACCGTCCCAGCATATAACAGGGTGAAGATCAATGAGGCATAGAGACGGCGAAAATACATTGAACTTTCCAGAGAACTTAAATATTGGCATTTGATCATGAAGAAAATCACTATAATAACAATAATTGTAGGAGAACTAGGAATAGTCCCGAAAGACCTGGAAAATGACTAGAAGAAATTGGAATACAAATGGAAGATTGAGACCATAAAATTGACGGCAATGATAAAAACAGACAAAATGTTAAGAAAAATCCTCTCGAGTACACACTAACATAACCAATGATCGCTAACGTGTCATAGATTATTTTAATTAGGAAAATAACCAAACATATCGAAAGAACATTACAAGGGCTTACGAGAAAGGAACAACTGCCAAATTGACCCCTTCGTCACACACACAAATGCATACACATACACACATGCATTCGGTGACAGCAACCATGGCTTGTACCACATAAAAACTGTCGTGATTGGTCAAGAAGAACGAAAAAACGATTGTAACGAACACCAACTAGACCAGTGGTGCGTGTATAGTACTGGGACCTTGGAGAGGCTAATTGCCACTTAAATCCCAAAGAAAACGAATAGTCGTTGCCAACGAGAAATCAATGGTTTACAACTTTTGCGTCTCACAAAATTATTTTGAATTATTATTGAAATAGGTAAGGAGTACTGGAAATCTTATTTTCAGCGAGACTTCAGGGAGCTCAACCGGTTATTGTCTGATAACTTGTGTGAAAACACTTAGTGAGTAAACAAGAATAAAGATATTATAGAAGTAAAGAGACTTATTATTTTTTAGTTATGCAAGACGAATATCGTAGTTTATAACTTTGCGAATGAAATCAAAGTAGAATGGATAGTTGCAGTTGTGACGATCGCCCCCGTAAACACATTGCTGCAGGAATGGTATTTCATAGTTATGAAGTAAACATGGCTTTTCTCCAGTGTGTATTTTATATGATCTACTCTGTGTAAAAGAAGACCCACATACTTCACAAGTATATAGTTTCTCTCCAGTGTGTATTCTCATATGATCTTTTCTGTGTAAAAGAACCACCACATACTTCACAAGTATATAGTGTCTCTCCAGTGTGTATTCTCATATGATCTTTTCTGTGTAAAAGAAGCCGCACATACTTCACAAGTATATAGATTCTCTACAGTGTGTGTTCGAATAAGTTCAGAAATGGGAGCGGGAGTTTCTTGGGTTCCTCATTTTTCCCGGGCAATGCTCATGCACGCTTCCCGCTCTATTATACGGGGTGGTCAAGGAGTCACTGAGCGATTACTGAGGGATTTGTAACTTGAATAAATACTTCATTTTTATTGTACCTTAATGGAAATTGAACACACTATTACGAAGAAAATAAAGATTTGTTTGCAAAAAATGGCAAAAATGAAAAAGAATGTATTCATCTAAAACAAACATCTTTTAAATGGTTTCCATTTTCAGCTTCACAAATTCGTGCTCTTTCGAAACATTATCCATGATACATTATCGGATCACTCAGTTACGATTGCATTCCCTGACTTCATTCCTGATGTTCTCTTTCAATTCTTGAAGAGTTTCAGGTTTGTTGATGTCAACTATTTTTACCCCCAGACGAAACAGTTGCTATCAGACTACAAATGGAAAACATTTAACAGATGTTATTTTTCATGAACAAATTATTTTCATTTTTGTTCTTTTATGCTCACAAGTCTTGATTGTCTTTGTCCTATTATGTTAAAATTCAATTAAGATACCAAAAAAATAAAGAATCTATTCAAGTTAAAAATCCCTCAGTGACTTCCTGGTCACTGTGTATTATATCTCTATTTATATAAAATTAGTTATGTGTATATGTTTATATAGTTGCATGTACAGTAATAACCTCTAAACTAATAAAACGAGCATTAGTATTTTAAATAAAGCTGCTAGGCGTAAAGACTTATCACATGGACTATATTTACTTTAATTTAGTTTTATACAAAAAGGGTACAGAATGGTGTGAAGCCTTTTGTAAAAATTCATATACCTCCGATGTTTGTAAAACTTTTAACTATAGGTATTAGATATCAATTAATAAATGTGAGTCAAATTTAACTTTCTTTTGAATCTTTAAAGGTTATAGAGTGCATAATATGGGCGCAACTCTCCATTTTCAAATTCAAATATTGCAGATTTGCATTGAGTTTGTATCCATAGTTATTAGTAACCATTAACTCGGGTATTTCAATCGTAGGCGTGTCCCTTTCCTTCCGGAGAGTCTCATAGATGGCTCTGCTCTTGAATAGCAATCAACTCTGAAACCTCTTGGTCTTTCTCTCTCATCAATTCTTTCTTTAAAATTATACATTAGATCAATTACTATTTCTGCTTCTCGTAAAGTCGATTCTTTCTATCGCGCCAAACACTTTCTCACACCTGCAGCTATTCTCTATCTCCAAAAGTCTACTATCTGACCATATATGGAGTACTGTTGTCATATTTGGGCTGGTTTATCTCTGTCACACTTGTGGGTTTTTGATAAGGTGCATAAACGTATCTGTAATTTGATTAGACCCCACCCTTTCTTTGTCTATACACCCTCCCTCTCACGGACGTGAAGTTGCTACTATCAATCTTTTCTATAAATACTATTATGGCCTGTGTTCTTCAGACTTGGCTGATCTATTCCCTGCTTCTTTGGTTTGTTTGACTCGTTGGTGTAATAGTTTTCTATCAATTCACTGTTTTGATACCTCATTGTTATACATCTTCCTAATCAAGTAGTTTATTTCCAAGAACTGTAGGCTTGTGCAACTCTCTTCCCGCTGACTGTTTTCCTCCTACATATAGCATTGGTCTTTTCAGAACTAAAGCCAATATGCATCTTCTGTCTTTGCGGTAATCATATTTTGTTCTTGTTAGCTCTTTACATGAAGTGGCTTCATGCCTTGTCTTAAGCGATTTCTATAAAAATATCAAGCACGATTCTCTGAATTTTTATTTTTTCTTAAGACCTCTTAAGCTTAAGCCTTTAATTTTAGAAATTTTCTAGAATCAAAATCATGTAAAAAAATGTTATCAAAACTGGAATAAGGATTCTAGACATAAGGTTAATTATCATGATATGCTTATTATACTATTCGTGAAGGGACATAAAACTGGTGTAAAACTGTTCTGTTCGAATAATTAATTTTACCCGCCATGTGAAGGGTATTCTTCTAGTTCGTATACATTTATGTATCCACCGGAAGGCATTAAGACAAATGTAATATATGTAACTTCTTCGATATTTTCAATTGTTTCCGCGAACCGGATATGAGTTTAACTGAGGAGACTCGGACACAAAAGAATGGTCCGTTTTCCGGACGAGTTTTTCTTTAGGGGTGCAATGAAAACGGATATTTAGTTTACGCATGCTTAAATACGTCTATGACGTCTACCCGGCGAAGAAAGTAAATAATAATCATTTACTCTTCTTTTCTCACTTCAATTTAAAATTGCATTCAAGCGACACACGTGCAAATTTTGATATTTCACCCCTACGGTCCTGGCTCTTTATAAATAAAAGAATCGTACATCTACGACATTCCTTCTTCTTCTTCCTCCTCCTTCCTCTTCTTCTTTTTTTCTTCTTCCTCTACTTCTTTTTCTTCTTCTTCTTCATTCTCCTCCTCATCATGATTTTTCATATTATTATTATTTTTATTATTATTATTATTATTATTATTAGTTGTACTCACTAGGAGTTCTCACACAGATCATCGTCAGTGATTGCTCACCGACAACAACCAGTGGGATTTCCTGGAGTCTGATTGACAACAAGCCTCCCCAGATTTCCAGTATTCTTCACTTCTTTTCGATAACGATAATAATAATGATAATAATATTCTTGCACATTCCAAACTCGACTTAATCTTTCTAAAAAAAATAGAAGATAACTTGCTTACTCATTGATATAGCCTGCTCCTTCGATACGAGAGTGCCGGAGAAAAAACACGAAAAAAAAATGGCAAGACTTAAAATAGGAATTAGTTACACTATGAAAATGTAAAGAAGTAAAGGTGATTCCTGTTGTAGTTGGAAAGCTTGGAACCACAACGATAAGCCACCATAAATGGCTTACAGATTGACGAGACAATTTTTTCACCTATTCTGCAAAAGGTTTGCATGTTAGGAACAGCGAAAGTGTTAATGTACAGCTTGATTGTCTTAGGTCACGAGAATTGATTTGATGTTCAAAAAAAGAAAACTTCAACTAAAAACATAAAAGTTGAGACTACTATGAAATAATAATAATAATAATAATAATAATAATAATAATAATAATAATAATAATAATAATAATAATAATAATAATAAAAATAATAAAAATAATAAAGTAATTTATAGAAAATCCCACCCTAAAGTAATGGCACCAGCTCCGGTTGAGACCACATGAAACAGTCGTGAAGAGTCAGGAGCATAGAAAGACCGAGGAGGGAGATCACTAACCAGACCTCCGCTGTGCGGAGAGCAACGGGACCTTTAGGGGACTTATTGCCATCCAAATCCCAGAGAAGACCAACAAGAAATCGATGGTAAGCGTCTGTTGTGATAACGCAAATTCATTTGCAGTAGTTATCGAGATAGGTGGAGAACGCAGGAACTTTGTAAAAACGTTTTGTCACTCAGACTCAATGGAAAACTACTGGTGATTATCAGTGGGCAATCACTGATGACGGCTTGTGTGAAAACTCCTACTGAGTAAATATAATACAATTAGTGGTACGAGTATCGGTTGGTATCATACAAAATGGTCGTGAACAGTCAAATAGAATGGAAAGGCTGAGGAGAGAGAGCACTATCCAAACTTCCACATGAAGTGCACAGAGGGTAGTGTAATCTTGAGAAAGCTTGTTGCCACTCTTCGCCAACGGTCGTTATCAGCGATGAGCCAATGATAAACGGACGTGACTATAACTCAGAATGATATGCAATGGTAATCGAATGAGACGAAGATGCGGGAAATATTTGGAGACTTTTTGTCACTCAGACACCAGGGCACACCACTTTTTATTTACAGAGAACGATAACTGGTGATAACTCATCTGAAAACTCCTAGTAAGTAAAAAAAATAATAATAATAATAATAATAATAATAATAATAATAATAATAATAATAATAATAATAATAATAATAATAATAATAATAATAATAATAATAATAATAATAATAATAATAATAATAAGTTTTAATTAATGAAGAATTCGTAGAAGAGGAAATCGACCCTCTCTCACACATCCCATAATGCCATACTGGCACTTAATCACACGAGGAACCCAAGAGAAAAGTGGACGTATATTTTTAATTCTTCTTTTTTTGTGTGTGCATTTTGTTTAGCAAAAAAAAAAAAAAAAAAAAAGTGGTTTTAATATGTGCGTATCACTTGTAGAAGAAATGTGATGCCCAAACTTCTGGATAAAAATCGACCCATAATTAACTGAATTAAGTTTTAATTGATGAAGAATTCGTAGAAGCGGAAATCGAACCCCCCATCCCCTAGCACTACAATCAAGAATAGATCGGTAATACACAAAGCAGAAAAGTGGAGGGGAACCTATCGTCTCCCTGCATCTGCTATCATGGAGTAGCCAAGAAAACTTATATGTCCTTGTATAACATATATATATATATATATATATATATATATATATATATATATATATATATTGTGTGTGGTAGTGCTCAATATCACTCATTAAAATGAATGAGACAATCACTATCCCTGTGACAGGACCACAAGCAGAATAAGCCTGGGCCTGGTGTGGCCACACACACCAAAAATATGAATAATGCACAATAATATCAATACAAGCCGTGGGACTCAGGAGAAAGACCCGAGTATCATGATGGGCAGGTGATCTCTCCCTCGCCCTTCTCATTTCAGAAACAAGACAACGGACAAGAACCAGGTAAGTAACCTCTCTGATTCCATGTATGACAAGGACACAGACCAAAGACAGGAAAACCAGAGCGAAAACTGTAAACTGAAAAGATATAGAAAGAAATGGACCACGAAAGAGAACAGACTGGTGATGGAGTGCTATTATAAAAGCCGCTACCCTACAGAAAGAGGCTACCGAAAACGAATGAAACATCTCTGTGACATTTCTAGTGACTACCATACAACGGAACAAAAGATAGCAGATCAAGCAAGACAGATCCTCAAGCGAGGATGGTTCTCGGAGATGGAACTGACGGAAATCAGACAGAAGGTTAATGGCGAAACGGAGCAAGAAACATCACCGAAGGAGAAACAACAGGAAGAGGACGGGCAAAACATACACACTGAAACTGCTGAGATTGAAGACTACGGAATTACAGAACCAGATGAGATAGAAGACTGGGGAACCACAGAACCTGCTGAGATAGAACTCAACGAAAAAGAAGCAAGTGAAGTGGAGAACATTAGACGATACATGTTAGAAAACAAAACAAAACTCCCATCTCTCAGAAATGAAGTAGCGAAGAAGTTAAAAGCAGAAACAGAAAGAGTAAACAGACTCCTCACACACATCCCAACAGAAACTATTACAGACCTAAACAACCTGATATATGCAGGGGCAAAATCGGTAAGTATGAAACTAAGAAACGAAGAGAATGGACAAAAGAAAGGACCGACAAAACCTGGATGGGAAATCAGACTGGAAACACAGATCACCAAACTGCGGAAAGAAGCTAAAACCGTGAACCGAAGGAAGGAGGACATGAAACGATTAAGAAGCAAAAATCAGAAATGCAAGGAAAAGCTAAATGAGAAACATGAAGAAATAAAACAAAAGATAGCAGCAATAGAAGGAAGACTGAGACGGTACAGGTACAAATCAGAACAGAGCAAACAGACCAGGACCTTCGAAAACAATGAAAGCCAGTTTTACAAAAACGTAAATGGAGAAAAAACAACAACAGAGCAACCGAACCCAACAGAAACAAAACAATTCTGGAGCAAGATATGGGGAAAACCAAAAAAGCACAACAAGAATGCCCAATGGTTGAAAAACATGAAAGATAAACTGCAGGAAATCGAAAGAAGGAACCGAAACAGAAATTAACAAAGAAATGATCAAGAAAACCCTAAGAAAAATGGCAAACTGGAGAGCACTAGGCTAGGATTGAATACATGTATACTGATTTAAAAAATTCACGACCCTGCATGAAAGACTAGCGCAGAAACTGAGTGGATGTATCCGCAAAACAGACGTACCAGAATGGATGACGGAAGGAAGAACAACATTAATACAAAAAGACCCCAAAAAGGGAACGACCCCCAGCAACTCCAGACCGATAACATGTCTACCAATAATGTGGAAAATACTCACAGCACAACTGAGAGAACAAATCTACCAATCCATGGACACACGTGGACTGCTCCCCGAGGAACAAAAAGGATGTCGGAAAGGACAAAGAGGGGCACATATCTACTATACATTGATCAAAAGACTCTGAAGAAGGTGAAGAGCAGACAAAAGAACATAACCATGGCATGGATTGACTACAAGAAAACCTACGACAGAATCCCCCAAACATGGATAATTGAATGCTTAAAAATATACAAGATACCAGACAGGATTATTAATCTCATCCAGAAAGCAATGGAAACATGGAGACTAATACTGACAGCCGGAGGACAACACCTGTCTGAGATAAAAATACAGAGAGGCATTTTTCAAGGAGATTATCTATCACCACTATTGTTTATAATAGCCATGATGCCACTCAACTACATACTCAGAAAGTGTGATGCCGGCTACAGGTTTACGGATACAGAGCAAAGAATAAACCACCTGATGTACATGGATGACCTTAAACTGTTTGCAAAAAACAAAAAAGAACTGGAAAAGCTGATAAATACAACCAGGATATTCAGCCAGGATATCCAAATGGTGTTTGGAATAGAAAAATGTGCACTGCTAGAGATTAAAAGAGGAAAACTGGAGACGACAGAAGGTATAGAACTCCCCAACCAAGAGGAGATGAGGGCGCTAGGAGAACAAGGTAGTTATAAATATCTGGGAGTTCTGGAAGCAGACACAATCAAATATACAGAAATGAAAGAGAAGATTGGAAAGAATATCTACGAAGAACAAAGAAACTCTTAGAAACTAAACTATATAGCAGAAACCTAGTAAAAGGGATAAACACATCGGCTGTATCACTAATAAGATACTCTGGACCATTACTAGGCTGGACCAAAGAAGAACTCAGGCACCTTGACCAGAGGACTAGAAAACTAATGACTATGCACAATGCACTGCACCCAAAAGACGATACGGACAGACTCGACATGAAAAGAAATGAAGGAGGTAGAGGACTGGTAAGTATAGAAAACTGTGTGGAAGACACCAAAAAAGAGCTGGAGAAATATGTAACGCAGAACACGGAAAGACTGATCACCACAGCAAGAGACACCAGCCCAACAAACAACCCCGGAAGCACTGAAACCAGAAACAAAAAGACAAGAAAGGAAAGGTTGGAAGAAAAACAACTACATGAACGCTTTATAAGACTCACAAGCGATGAAGCCAATGAAAACAGCTGGGCATGGCTAAGAAAAGGACACTTGAACAGAGAAACGGAATCCCTGCTGACGGCCGCACAGAACAATGCGATTAGGACAAACTTTATTAAAGCAAAGATAGATAAAACCCAGGAAAACAGCAAATGCCGATTGTGTGGACAAAGAGACGAAACGATAAATCATATAATAAGTGAATGCAGCAAGCTAGCCCAAAAGGAATACAAGAACAGACATGACAGCGTGGGGAAAGAAGTACACCTGGAAATGTGCAAACAACTGAATTTCGAATATGCAAAAAAACGGTACAAACACAAACCAGAAACTGTACTAGAAAACGTAAAACACAAAATCATATGGGATATGAATGTACAAACAGACAAACCCATAACAGCAAGTAGACCGGATATGATAATAATCAACAAGGAAGAAAAATCCTGCAAAATCGTAGACTTTGCCGTTCCAGCGGACCACAGAAAAAAGAAGCAAATATACTGAACTTGCCAGAGAATTGTAAGGAATATGGAACATGAAGAAAGTCAGTATAACACCAATAATCATAGGAGCACTAGGAGCATTCCCCAAAAACATGGAGAAAAGACTAGGAGAAATAGGAATCAAAGGGATAACTGAGACCATACTAAGGACAGTAATGATCAAAACAGCTACAATCCTTAGAAATGTCCTCGAATGCGGAAACCAACCCACATAAGCAACGAATGGAGAACAACCACATGGAAGCACAAGACAACAGAACCGGGGAAAATACAACCGCACGAGAGAGGCGCAAGCATAGGCTGACACCATGAAAATTATGGACAGAGAGTTGAGGAGGGAAAACGCAAACCAGACCTCTACTGGAAGAGCGCGGACAGCTCTGGGACCTTGGGGTGGCTTGTTGCCACTCGGGCCCCAGAGGGGACCAATGGCCCTTATCAGCGGGAAATCGGTGGTAGGTGGCTGTTGCGATACCGCAAGGTCATCAGCGGTGATGAACGAAAAAAAGTGGAGCATACTGGAAGTCTGAGGAGACTTGTTGTCACTCAAACTCCAGGGAATACCACAGGTTGTTGGCAGTGGGCGATCACTGACGATGACCAGTGTGATAACTCCTATTGAGTAAATAATAATAATAAATAAATAAATAATTTTTTAAAAATATTTAAAAAAATAAAATGTAAAAAAAACTCGGGCTATCAGAATGTCAATTTTGATAAAAATAATTGACTAGCTTTGCATAGAATAGAAAAGTTTTTTGTGGCTGTGAGTCAGAAGAATGCAGGCGTGTTTACTTTTCTCGAAAGATTGGCCTTTTTTTCCACTTAAAGATTTGAAAGAAAAAAATCTTTAAAATATTTTATTTTATGTATTATTTGAGGTAGCGAATATTTAAATCCCAAGGTTATGAAGATGAAAGAAAAGAATCGGCGACCATTCGTCGGTGTTTACTGCAAACCGCTTCGATCACTCTTTTATTTAAAAAGAAACAGGATTTGATGAGCGATTTCTTTAAAAGACATGGACGCAACAAGGGTGTAGTCGAGGAGGTAAGTTAGTATTTACTTCCCTGCCACCGCGGGAAGATGCTACACAAGGTCGGAATGGTGGCGATTGAAAAGCTAGTGCCCAAGAAGAAAACGTGATTGAGCCGCTCCGTCGGCATTCCCCGGTAGGGACATTTAAGACGATTAGCAATGAACTAGCCTTTCTCAAAGAGAGAAGGTAAGTCCTGGGAGGGTGGAACTCCTAGAGATGCACAAAACCATACCTCAGTTCGACAGAAAAAGGCCACCAAACTTTAATGGCCCAGACGCTGTCGGACTGATTGCCGAGGACGTAGGCGGCAAGTTGTGCGTCCTTGGCGTATGGCAGAGATAAGAATCAAATGCAATTAACCAGAGTTTAATAATGCATGATTTACTGGGAATTGAACAAAAATCTGTTATTTATTAAATATGCCATCTCTTAAATATCCCGTATTTAGTCAATAAGCTCGTATTAACTTTAAAAAACTGTTTACATCTCACATAACAAACAATATGAATATAAATATCCAGTTTTCTTAAATATGTCATCAGATCAAATGCACATTAATATTTTAACTAGTATTTCTAATCTTTTTCTAACTGCTGGTTCACCAACTTTCAAAGCCAGGAACCACTCGAGGATGAAAGCTCATGAGATGGACTGATTGTCAGATGAAAAACAAGGAATCGTTAATGTTTTTAACTATATTACGTATTATTATATTTTACCTATGATACCTATTATTATATTTTAACTATATTACCTATTATTATATTTTAACTATATTACCTATTATTATATCTTAACTATATTACCTATTATTATATTTTAACTATATTACCTATTATTATATTTTAACTATATTACATATTATTATATTTAAACTATATTACTTATTATTATATTTTTACTATATTACATATTATTATATTTGAACTATATTACATATTATTATATTAAAACTATATTACCTATTATTATATTTAAACTATATTACCTATTATTATATTTAAACTATATTACCTATTATTATATTTTAACTATGTTACCTATTATTATATTTTAACTATGTTACCTATTATTATATTTTAACTATATTACCTATTATTATATTTTAACTATATTACCAATTATTATATCTTAACTATATTACCTGTTATTATATTTTAACTACATTACATATTATTATATTTTAACTATGTTACCTATTATTATATTTGAACTATATTACATATTATTATATTTAAAATATATTACCTATTATTATATTTCAACTATATTACATATTATTATATGTTAACTATATTTCCTATTATTTTATTTTAACTATATTACATATTATTATATTTGAACTATATTACTTATTATTATATTTGAACTATATTACCTATTATTATATTTTAACTATATTACATATTATTATATTTTAACTATATGGCGTTTTATGACAAGTATTCGTTTACATGTAATTTGACGAAGCCCATGTTGTAGTCTGCAGGGAAGTAATCCCGCGAAAATCTGTTCCACTTGCAAAGAAGCTCTGTCCATGAAAATTTCCTTCATATGCTAGACACATGGAGAAAGAACAAAACTATTTTTCGTTGTGGCAATAAGACGAGTTCTTACTGTGAATGTCTTACAAGAAAAACCCAGAGATTGGAGCTCAATAAAGTATTTTGTATGAAATTCATCTAATTTATACTTAAAATGATTTATATTAAAAGTAGTTATCAATGCTTCTAAGTGAATGACATATATTTTCGTATGTCAACATACCTTTTCCTTACGTATTCTAATCACGCAATTAAAATATTTCTTCGTGTGGGGATTGGGGTTTGTTTGGTAAAAAAAATCATTTTAATTGTTCTAATAATTCGGAATTTTAATTTTAACTCAACAAGTCAACATCCCCAGTTTCCGTTTATTACTCTCATCCTCTATCGCTGTATGTTGTGTGCCCTCCCGCTTGTGTTTTATACAGTCTATATCACTCTCGCTTCAGTCACGCGGTTGTTTCTGTTTTCGGAGGTGGTCCGTGTATTTTGTGACCATTCTTCGTGTGAGTTTTTCTCAAGTATTTCGGATTTTGTGACTATTCTTCGTGTGAGTTTTTCTCAAGTATTTCGGATTTTGTGACCATTCTTCGTGGGAGTTTTTCTCAAGTATTTCGGATTTTGTGATCATTCTTCGTGTGAGTTTTTCTCAAGTATTTCGGATTTTGTGACTATTCTTCGTGTGAGTTTTTCTCAAGTATTTCGGATTTTGTGACCATTCTTCGTGTGTGTTTTTCTCAAGTATTTCGGATTTTGTGACCATTCTTCGTGTGAGTTTTTCTCAAGTATTTCGGATTTTGTGACCATTCTTCGTGGGAGTTTTTCTCAAGTATTTCGGATTTTGTGACCATTCTTCGTGGGAGTTTTTCTCAAGTATTTCGGATTTTGTGACCATTCTTCGTATGTGTTCTTCTCAAGTATTTCAGATTTGTGACCATTCTTCGTGTGGGTTTTTCTCAAGTATTTCGGATTTTGTGACCATTCTTCGTGTGAGTTTTTCTCAAGTATTTCGGATTTTGTGACCATTCTTCGTGTGTGTTTTTCTCAAGTATTTCGGATTTTGTGACCATTCTTCGTGTGAGTTTTTCTCAAGTATTTCGGATTTTGTGACCATTCTTCGTGTGAGTTTTTCTCAAGTATTTCGGATTTTGTGACCATTCTTCGTGTGAGTTTTTCTCAAGTATTTCGGATTGCCACATTTTTTTTAGTCAAGTCTTCCTTTTGTATTTTTCTCTATTTTCTGTTCTCCTGTTTTTTGAATAATATATTTTCCTATTGCTTGTAAATAAACTTCTTGCTCTGATGATCAGCAAAGTTGGACTGAAGTCCATATATTTTAACTTGATCTTTCTGTGAAACCTGCGTAAGAAAATGTGTTCTTTTTAGAAAAAATTAATCAAGAAAAAAATGAAAAAAAAGGGTTTTGTATGTAGGAAGAATTAAGAAGGCATACAGATATTCGCTGAAATATAAAAATAAAAGAAATTGAAGTAAATATGAAAATTGTGATTTTATTATTGATTTTTCCTGTCAATGCAACTATAAAGTATATATGCTCGGAATCTTGTCATAAAACTATGTAAGAAATATTTAAGAAATTATAAGGAGTATATATATATATATATATATATATATATATATATATATATATATATATATATATATATATATAATGTATATATATATAAATACACATATATATAATGTACGTATACAAATAAATATATATATATATATATATATATATATATATATATATATATATATATATATATATATATATATATATATATATATAATTGAATGAAATAAAAAATATATACGTTTTATTAGAATTTCTTCCATGATATTTTCTTATGTTGGACTTCGCGGTTTCAAATCGATTCCGTTGTTTGTTTCAGATAATAATAACATTCTTCCCAATGGCTCCAACATTCTTCTATTTACAATTTTAAATGTTCTTGTTTCTAAAGAAAAGAAGATGGTAAGTTCTACCAGAAACAATCAGATCAAATGGCTTTTTTCTTCTAAGCAATTGAAATGTTATGATGTGGCGCCAACTTGATGCGGACTCTCATCTTTGGAAAGTGAACATACAAGAACAGATAACTCCGCTAGGAAAACGTCGATTGATTTTGTTTTTGTTTTTGTTTTTTATGTTTTTCTTGGTCAAACGGTTCGTAGTTTTGATGTCACCAGGATTGGCCAGGAACCGAGTCTTCGATCTTTCATGAAATAAAATATTTTGATTTTTCAAAACACTCTTTTCTTTCCCTTTTTTTAAACACACTGTTTTTTTTACTTATGTATTTATAAATGTTGTTCATATTAATTTTGGTATCCGCTAAGTTTTGTTTAATTTGATTTGATATCTCTCCTACGCCTTGTATCCTCTTTCTTTCCCCCTCCCTCTCTCTACACACACATACACACACACACACACACACACACACACATATATATATATATATATATATATATATATATGGTAAAATGAAAAAGGAAAACCAAAAACTGGATGTTTTTTTATGTGTACATCAACGTTTCGTCTTTATTTATAAGACTTCATCAGGATGATGATATAGGGAAAAGATATCATGCAAGCACGGATACATGTAGGGTAGACATGTTGGGAAGAAAAATAAAATGAAAAATAATGGCAGCGTCTAGCTGGACGTCCGTACATGTTAGAGAATGAAAAATGAGTGGGAGAAAAAAGGGGAAGGGTGGAGGGAGCAAGGACTACTGTGGCTGGCGATGAGAGAAAGAGGTGGGGGATGAGCAGGGGTAAAATGGATGGCAGAGAGAGATTGGAGGAAAGGGGGAGGGGGTGTATGACCAGATGGCTGTGGTCGAGATTGAAGGGGAAGAGTGAGTTGGAATGTTTGTGTGTGTGGGGTGTATGCAGGGAAATGGGGATGGGTAGAGAGGGAGGGGGGGCTGTGATTTTGGTGGATGGGCGAAAGTTATGGTCTTAGAGAGCGTTTGAAGAAAAATGAGGGAATTTAAGAAGAGGTATGGGAGAAAATGGATGAGGGGGGGAAGAGGGAGGATTTGTCTCTCTAAGACCATAACTTTCGCCCATCCACCAAAATCACAGCTCCCCCTCCCTCTCTACCCATCCCCATTTCCCTGCATACACCCCACACACACAAACATTCCAACTCACTCTTCCCCTTCAATCTCGACCACAGCCATCTGGTCATACACCCCCTCCCCCTTTCCTCCAATCTCTCTCTGCCATCCATTTTACCCCTGCTCATCCCCCACCTCTTTCTCTCATCGCCAGCCACAGTAGTCCTTGCTCCCTCCACCCTTCCCCTTTTTTCTCCCACTCATTTTTCATTCTCTAACAAGTACGGACGTCCAGCTAGACGCTGCCATTATTTTTCATTTTATTTTTCTTCCCAACATGTCTACCCTACATGTATCCGTGCTTGCATGATATCTTTTCCCTATATCATCATCCTGATGAAGTCTTATAAATAAAGACGAAACGTTGATGTACACATAAAAAAACATCCAGTTTTTGGTTTTCCTTTTTCATTTTACCATCACGTCGGATTACCTTCATCCTTCTCTTCCCATATATATATATATATATATATATACGGATAATGAAGTGATGGAATAGATAAACTTTGCATAGGTTACGCTTTATTAACTCATCAATTATTTAAACATGGAATACAAATAGATAATAACTTTTATGCCATGGCTTTTCAAAGATAACGCTCTTATCGTCAGAAGTTCTTACGAATAACAATGGCCTTAAGTTCATCTTGCATTTGTATTCCTTGTTTGAACACTTGATGAGTTAGTAAACTTGTAAAATAGGCACATTTTTATCTATTTCATCACATCATTATCTATATATAAATGCTCTATCCACAATATGTAACTTCACCATATTTCGATAGGATCTAATATAATTTTTGATGTTTATATTAGGTATATATATATATATATATATATATAAGACTTAGATGGCAGTAACAAAAAAGGTGGACAGAAATCAAGGACGGGTCCCTCCTCCAGGAATGATAAAAACCCCGATGAAGATGATGATATATATATATATATATATATATATATATATATATATATATATATGCTAATGCTATATTTATTGTTTTTACCCATCCTTGAACATGTATTATACTAGTATATATATATATATATATATATATATATATATATATATATATATATATACACATATATTCATATATATATATACATATATACACACACACACACATATGTGTGTGTGTTTGTGTATACTACATACACACATATGTAGTGATTGCAAAGGTTTAATTTACTTACTGGTAAAGTAGTTTTCCAACGAAGGACTTAGGACTAAAAGTGTATTGTTTTTTCGTATAGTTTTAATGGTTGAAAAATTTCCTAGGCTATACATAGCATATCTCACAAGTTCATAGAAAAGTCTATCAAAACGCTCAATCGTAAATACTATACATTACTGTGTCCGTTGAACATACCCGGGTTTCGTCTATCTGTTCATCCTTGATTTAGGAGAAAATCCAAGTTGTTGAAATCCGAGAAAGATTTATCGGTCCTGTTGGGAGAGAATTACACAAAATCCATTCAGTTTAATGGTCACCGGTGAAATTAGTAGCTGTACCCTTATAAAAATATTTCCGGATGGTTTTAAAAGCTGCTTGTAGTTTTATCAAGCGTAGAGTTGTATTGAATGATTTTTTTAAAATAGTATTTTCGATAATTCGTGATCCGTTGTCACGCACTTGTCAGTATATTATTAAATATTTGGAAATTTCAAAATGTTTACATTAATATTTGAAACTTCCAAGTGACGGCTGTTGCTGCTTTAAAACAAACATACACGTCCACAGTAGTGATGGGACGATTCCAATATTGTTTCCCGATTCACATACAATTATCGATTCCGTTCTAAATTCCCGATTCAGATACAATTACCGATTCCGATTACAATTCTTTTTAAATCTCTAAATTTTAGCTACGGAGTTGTTTTATTTTTCTAATTTTGAGATTACCCATGCAATATGTGCATATATTTTCGCAAATATAAAAATACACTTGTAGAGGGTTGATGTATAAATTTAAGCTTGACTGGTGTTTTACATCATTACATATCTATATTTCCATCATCTGTAACAGCAATAGAACATTTTGTTTTAAACAAAAACAAACAAAAGACCACAATTAAAAGAATTGTTTTTTGGAATCGGAAAATAGACACATTTTTTTCTGAGTTCGATTCCGATACCGATTCCGAGGCTAAAACGTTCCGATTTTTCCGATTCCCGATTCCGATTAATTGTCCCAACACTAGTCCACAGACTTAGTATTATATAGATGACAGGGCTTCCAGCTGTTACATCTGTTGCTGTTTCAAACAAACTTGAACATCCAAGGACTGTTAGTGCTATACATAGCAGTTAGGGTTGCTGCTTCTAAACAAAGATACACAAATATCTATGAAACCTTTGTCCCCCTCTCTCTCTCTCTCTCTCTCTCTCTCTCCCTCTCTCTCCTTCTCTCTCTTTCTTTATTTCTTTCATTTCTTTTTACCCCTTTTCCCACCCTCTCATCTTTACTCATCCTCTGGATTAAGCCTATCACAGCCACAGGATGACGAACTTAACGTCTTATAAAAAGAAGAGGACACAGCAAATGTCTAATTCTATTCGCCTCAGAGTTGAGACTAGCTAAGTTAGTTAAGATCAGAGATGACGAATTTTTTTTACTAAACAGTCACCATTTATCAAGGCCCACAGGCTACTCGAGGATAAGGGATGATGAATGTCAGGTGGACGGTGAGACAACAGCAGGTTGGTTGGTAATGAAAGACTAACAGGCGCACACATGCCTTCCCCAAAGTGTATGGCTCTCTACTGTATTTATAATAAATAAAAAATTTGTTCATCCGCATTTAGCCATTTTTAGTGGGTTGTTCCAGACCGACTTTGGAGTGCTTATTGAATAGTTGACTTTTAGGCTCGATCTTTTTTGCATCCAACTCTCGTAGAGATGTTGGTGGATAAAGACAAGCAAGCAAGACAAGATGCAGGCCTTTAAATATTATGAATAACTTACTAAGATCGGAAACTTAAGGCAACCACAGGATACACAACTTGACGTATTTTGTAAAAAAAAGGATACAACGAATGACTAACATTATTCCCCTCAGAGGTAAAACTTTGTTCCGTGTTTAATAAACAATTGATATAACTCATAGTTTATCCGCTGTTCTCTCTCTCTCTCTCTCTCTCTCTCTCTCTTTATATATATATATATATATATATATATATATATATATATATATATATATATATCTTCCTCGGCATTTCCCTCTTCCCATCTTTCTTCTCTTTTTATCTTTTAATTACTAACGCCATTCGTCTCCTCCCACCACTACCAGTCTTTATTTACGTTATTCGCAATTTGTGACGTCATCCAGTGTGCTCAATAACAAGCAAGCAGGATAGCAAGATCCAGTGTTATATACTAGACTACCCGTGACCTTTTGGATCAGTATTTGTTATATTCCTCCTCTTTATTCTCCCTCTCATTCCTTATTCTTTTATCCTCTCCTTTCCTCCAACTTTCTCTCCTTTTTACCTCTCTTTTTCTCCTCCTCTCCTTCTTTCCCCTCTCACTTCTTATTTGATTCCTCCATTCCTTCTCATATATATCGCCCTTTATTTACCACATTCGCCTTTTGTGATGACATTCACTGAACGGTTACAAAGTGAGAAAGACAGTTGTGTCGCTGTTTCACGACTTACCAACATAGCTAGACTTAGCCAGTGCTTCAACCACGTGATTCAAAACCCGGACGCCAGTCACCACGACGCGTGACCACTGGTTTCCGATGTTCTACCATTTGAACCAAAAAATCTTACCAGAAGTGGGAAAATATATCATTTTAACAAAAACTATTTATTTGTTTATATTTTTACGGTACTTATAAGTGAGATGAGCCAATTCTCTATCTGAAAAGGGTATGGCTAAGTTGAAACGAATATGTCCTCCAATAGAGTAATCTACCCTGTAGGACCGTATACATATATATATATATATATATATATATATATATATATATATATATATATATATATGTATATATATATATATATATATATATACAGAGAGAGAGAGAGAGAGGGTGGGGGTGGGAGAATTCAAATAAAACATTAAATACACAAGTTAACAGAATTATCACTGCCAATAATGAACAAATAAATAATTACCAACTTCAGAAAAAAAATAGTGATTAAAAACATGTGTTTTTATAAGTAATAGTTAAGATAAATAAACTTGATTCATCTCTCCGACCTATCATATCCCAAATTACTACTCCCATATATTCCTTAACAAATACCTTATCAGCCCGTGTCTCCCTTGTAAATGTGGTGTTAAGTCCACACAAGAACTATTACAAATTCTACAAACCCAAAAACCAGACAATAAAACCATTGCTTCCCTTGGCGTAGAAAGCTTATTCAATAATGTACCTGTAAACGAAACAATTGATATAATGATCAATAATATATACAATAACTCGTCTCTTCCTCCACTTAAAATCAATATAAAACTATACTTATAAATTACTATTAATTTGCACCACTGAAGTACCTTTCTATGACTTCAAGGGTTCGGTTCTTGGCCAGACTTTTAGTGGATTCTATATGACAAAATTAGAAAAGTAAATATTTAATTCATTATAAAACCCTCTATTTACGTATGCTATGTTGATGGTATTCTTATTTTAGCTTATAATAATGACCAAATACACACACTACAAAACCTTTTTCCAAAGAACTCTGTTCTGAAATGTTCCGTAGAACTAAATGTAAATCATAAAATCCCATTACTTGATGTTCTTATTGAAATCTCTAATAATACGTTTTACCTTTCTACTTATGAAAAACAAATCAGCTTAAATTCTAGTCTTTTAAATTACGGATCACAGGTACGTATAGTACTACTATATATGTGTTTATCGTATGAATCAGATGATTCTATTGTTAACATTGGTCCACTCGATATCTTTCTAGTTAGAATTCTTTCTAGAAAGACACCGGTTGAAGGTTGCTAACATCCTAAATGAAAGTTTTTCTGTAGAACGAACTGGATTCGAACTTGGAACACCCAGGTTATAAGCCCGTGTCGCTAACCACTTAGCCACCTTCACCTACCGAGAGAGATCCGTTGGAAAAGAGGAACACGAGTGGGGGGGGGGGGGGCGGTATGGCAGATGCCGCGGTTAGTTTGCCTGTTTACCCGTGAAAACTGCAAACCAAACACTGAATCGAGCAAACGCATTGAATAGACTCGATTAAGTCACACGATACAATCTAGAATTAATTCCGCGGAGTCCGGTGTTCGGATTTGGGTAGGGCGGGAATCTCAAATGGTCGACTCTATTTGCGTGACCTTTGACCACAAAATAGCGGACAAATTAGCACGTTACGAAAGAAGGGCCCGAGTAGGAAAAAGTCGTAGGAAGCGAGGGAGACGAGAAAAGGCGTAACAAAGGTAAAATAATATAACGAAGACGGATGAAGGGAGAACGGGAGAGGGGGATTTTAAGGTATGAAAGAACGAAAACAAGAAAAGTAGTAGTAGAAGAAGAGGAAGATAAAAGAAAGAAAGAGTCAAACAAAATCCGTAGGAAAGAAAGACAAAAAGAGAGAAAAGAAGAAATAAAGACGCATCATCCATCAGCCAGCGAATAAAAATAGAAATGATTTATAAAAAGAATGAAGAAAATAAATCTATAAAAAATAAAGGAATTAGAAAAAGACGAACATATTTTTATTGCTTACTTTCCATATATATATATATATATATATATATATATATATATATATATATATATTGGAGTTACTTCATTTTTGAACGCTTTTCCATGCTGCCTTCACGGAATACTTTTCTTCTCCATCTAAATCCTCTTGCATTGGACACCTTATCAACGGACAATTACCAACTGGACAAACCCCACATCTTTTTTACACGGACTTTTTTCAGCTCTCCATTCCTAATATTTTTTCAAATGTTGAATTTTGGCTTTTCCACTGCCAACTTATCTATCTGCATAATTCCTCTGATGATAAGATTTCGATCTTTGAAATGGCTTGGCTTAAGGAAAGAATAATAAACATAATTTCATTACAGAATATACCTTGCATTGAACAATTGAAGTTTGAAATAAATCTGGACATTCGTACATGTTTATCACTCTTCTTTCATCTATCTTCATAATTGCTCTATCTCGTATATTGAGCTTAAACCATTTCACTATAGGTTCTATCTACTAAAAGTTTACTTTTAGTTTCATATTTGATTCTGATATATATATATATATATATATATATATATATATATATATATATATATATATATATATATATATATACAAATGTTTGGAAGTACCCAATTTGTAGATACTTTCAAAATGATTCGCGGAAAACTCTCTATAGCTCTTTCGACTATCATCTCGTCAGGAGAAACCGATAGTATAAATAAATCAATAATATTGTCGAAAATAAAGAGCTAAGGGGGAAATTGTAGTGGCAGGGAATACTAATATACGATTTAAATGGATTTTAATTTAATAACCGTTTAAAAAGGACACAGCGTGGGATAAAAAAAATTAAAACGGGGGGGGGGGAGTTCCCCAAAGAGAGTTAGCGCTTTTACAAACTCCTTCTGTCCACACAAGGAAGGTTTACGTAAGAAGATAGAGACAGATTCCAAAATTTTCTAATGGTTTTTGGAATCCACTCTATGAAGCACCTGAAAACATTCCAATTCATAGTCACTGGCACATCATCGTTTTCAACCAAATGCTAGCCATTAGCAGAGTCCAAGGTCGTAGAGGAAGGATGGCAAAGGGATCCTGCTCTTGCCTGTCTAAACTGAGATGGAATATGCTGGTTTAGGCGGGTCTGCAAAGCCGATCTGTGTTACTGTTAGCCACTTACATTTTCTAAGTACGTTGCAAATTTTAAAACAGTTGTTTGTAATGTGACGAGCATGTTTTGTCCTATCATTTCTTTAAATAGATTTAATTAACTTTGACATTTTTTTATAATAATTTTATGAAACCTGTTTGAATTGCTTACCCTTAAATATCAACTTTCGTTTAACTAACTTTTAATCTTGGATTATTGTAGGTCAGTTTTCTCGGGGTGGACGGTGGTGTTATTTTGAGATACTCTCCCCTTACTATCTCCTACTAGAGTTTTCATCATCAATTGTAGTTAATCTAGCTACCAGAAACTACAGTATGCCCACTATCTTAGTGATTATTTTAATGTTATTAATGTTATTAATGCTTAAGTTATCATTATTATTGTTGAATCTTTCTTTTGGTAGGGGCCAATCAAAGACAATGCCTCTAGATTTCCAAAGATTATGAATTCTATATGAGTTATGCATTCTATAGTAGATATTTTTACTGAAATTTCCCTGATCTCATAGTAAATATGGCCTACTCTCTAAATTACAAGTTCTATACTTTGTATCACTATCTTCGATAGTTCTGTCAGTAAGTTGCTTAATCTTTTAATTAATATTTAAAGTTTTCTTTTCTACTATAAATTCTAACTTATTAGAAATAGTTTTTTTTATTTAACTTTTATGGCCAATTCCTCTACCAATAAAATTTGAACTTGAGAAACCTTTTCCCGTTGTTTGATTGTATAAATTACTAATTCTCCCTTTTAATAACTCTAAAATATTATATGAAATAATATTTGTTTTATGGAATATATTATCGAACACGGTCACACACATTACATCACAGTGTTGAAGTCTTGCCTAAGCAAGTAAGATTTGCTATACATAAAAACAATTGTTTTTAATATATATATAAATATATATATATATATATATATATATATATATATATATATATATATATATATATATATATAAATCACTTGTTTTTGTCTTACTTCTCAACGCCAACATATTTCCGTTTCTTGCATTGGGATATCCTTTTAACACTCCTCTATATATGTATTACACACAATGCTTCAAGCAAACTACCCCTCGTTAATATTTGTTTTATTTTTTTCCCGTTTGCGGTGTGACCTACTACTTGTAATATTGGATAGACTTCTTTCTAGTTTGAACCATATATGCATCCCTAAAATGTAAACCTGGTAAACTTTGATTTGACTTTTTAATAGTATTAACGCCCCTCATCTTGTCTATTTGCTTTATAAATTGGGACGTATTCCAGTGATGCTGTCTAGCTGCTTTTACTTTTAACTCCGTGTCAATATCTTGTGTTGACCATAGATCAATAAGAAATATGGTATCTGAAACGATCGTACACAAACAGTTGTTATGTTGAACTCTGGGAACACGATTTGATCATGTAATTGTGGTTACATAGATCTATGTTATTTATATATATATATATATATATATATATATATATATATATATATAAATATGAATACACATATATATAAATACATATATATATATATATATACACACACACACACACACACACACATATATATATATATATATATATATATATATATATATATATATTAATATTAAATAAAGCGTTACAACAACATCCGGACCAAGGTTTCAGATCCGAGAAAATCGGACCTTCATCAGCGGAGTCGTATAGCTTAATGAGTGAGAACAACCGCCAGGAATTTCAAAATATTGTCCGTTGGAAAGATGGAACACTTTCAGATTTAAAATTGTCACGTGCGTGGAATATACGTAGTCAGGTATGTAGTCAATGTAATTATTTCATCTTTATTTTTCTTCATTTTTCTTTATTTTTCTTCATCATTCTTTTTCTTCTTTCTTTATCCCCCCCTTTTTATTATTAGTACCTTAAAAAAAATTTATGATTGGTACCCTTAGGACTTTATAAATTTATAAATGGTGTGATTACAATTTATTTAATTATAAGTTTAATTTTAATGTTTTATTATTTATTATCTAATATTTTTAGTAATATATTATTACATTGGCATATTATTTAATATAATTTTTAACTTAATATTAATTATATTTTTATTTTTAACGTTATCTCCATTAACTTTCGATAACATATATAGCGTCTCTATTAGTTAAATATGAATACTTTCCATAACGGGCTACGTAATTCCACGCACGTGACAATTTAAACCTGCTAGTTTCCCATCTGTCCAACTGTTAACGTTATTCCCATTTAATTTCTTGCTTTTTCTATGTACAGCGTCGCCGTTGTTTTGATCTGAAACCTTTCCATAACTGACCACGTATATTCCACGCACGTGACAATTTTAAATCTGAAAGTGTTCCATCTTTCCAACGGACAATATTTTGAAATTCCTGGCGGTTGTTCTCACTCATTAAGCTATACGACTCCGCTGATGAAGGTCCGATTTTCTCGGATCTGAAACCTTGGTCCGGATGTTGTTGTAACGTTTTATTTAATATTAATAAATATCATTCTCTTATTAATTATCTAGTTAATTTTACTGTTGCATTAATAATTGAGCACTCTGCTGGGAAACTCTCCCAATTAAGAAATACGGTATATATATATATATATATATATATATATATATATATATATATATATATATATATATATATATATATATATATATAGTACTGGTATGGTTGTTGTTTCCTAGTGTGTACATAATGAAACTTAAGTGATTATAAGAGAGTGCTCCATACCAGATAGAGCTGTATGATAGTATAACTACCTTTATTTATACAAACATTATTGGCTAAATAGATGAATATATATATATATATATATATATATATATATTGAATTTCTGTAAGATGTGGTGCTCGAGGCGCTGATGAAGAGGCGTTTTGGGGTAGCTTTTTTTGTTTTTTTTAAAATTAAAGAATGAAATAAAGTATTTCCAGAATGTTTTGGTAACGACGGTACGTTATAATAGACTTGTTGTTCTAATTCTTTGAGCAATTGGAATCTTATAATTCACTAAATCTCCTTATATATATATATATATATATATATATATATATATATATATATATATATATATATATATATATATATATATATATATATATATGTATACAAAAAATCCATACGCTGTTGAGAGTAAAAAAGTTCAAAACGACGCCGTCTGTAAGTTAATATAATTAAATATTTATTCATAAATATTCTTATCAAGCCCGTTTAAGAAAATTAAAGGTGAGCACTGTTAGAAGATATTTAAAACAGACATTCACTTAGCTACAAAGAAAACCTCCGAGTAAGTTTGTTGAGTTATTTAGTCTGTCTCGATGTTTACGCTGTAATTGGCATACATATAACTTACATTCTCTGTAGCACGTGTTTATTTCCTATGGCCGTGAGGTTAGAGTGAAAGCATGCGGAGCCATAGGTGGCATTTGGGAACCGGCTTCGCGCATTGTGACCGTACCAAATTATAACTTCCCTACACTGATGAGTATAAAAAAGCTCGAAACTACTTTGTCTGTAGGTAAATATATTTAATAATTACTTATATATATATATATATATATATATATATATATATTATTTTATGTATCTATATAAAATATTATAAGGAGATAACAATTTTTATGTATCAATTTTCAGTATTTACTTCAACAGTGCTTGATACGTGAGTAACATTTTTTAAGGTACTAATAATAAAAAGGGGGTAGGGGGATAAAGAAAGACGAAAAAGAATGATGAAGAAAAATAAAGAAAAATGAAGAAAAATAAAGATGATACGTAGTAAGTTATGGAAATATATTTATGGCATTTTAGTCCGACGATTCCCTCCGCGAATGAAACGCAGAGGCCTCTGTGTAGCTTAATTCCCATATATATATATATATATATATATATATATATATATATATATATATATATATATATATATATATATATATATATATATATATATATATATATATATATATGTAATTGAATTCTATCAAAAAGTATCGCAAACAAAATAAGCAAATAAATGACATCTACGAAATACTAACGAGCAGTAGCCCCGTGGTAAAGCTTCAGGCTTCAGACTCTGGGGTCGGGGTTTCGAATTTGGTCAGTTTCTGCCACGCCGATGAATTGTAGAACGACGAAACACGTGTCCCTGGATAATTAAATGTATATATATATATAATGTCGCTTCTTATCTGGGTATATCACATTAGCGAAGGAAAATTTATTCCTAAAGTAGCATTAGGGTAAAAGTGCTCTTTTTATCATTATTTTCATTATGTATTTTCGATTGCGAATATGTCAGACCATAAACGTCTGTACCTCTATTTTCCTAATTAACTCGTCTGTCTTCATGCTGACGATTATATGGTTTCCGTTTTCCCGGATGCTAAGTGCAAAAATATGTGCTAGAAATACTGATGCGGCAATTTGAAAAACGCTTCGCATAAAAATAGCGATTCTTAAAATTGAAATTAAATTAAAATCAATTAAAATAACACTAATAATAAAAAATGATCTTTTTATGACTTCCGCTATTTTTATCGTTTGGGGAGAAAACATGGCGACGACTAACACAAAGAGGCCACCATAAACTACTTAAATAAGTTCACTATTAACGATTAAAAGTCACACGAAACTATCGTAACTGATTAATAGCACTTATATTAGAATTAACAACAGATAAAGGTATCGTTAAACTAAAATATCTTGTTCTGGGTGTTGTTATATAGTTAGTGGAATCTCTGATCATCCTGTTACTATTTACGTATAATACAGTCCTTAGTAATTAAATGTTACACTCTATTCAAAGCTACTTTGCTTTTATTCGGCGAGCTTCTTAGTCTACCATTCCTCAGAGATCTTGCCTGACGGTGGACAACCTGGCAACTGCAATCCATGTCGGTAGCATTCCTTTTACACTAAAGTATAAATATTAATTATTTCGATATGTTCTTGTACATGAATTGAAGCTTTATTCGGTCATAAAAATGATAGACCGAGAGGTATTTTTTTTACAAGCGCATCTTAATCATTATAATTCGTTAGACCATGTAGTAATCACCCCTGCTCGCTCCGAAGTTTCCTGCAGACTCACAGAATTACACGTTCTTAAATATATCGTCTGAGATCAGATTCGCTAAACTTGTTCTAATTGTGTCAATTTGCCCAAAGAGTCAAACGCTTTAACCCTGCCGATCCCCTCGTCTACAATACATCCTGTTTATGACTTATTGTAATTATTTCTCGTGGTTATTAGGAGATATGATATTTTATGTATCCATTTTCAGTATTTACTTCAACAGTGCTCAATACCTGAGTAGAGCTATGTAGTAAGTTATGAAAATATATTTCTAGTAAGTAAACTACACAGAAGCTTCCGCTTTCCATCCCCGTAGGGAATTGTCAGGTTATATATATATATATATATATATATATATATATATATATATATATATATATATATATATATATATATAGTAAAGTTAATATATTTATGGCAATTAAGCTATACAGAGTCGTCCGAGTTTCATCCTCGCATGTAATCATTAGTGTGTGTGTTATTTCTGCTCCCATAAGTATTTAAAAGTTGAAAATTATTTACTGGTAAGATTACCTATTTTTTTTAAAGAAATTATTAAAATATAATATTTGATAGAACTTTTTATAACCTGAAACTAAATACCTACTTTAGTTGTGAATCCGTTTTCCTTAATATGTGTTGCACTTGTGAATCCAATTATTATAGCCTGACATAAAAAAAAAGGGAAACGCATATAAAAGAAAATATGTTTTGTGGATTTTGTTGGCTATTTTTGTTTTATGTGTTTATGATTATTTACCAATTCTATTGTTATCTTGACCTGTAACGAATTGATAAAGATTATTGTAACTATTTCTGAAACATATGTACACAATACTATTTGTTGATGTTTAATTTTTATAGCATGATTACAAATTATTTATTGTGTGATAAATTGTGTATTCAACTGAATATATATAAATATATACTTAAAATTTTAAGTCAAAATATTTCGACTTAATTCGAGCTTAAATGTACAATAGAATAAACCACTGATAGTAAGTATAAGTATATTCAAAATATAAGCATTCAAATACAGTATCCGCTCGATGGTTGATAATTCAGACATATCTATTATAAAGTAAGTTAAGATACATAAATTAAGCACATTATTTATATCAGTTTTAAGAATTCATACACGACGAATATTTGGTGTACGATCGTTTGTAAGACGATTTTATTTTGTATCATACTTTAGATAATTGAAAAATGTGTTTTCATCAGCGCCCTTCATCGCATATAGAAGTTGAGCAAGAAAAACATCAGATTTTAGTATTATTTTAAAACAATCATATATCTATCCAGTCAAGATCGGGAAACAGTACCTTTTATATTAAGTCATTATATACCATTCTATTTGTAAGATTAACAATAATCGTAGAAGCACTAGGAACAATCCCAAAAAACGTGGAGAAAAGATTGGGAGAAATTAGAAACAAAGGGACCATCGAAACAATACAAAGGACGGCAATGTAATCGGAGAAAATGGAGAAAGTTAGTATTTTTCCATGCTCTATATTATACTAACTTTCTTCATACTCCATATAATTATTATTATTATTATTATTATTATTATTATTATTATTATTATTATTATTATTATTATTATTATTATTATTATCATCATCAGTTTTATGATTATCATTATTATTATCATTGCTGTTGTTATTTTTCCATGTTCTATATCATACTAACTTTCTTCATACTCCATATTATTATTATTTACTCACTAAGAGTTATCACACTGGTCATCGTCTGTGATCGCCTACTGCCAACAACCTGTGGTATTCCCTGGAGTCTGAGTGACAACAAGTCTCCTCAGACTTCCAGTATGCTCCACCTCTTTTCGTTCATCACCGCTGATGACCTTGCGGTATCTCAACAGCCGCCCACCACCGATTTTCCGCTGATAAGGGCCATTGGTACCCTCTGGGGCCCGAGTGGCAACAAGCCTCCCCAAGGTCCCAGAGCTGTTGTTATTATTATTATTATTATTATTATTATTATTATTATTATTATTATTATTATTATTATCAGTTATATGATTATCATTATTATTATCATTGTTGCTGTTATTATTATTATCGTATAGATCGATTAATGTTAGTTTGCCACTCACCCCCTCAAGCATTTACAACTTCAGACAGAGACTACTTTTAGCATAATATTAGCGTTTTACGTGTTATGCATATGTTTAAAACGATGCACTTTTTATGGTATCCCAATTTTCACAACTACCTCCCAATCCCGTTGGGGATTTATCCATGTTCTCCGATTACAAACTAGTATCATCTTAGTCATCTTCATCCAGAGTTTTGATAATTACACTTTGAGTCTCGAATAAGTGTTAATTTTTTCCAACCCTTCCTTCTTCACATTGTGGTCACCAGGAAACGCCGTGTCCATAATTATGCGCATGCTTGCTTGCTTACCAAATACAATGATACCAAGACCATCTGCACTCAATAATCCGATAATTTGTTTTAAAATCGAACTGTATTACGTAGAGTCTGGGTGAGAATTACTCTTTACACATTCCCATTAATTTAACTTCATGGTGATGTCTCTGAGATTATTTAGGGGGAGGTTTCACCTTATAATACTTTTCTTATATATTTACAGAAATTATTCTCAATGCCCTTCGGTTCTTCTCATTATAATCCTCTTATGTTATTACTATTACTGTTGTGGTTTCAAAGGGTCAAAAATAAATAAGAGAACAAGAATATGTATGTACAGGGTGGGCCAAAATAAGGGTCCTATCTTTAAATTTGAATAACTTGAATTTGAATAACTTCCACAAAATAAAAGTTAAACTCACCAAACTTTATGTGTGTGTAGACTGACCCTTCCGAGATTTTTTGAAATAAACAAAACAAATTTTAGCCGAAAAACACTTCTTAAAACTTACAAAAACTAAAGTATTGTTTTTTACACTGTTTTGAGTTTTTTAAGCAAAAATAATGTTTTCTAAATGAGGGTACGTTCCATAGGGCTAATACGGCTCATGCTTGCTTCGGAAGGGGTCCTTTACTTATTCTAAAAAAAAAAAAATCAATAAATAAAAAAGTTATGAATTTTTAAAAATAGGACCCTTATTTTGGCCCACCCTGTACAACAGAGTACAGAAGTAATGGGTTGCTAGAGACTGCTTCTAAATTAGTTATAGCCACTCTCTTTCTGTTACCATTATTATCACTATTCATAATTTTGGGAACAGTCCATGTAGTGACACAATAGGGTTGATCACCATAGCATTTACATACTAAGAATCTATACACGAGTTATAACCAGTGATCGCTTACTGGTAACAGCAGGTAGTGTTCCCTGGAATCTGTGTGTCAACAAGTTTCCTCAAATATCCAGCACTCTCTGTTTCCTTTGATAACTATTGCCAAACACTGTGCGTTCTCGCAACAGTCGTTTACTTTTACTTTCTTGTTAAAAGCTTCCCTTGTTTTTCTCTTGAATTTGAGTAGTAATAAACGTTCTTAGGATTTCAGCTATCTCCGTTTTGTACCAGTGAGGTTCTAGCCGGTGTTCTCCTTCCTTGATCTTTCCATCCTTCCTGACACTTCGTGACCATTTTGTGTAGCACCAACCGATGCTAGTTACACTGTTTACGGTGTAACGGTCATGTCTACGTTTTAGTCATTTTGGACTCGTTTGCTGCATTCAATTTTGATGAGGTTTTCCGTTTCTTCTCTTTATCCACACAGTCTATATTTACTGTTTTCCTGTGTCTTGTCTGGCTTTTTACGTAGTTTGTTCTCATCGCGTTGTTTCGTGCGACTGTCGATAGCGATTCCGTTGTTAAAATGTTCTTTTCATAGACATGTTCATGTATCTACGTGCGATATTTTTTGGGTCACTCTTATAAAACAACGCGTCAATGTTGCTGCTTCTCTTCTTATTCTGCCTTTTTGTTTTCCGCTGCTCTTCGTATTGTAAACTTTGGCGGCTTTTCTAACAGCGCAAATCAGCTGCTCTATATTTTATGTCATGTATGTTTTATTCCTTTAACCTGAGTGTCCGCGCAGTCTTCATTACTTAGCAATCCTCTTCAATCTACTTTCTGTTTTTACATAAAATAGGTCAATAACTATTTTTGTTTAATTTTACTTCAGTTGAAGTTCTCAGAAATAAGGGGCCCCTTCCTGAGGCTAATACTTGATATCTAAATGAGATACATAGATATACAAGGTCTCTATTACAGTTTTTGTTTACCTTTACCAGTTGATTATGTTATAGTATATATTTATTTTGGTTTCTTGGTCTTACTGGATTCTAGGACTACAATTCATCTTGTCTGGTGGAGTATCCAGCTAAGTGGTGTTACTTGAAGTAACATCACTAGAATAAGGTACACCATTTCTCGTATAGGTGTGTAGCCAAACCGAAGAGATCTTATTTGGGCGTCGAATACTATGTTATTTTGAATATTTAGTCAGGGTTTATTTGTAGGGTGAATTATCATCATGTCAGGTTTTCCTGACAAACCGTTTTACAGAGAGACTGAAGACATTCAGGGATGGTGTCTAATAGGTAATTCAAACTCTCCAATAAATTTTCGAATGCAGTACATTAGTTTACTGGTGCGTCTGTTCATGTACCTAAGTTCTTCTTTTGCTCGGTTTACGAAGATCAAAAGTATTTTATTAGAGATACTCCACAAATATTTCCACAAATATTTATTTCTTTTATTAAGTTTATTATATATTTTTTTAGTTTGTTCTCATATATTATTTTAAGATCTTTTCTTTCATTTTTGTTGAGTTGATGACGTCCGCTTTCAGAGTGCTCTCATCACCTCTCGATTTAACAGTTTGTATCATTTCCGTTGTTTTAGTTTTTCCCTTCTTCATCTCTAATAGTGCACGCTTTTCCATTTTTATTCCTTTTCTCATCTGTATGAACAGAAAAAGTAAAAGTCAAGAAAAAAAGAAAAAAAGGGGAGGAAAAAGAAAAGAAAACGAAAAGAAGAAAGTGGAAAAGAAGAACAAAAGAAAACTACGAAAAAGAAAAGAAAACATGAAATAAAAAGAAAAAGTAAAAGAAATTGAAAGAAAAAAGAAAAACAAAGAAACAATGCATGAAACAAAGATAGAAAACTGACGAAAACGCGGAAAAGAAAAGAAAGAAAAATAATGGAAAGAAAACAGAAAGAAAAAAGAAAGAAAATGTAACAAAGAAGAAAAAAAGAAAGAAAATGTAACAAAGAAGAAAAAAAGAAAGAAAAGGAAACGAATGAAAACCAGAAGACAAACAAATTCTCGATACTCATCTTCCCACGTCTTTTTTTCTCGCAACACCTGACGATGAATCCAAGCAGACCCTTAATCAGGATCAATTCACGTGACCTGTTTGCTTTCCCAATGAAAACAGACAGATTAACCGACCCGCTTCTCACTGAACTAATCACACAACTCACAAGTGTGTATACACATATACGCAATCCACCCCTCTCTCTCTCTCTCTCTCTCTCTCTCTCTCTCTCTCTCTCTCTCTCTCTCTCTTTCTAATCGCAAATCACTTTCTTGTTTCCCTGTGTGCGTATGTCTCCTCCCCGCCGTTAAAAGTCACTGTCGGGCTGTCACCAGTTTTCGAACTTCCATCCGCAAATTTCGTCCGAAAACGAGGTCAGTGTCAAAGACGGGAAAAATTGTCAGATGTGGTTCACCAAGCATCCAATGTTTAAACTGCAAAAAAGACAGGAAGACTTTATGTCAGGCTGGGTCTTCCGGATGGGTCCGCTAACAACAGCTCGACGGTAAAGTTCATCGGGATTAAGTGTGTGTCAAGGGAAAGTAATTGGATCAGTCACAACAACAACAACAACAACAATAATAATAATAATAATAATAATAATAATAATGATGATGATGATGATTGAAAATGTTATTTAGTATGGCACAATCTACAAGACGGTTGTCACCGTTAATCGGAATAATTTTAATTTACTGCGAATATTAGATGATTTCTTTAATTAAAATTAACCAGATTTTTTTCTAAATTTAGATAGATTGTTATTATACAAATACTAAAGTTTAAAATACTATATTTTAAATAACGGCAAAAAGTACGAACAAAAAACTTACTTAACAAAATGTCAGGAAATGTTGTTTTACGAATACAAATCTAACATCCTGTGTTACATATATTAAGTACACCATTGGCAAAAAAGATATGAATAAAAAAAAACATTCTAGAAAGCTTCTAGTAGCCGATATAAGTAAGTTTGTGTATAAATGTTGTTATTATTATTATTATTATTATTATTATTATTATTATTATTATTATTATTATTATTATTATTATTATTATTATTATTATTATTATTATTATTATTTTGTTGCTTATTCGAGACCAATACTACATGATGGATCTATAGAAAAGGAAAAGGTGAAGACATGGGTGTAAATAAATAAAAATGCAAACAAATTAAAAACAAGACCAAAAAAAGAAGAAAAATGAAAAAAGAAACGACAATGAAAAAGAAGTCTTCAAGATGAAAGAAATGACGATAAAAGAAAGGAAAATATTAAATAAGAAAAGAAAACGAAAAAAAAGATTTTTTAAAATATATCAAAAAAATAAAAAAAAGAAACAAAAAAGAATGCGACAAATTATGAAGGGAAACAGAGAAGGAACGAAAGAAGAAGAAGAAAGTGAAAAACGAAAACACGAAAAATGGAGAAACCTGATACAAGAAAGGACAAAAGGGAAAAAAGCAAAGTAAAAAGGGGAAAAAGAGAAAGAAAAAAATGAAAACGAAAACAGAATCAGTAGAAAAATACGACAGAGAAACGAAAAAAAAAACATTAGAATAATTCTATTTTACTGCGAATCTAAGATGATGTTGTTTACTAAGTTTTATTTGTCCTGAATTTAAATATACTGTTATTATACCAATACTAAAGTTTAAAATATTATTTTATGTTTTATTAAAATAATCTTTTTTCGTATCTTTTTCAGGTGCAGAAAAATACTGTTTTAATAAAACGGCTGTAAATGCTTTCTTTGACGAATACGGATGTAACATCCTTCGTTTGATAGACTAAGTACCACATTGAAGCAATAAGATGTGATGCATCGTTGGTTTCCGATGAAGAAACATTCTAGAAAGCTTTCGGCAGCCTATATTATTAAATGTGGCAAATCAGAGTGTAGTTTGACAGTAGAATGATCGGTTACAACGTTTGTCTAGGAAAAATAAACGTGAAAATGAATAATACTCAATTGTAAACTGCAAAGTAATTTGCATTGGCTATTGAAAAGAGGTTAAGAGTGATGAA
Organism: Sepiola atlantica; assembly: GCA_963556195.1. NCBI lineage: Eukaryota > Metazoa > Mollusca > Cephalopoda > Sepiida > Sepiolidae > Sepiola > Sepiola atlantica. Next base: position 22,222,274 of record OY744539.1, read on the forward strand.
ATCTAGGGAGACTTGTGGTCACTCAGACGCCAGTGAGCAATCGCTGATATTGACTAGTGTGAAAACGAGGAGGAGGAGGAGGAGGAGGAGGAGGAGGAGGAGGAGTAGTAGTAGTAGTAGTAGTAGTAGTAGTAGTAGTAGTAGTAGTAGTAGTAGTAGTAGTAGTAGTAGTAGTAGTAGTAGTAGTAGTAGTAGTAGTAGTAGTAGTAGTAGTAGTAGTAATAATAATAATAATAATAATAATAATAATAATAATAATAATAATAATAATAATAATAATAATAATAATAATAATAATAATAATAATAATAATAATAATAATAATAATAATAATAATAATAATAATAATAATAATAATAATAATAATAATAATAATAATAATAATAATAATAATAATAATAATAATAATAATAATAATAATAATAATAATAATAATAATAATAATAATAATAATAATAATAATAATAATAATAATAATAATAATAATAATAATAATAATAATAATAATAATAATAATAATAATAATAATAATAATAATAATAATAATAATAATAATAATAATAATAATAATAATAATAATAATAATAATAATAATAATAATAATAATAATAATAATAATAATAATAATAATAATAATAATAATAATAATAATAATAATAATAATAATAATAATAATAATAATAATAATAATAATAATAATAATAATAATAATAATAATAATAATAATAATAATAATAATAATAATAATAATAATAATAATAATAATAATAATAATAATAATAATAATAATAATAATAATAATAATAATAATAATAATAATAATAATAATAATAATAATAATAATAATAATAATAATAATAATAATAATAATAATAATAATAATAATAATAATAATAATAATAATAATAATAATAATAATAATAATAATAATAATAATAATAATAATAATAATAATAATAATAATAATAATAATAATAATAATAATAATAATAATAATAATAATAATAATAATAATAATAATAATAATAATAATAATAATAATAATAATAATAATAATAATAATAATAATAATAATAATAATAATAATAATAATAATAATAATAATAATAATAATAATAATAATAATAATAATAATAATAATAATAATAATAATAATAATAATAATAATAATAATAATAATAATAATAATAATAATAATAATAATAATAATAATAATAATAATAATAATAATAATAATAATAATAATAATAATAATAATAATAATAATAATAATAATAATAATAATAATAATAATAATAATAATAATAATAATAATAATAATAATAATAATAATAATAATAATAATAATAATAATAATAATAATAATAATAATAATAATAATAATAATAATAATAATAATAATAATAATAATAATAATAATAATAATAATAATAATAATAATAATAATAATAATAATAATAATAATAATAATAATAATAATAATAATAATAATAATAATAATAATAATAATAATAATAATAATAATAATAATAATAATAATAATAATAATAATAATAATAATAATAATAATAATAATAATAATAATAATAATAATAATAATAATAATAATAATAATAATAATAATAATAATAATAATAATAATAATAATAATAATAATAATAATAATAATAATAATAATAATAATAATAATAATAATAATAATAATAATAATAATAATAATAATAATAATAATAATAATAATAATAATAATAATAATAATAATAATAATAATAATAATAATAATAATAA